>OU015500.1:15267674-15662674 GCA_907164885.2 Dolomedes plantarius | reverse complement strand
TATATATATATATATATATATATATATATATATTTACCGTCAGACCTCTATTTAACGAAGTCGTTAAATCCCAAAAAAAGTTCGCTGTATGGAAACTTCGTTAAATAGAGATTCACCTTTTAAAATGCTTAAAACTACACAAAACAGATTTTAAATTCATAAACACTAAATATTATTAATAAATGTAATTGATCACACCTTTATTTTGTAAATTAATGTCTATTTGTTTTATATTTCTTACTCATCAAACAGAAATCTGCAAGGAAAACAAGAATAAAACAAAACATTTTCCGGGAATACACTGTATCTTCAATTAAAAAAATTGTATTAAAATTAATGAATTTTAATGACATTATCGCATTTATTATAATTTTAAGTAATTTTAAGAATACATTACCAATTGCGTCCTTAAGTTTAATTACTGATAAAGTCTGTTAATTTTGTCTGAGTATTTGGTTTGAAAAAGTGATTTCTCTCATAATACGTCTCTCATCTTTGCAATGTCACCAAAAACCCCTTCAGGTGTATTTTCATCAAACTGCAACCGGCTTCGGAATGTGTTAAAAGAAAGTTAATGTGTTAAATGTGTTAAAAGAAAGAATAAGTTTGAAATGTTCAGAAATATTTTGAGAAATATGGAGAAAAAAAATATTGGATGACAAGAAAAAGTTCGTTAAATAGAGAATATTAGAGGTTATTTTACGAAGAAATTCGCAAAATGTTCTTGGTTCCAAGGAAGAGTTCGCAAAATAGAGGTTCGTTAAACAGAGGTCCGACTGTATATATATATATATATATATATATATATATATATATATATATATATATACAGAGGCTGTTCGCACATTTTTTAGACAATTTTGGTAAGCGGTAATAAAAAATCGTTTGCTGCAAAAAAAATAATTGCAATTGTACTATGTTTTTAAAAGTCAAAATTATCGTCTGCGGCTTGAAAGTTTTGTTTTTATTCAAAATGGCGTTTTTAACAAAGCAGTGGTTCGAAGGCTACATTTATGCTCTTTCCGAAGAGAAATATGCATACTCCGTTATCCAAAAACGATGTGAGAGTCATGGTTTTGTGATATCTAAAGCGTCGATATGTAATATCGTCAACAAGAAACGAAAAAAAACGTCAAATTGGAGCCTCAAGTGGGACAAAAATTCCAAGCAAGTATCCAAGGAAAAAACGGACATCTTCGACTATTTCAAAGGTACGTTGTTTAATGTTAAAATAAAATCCCCCTAGTCAAAGGACAGTTGCAAAATCATTAAAATTTCCGGTGTCCACTGTAAACAAAATGATAAACGTTGATTTAAATCTTAAGAAAGCGAAAAAACGCAATGTGCATTGCTTTCTTCCAAATCATATCGCTGAACGCAGGACACGCTGCAGAATTCTATATGAGAAACACTTATCCAAAGAAAAATGGAAAACAACTGTCACAATAGATGAATCATGGGTGTATTTAAATAATTGTAACAAAAAAAGAGCCATTTATTATCATAAAAGGGGAGAAAAAAATTTAAGTACATGGTTCAAAGAATCGAAAGAAAGTTTTTCTAAGGGATTCATGATTGTTGCTGGTTTTTCTTATAATGGCAAGTTAAAAATAAAGAGAGTGGAAAAAAATGTCAAGATTAACTCTAAATACTATTAGGAACATATTTTATCGCCAATTTTTCTGAATGAAATACCATCGCTTTACCCACAGTGCCATCAAGACTCCATTAGGACAAAGCTAGCAGTCACACATCAAAATCCACTGTAAATTTCGTAACAGAAATGGAACAAAAGAGTGGTATCAAGGCCATACCCTTTACTGATATCCCTACTAAATCTCCCGAAGTATCACCTATGGATTTTTGTGCTTTCGGACTTTTAAAATCAGCATTATCCAAACGTCGTCCCAAAACCCTTACAGGACTCTGGAAAGCTGTTCAGAAGGAATGGGATAGAATGCCTCTTCTGACACTTCAAAAGGCATTATTATCCTGGAAATTGCAGTGTCGAAAGATAGTTCAGTATAAGGGATGTCAAATAGAACATTTAAATCACAAGAATTTTATGTAATTTAGTTTTGTGAATACAATATACATCGTCTAAAAAATGTGTGAACAGCCTCTGTATATATATAAAAGCCCGTAATGGCCGTTCTTACAAAGGGGATATGAAATTTCGCGTTCTAAAGAGGTTATCGGAATTGGTCCCCGTAAGCTAAAGATTAAGCTGTCTCACGTAAATTTTAGGATACCTGCAAATTTTCAAATTATTGCAAACTTTTTTTTATATATAAAATTAAAATAAAATATAATTATTAATCATAGCAAGAGTTTTTGAAGTTAGATAACTTATTTTTATAATGCCCGATCTTGCAGAGTAAGAATAGAATTATTAAGATCATTTCAGGGATTTACATACGGTGTTTTAGAAAGAGGAATATTATTTATCCATCGACAACAGTGCTTACATAAAATTTTTGATGCAATGTGCTGTCAACAAAGGGATTGAAAATTCTTGTCAAGATATATGTCACAAATTTAAAGGAGATGGACTTATTTCAACATATGTGAACACTGACAAATTTCCTTTCATTTTCTATGCAGTATTCCTTACATTCTAACTTTCTTTGAAGCAAATGAGAATTCACAAGCACTGGCTATGTGTTGCCGAAAAAATAAAGCAATTTTGTATTATAATAAAAGACATGACACTTCGGTAAACTCCAGTCAATACTGTAAATAAAAATATTTCCAATTAATCGTTAATTTTAGAAAAATATCGTAAAGGATTGAAAAATAGCCACTATTGAATTAATTTACCGCTGTAAGATTTCTATTGAAAATGTTTTGCGACTTAAAATCTTCAATATATTGCAAAATATTGATAAAAGGTGATATTTAGTCAAAACTTTAATTGAAAAATCTTCTAATCAATAAGTAATTTCAGATTTCCTTCAGTGATTTCTATGCTATGTTATTCTGTATTTCTAATGTTAATTGGCTAGATTTTGGCTTGTATTCTTGTAATATTTCTATTGAATGCCCCCATAAACAAATGTATACCTTTTTATTTTCTTTCATCAGTATTTACCATGTTTTTATTAACTAGCTTTCTTGTGTGTTTGTGTGGGTGTTTGTCCAGTACAAATCTTGCAATCGATTTTTAACAAACTTCCCGACTAGCTAGACATTTGAAACTTTTAAAATAGCTCAGAACACGCTGAGAATGCATTTTTTAAATACTTTTAGCCATCTTTAAGCAGCATTGAATCCATTTTCAGTTAATTTTGTTTTGTAGACTGGTGGAGTCATCTATCGGCCGGGACAGAAACGAAAAGTTAAACGCGAGTTAAATTCCAATTAACTTCATTTTCTTTCAAGTTGATGGGATAATTCATCAAGAATTTTTTTTAAAGTATTTATTAATACATAGAATTGTCAAGTTTATATGATTCAACAGAAAATTTAAAAACATTTTATATTAAAAGTTCTTTTTATCTTGTAATTATTAATAAACTTTATTAGCAAGTTTTATGACATCTCAGGTGTATTTTAGCAACTTAGTATAACAGTGACTCTATTGTGCGTATGTGTGTGTGTGTGTTTAATTATAATTACTTTTTAACTTAATTTGATGTTTCGTCGGTTCTTATATCCCTTTTTTCTCTTCCGGCTAGGTGTTCTTTGTGGGCCAGGGTCTCAATGATGATCAGTGGCACACGTTGCACGTGACTCGTCGAGGGCAAAGTATGGACGTTAAAGTAGACTCAGAGGCCACGTCGAGAGGTAATGACGCACGTTCTTTTGTACTTTCTAGGTATGACTGTTGCTCAAAACTTTGTATCAAGCTGTACAAAATCATTCCGTAGTTTGGTTTCCATCATGTAAGCTAAGCTTAATAACAAATGTCTCTTTTTCATAAATAATATATATATATATATATATATATATATATATATATATATATATATATATATATATATATATATATATATATATATATTCAAAGACGTGTTAAAAATTTAATGCATTACATTTTTACCATTGCACAAATTTCTGAGAAATTTGCGGAGTCTCGGTGCAAGCTGAAATACTTATGATTTTGTTTTTTTAAGATTTAGAACATTAGTTTTCTTTTCCCAGAAATTTTACAGTCAAGAGAGCATGAAAAACACAAGATTAATTGTTGGCTTCTTTCACTTGTGTTTCATTCATTCATGTTTATGCTTTTGGGGGTATGTAGAATCTCACATAAGTGATCGGTCATTACTATCTTTCCAAATGGTACTGCGAATAGGCGATTACAAAGCGCCAGAAAGTTAAAATGTTTTGCACATCTAATTCTGTCGGTACTTAAAACTTTGTATCAGTTTCGTTAAAAAAACAAAAAGGAATTTAATTAATCAGCATAATACGCATGAGAGTAAAAAAGAGAGCTTAAAATAACAAGATATTTGCTCTGATTACTTATACCATCAATAACCTCAGGATTACCGACTTTATTGGATGACATCTACTCCAATACCTGTTCCCCATTATTCGTTCTACGTCATATTTTACTATTGTGACTAACTCTCTTTCCGGGAGTCATATCTAGTCCTGTGGTATAATATCTCTATTTCCTAACTCAACCAGCCGAAACCAAAGACATTAATTTCCATTTGTCAGAAATAATAACCTTATTCAAATTTAGTGAAAGAAATTCCAATTTTCGACTCATTTCACTTAGTATTTAACTGAATAACGGGCAGGAATATCCTGCTTATCGGATAACTCCTCCAGCAGCCTCTGAACTAAGTATGCTCCACAGGATTCATGTGGTTCTTAAAGTATAGGAGCAGTCTGTCTTGATTTTTCAAAAATATGTGACAAATATTCATTTTATGCCATGACACAGCTTTGCTGATATCTCAGGTCTCTGAACATTTTGAATTCTAGGATAATTTTTGCTGCATTTCGTAATTTACATCAGAAACTTTGAACAGCTTAACTTAACCGTTTTGGGTATTTTTGGTACAGAATTTCTTTCCTAAAAATGGTAATAATAAACTAAGAATGTTAAAAAATCTTGAATGAACAACAACAACAAAAATTGAAGCACCGAAATATGTACAAAAACTTCACCAAACAATTCAAGAAGATTTTTTTCGATGCTGCTCCTCTATTTAATGCAAATAACCTCATGGTAGCCTCAGCATCGTCTTAAGAGTTTAGTGATAATATCTCTTTATCAGTTTAAAGATATTAATTTTTAAGCTTTTAATATATATATATATATATATATATATATATATATATATATATATATATATATATATATATATATATATATATATATATATAATCTCAAATTATTACATTCATTTTCCTTTAAGTTTATTTCCCTTAGGTTACTGTCGTAATCATTTTTTTGAAAATTATAACGATCTTATCACTTTTATATGACGTACCATATCAGTCTTACTTGCCAAGAGTTGTGAAATATATACTTAAAGTAGTCTTTCAGTATTTAAAACAATCACTTTGTTAAAATAATTTAATCACATGAAAGAAATTTATTTCTAATCCTCAGGCCATGTTCGTAAAATGTTTTCTAATTGAGACATCTATTATATTTTTTTAAATTGATGAAAAAAATTTAAATTCAATTGGTATCTCATTTCAAGCATTTCTCTTTCTTTTTATACGGGTATAATAGAATAAATATCGTTTGGATTAAAAAGAACTTAACATTTCGAACAATTTATAAAAGGATTTTTACATAAACAGTGATTTGAAAAAAACTGAACAATCCTTAACTAAACAATCCCTCAATTCCCTAATTGTGGAAAACTAAACAATCCTCTTTGTTTCCCACAATTTGTAATTTATGTAAAAACGCATGCTAAATTTGATATCGCAAAGAAATAAAGTTTTAATTTGATAAAATTTAACTATTTGTGTTACTGACAATACAAGAATAAATTTTAATTATTCCTTCTAACTTTGATTTGATAATCAACTTTTCTGAGCTCAAGAAAGAGTGTTTTTATGACATTTCTGTTTCATTTGCCGTCAACTTTTTCCTTTATTTTACCTTGGCTTAAGCCACGTTACTGAGTAGTGCCTTTTCAGACTGTAAAATAGTGTCAACGTAAATAAATATTCCCTTTCAATCGAGTACATGACAGAAAGGAAATTTGAAAGGGATCTATCATCTGTCTAAATGAATAATCATGCGCTGTGAAATAAGATTATAAATTACTCTCGCTGGGAATGGTTACCGTGAATATATAAATTCATATTTTTTCTTCTTTTTGGACGACTTCTTGCCAGTTCTAAAAATTTTGGGAGGTTTTTCCGCTTTAACAATGATCAATATATGGCATCATTTCATCGGATATTCGCTAACAGTTACTACAACAATTACTAACAGTTTCCTAAAAATATCGCTAAGTGGTCGTAGTGATAACTGATTACAACAACAGCTTTAAAAATACGAACAGTTCGTAAAAATGTTTCGATTTTGTTTCTGTTCAGTTCCAGTGTACTGTATTTTTGCAAATATAGCACTTGAGTCCATGGTTTCTTTGCACTGAATCACATATAAACTGACAAGGAGTTTTAGTATTACTGCCTGTGCACTTGTTTTGCATCAGTTGCACTAACACTTCATCGACTTAATGACTTCAGTCTGCAACTGAAAACTCCCAGTGTTAAAAAGTACGTTTTATTTTGTTGTATTTTGTTTTTCATACGAAACAAACTTTCAATTTATAGCATGAAAGACTGTATGTGTGAACAGAATTCTTTCTCCCTTCTAAACTAATTTCATTTCAAGAATAAAGCTTCAAAGACTAACAAAAGTTATTCCAGACTCGTTTTATAGTCCCCTAAATTTCAGAAAATCTGGCAACGGCATCCAATTAGAGATAAAATCTAGAGACTTAGTTCTTCTTTCCTGTCTGCTCATTGAAATTTTCTTTGGCAACAGATTTCTGAAGACATACCGAGTGCGTAGGTCATAATCATGAATATAATTTTTATTCTATAACTATCATGACCCGGTTAAAATAACAAGAACGTATTCGAAAAGTTCAGTTGATTATCCATGAATAAATTCTTCGAAATTTCACCAATTGCTCAGAAAAATGATTAAATATTTTTTTTATTTGATCTGAAATATAACGAAGTATTCAAGAGCAGGTATTTTAAATAGGAAAAGCTTCGTCCGCATAGTTAAATAAATAAGATTTTACAAGACGCAAAATTCTCCTAATGAATTCCTTATTACTGGAGTAAGAGGACACACGAATAGGTCTGAGCTTAAATAACCTTCAATAAGTATTTTCAAAATGATCTCTGCCAATACAGTATGAAATTATGCAGAACATTTGTATTCATAACCCGAATGCTCAAAAAATATACCCTGAAAGAGTCAATAGGACTCAAACTCCGGTATCGCCTTAAGGCAAATCTTATTAAAAATGTAACACATATACTCTTATCATAGATCTATACACTCTTTACGTTAAGAAACAGCATTCTCCCATCTATTACAAGAATTTTCAAATAGAGAAAGTTTTTTTTAATTATATTGAAAAATCATTTGTTGCATTTCTGCTATTGGACTTCAGTCGAATGATTTGAATCTCGATGAATTATAAATAAAAGCAAACAGAAACTAATGATAATCAATTACGTCAAATTATTTGTCAAAAAAATTGACTTCTTGTGCATCATTGTGAAATCATCTGTAATAACACAATCCACATAATTAAAACACGGGAGTAATACCTGAAGGCGTTTTCTTTTTAATACACATACCATGCACATTCATAAGAGTGTGTACACTGAGTGGCTTATTTATTATGTCCACCTGATAAACTTAATACAAATGAGCTATAACGTCCGCTGTTGCTGCTAAAGTATGAGATTGGTATAAAAAGTTATTTCTGGATGATTTTAGAGAAAGTTTAAATGTAATTCTTGTCAAAGAATAAGTAAAATACGCTATTTAATGGACTTTGAACGTGGAATGATTGTGGGTGGTAGATGCATTGGAGCAAGTTTCAGGTAAACTTCCTTGTGAAACGGCCGTTGTTCATGTTTACAAAGAGTGGCCTTCGAAACGAAATATTAAAGCCGGGTCTCAATGTAAGGCTTGGCCGTAACTTTGTAGAGTTTGTAGATTTTCCTAGTCCAATAGAAGGAGACCAGTACGTTAGATTGCATCTATTCTTAATCAGAGACGAACTCTGATGGCCTTTCCACTTACTGTTTGTCGCACATTTCACTTTGAGTCAGAAAGTCAAAGGCCTGTTCTAAAGTCTTTGCTGTCTGCAGCTAACAGGATTAAATATCTCCAGTTCTCTCAGCATCACAAGATAGTAAAGGAATGAAAAAGGGTAATGAGGTCAGATGAATCACGTTTACAATTACACCATGCAAATGGTAGGGTGCGAATATGAAGAAAACAGCATGATAGCAGTCACATTAAGTGCATTTCCACATCAATTCAAGCTGCTGGCGGCAATGTTATGGTTTGGAGAATGTTTTCTTGGTATTTTGGGGCCCTTTAATTCAAGTAGAAGACGTCTGAATGCCAAAAGGTGTTTAAATATTTCGCTGACCAAGTACATCCAATTATGTTATTAGTTAACACCTCTGGAGATGGATACTTCCAGCCAGCAGGACAGTGCTCCATACCATAAAGCTCACATTGTCCACAGATGGTTTGAAGAACATAACGGAGACTTAGCTTATTTGTCCTCCACAATCACCATATCTCAATTCATTTGAGCATTTAAGTGAGGAGTTCGGAAGGGGCATCAGGCAGCTAGATCCAGAACCATCAAATCTTAGAGAACTGGAACGTGCAGTTCATCGGATAAGGTATCAGATTCCTCAAGCCACTTTCCAACATCCGTAAGAGTCCATGTCAAAAAGATCTGCAGTAGTATTGAGAGTAAAAGGTGGCCCAAGGATGTACTGAGTAGGCAGAAATAATAAATTGACCAATTAGTGTACACGAATGCATGCTTTTAGGTATTTCCATCATCTTTATTTTTGTCTTACCTTAGGACTGATTTTCTTTTCTTAGGTAGTCTCTGATGTTTTTGAAAAGTTTTTTCTATCAATATCATTTTGCTGTACTAAGCAGTTTTTCAGAAAATGGATCTACATTTTTTTTCATTTATATCAATGTTTTCAGTATGATACAGAGCAAAGTAATTATTCTAGTCATATTTAGCTAATTGCAAAATAACTGTCTATTAAAAACTTTCTGAAGAGATCCTTTCGTTTGTTTCAATTACAATTGCTTTGAACTAAATTGTTATAAACTCAGATGTTGAGAAATATTTCACTTGGGTACAGCCCGAGTTGTTAAATAATAAAAACTTTTTATCTTTGTAGAAGTAAAAGAACTATTTATGTCCCTGATCTGTCATTACATATTATTGAAGCAAAACACCTTATTCATTGAAGTGAAATAATGTACTTTTACGTAATATTCAAAAAAATTTTTTTGTATTCTTCGATATCTCCCCTAACAGAAATTCAGCTATATATACTTTTTTTCTGTCGATGTACTTTTCTTGAACGACTTCCTTTGATGGGAACCAAAATGTCAAATCTTTCCCTTTTTTTATTTATTGCGTTCGTCTGACCAAAAAATTTTGTCATATATATGCAGAGCGAGTCGGATACAACGTTTCATGCATGCTGGGATCGCTTTCAGACACCCAAGAAATGTGTACGTTTCATGAAATCTAGGATTTTTCTTTTTTGAAAGCTGAAGCATATATCCCATTTTTGTACCCATATGAGAATACTCTCTGCGTATCTCTAAGACTGAGTCCACTTGCCATTTTTTTTAAGGAAAATCATACGATATTTTATTAAATGCCCTCTTGAGCTTAAAAAAATATATTTGTTTAAAGCAAAGAATACATGTTCAAAAAGTATCTCAAAAAGTTTCTGAATTTTATTTTTATTTCATGATGTTTAAATTGTACACTCAAACAAAAAGCCCTATAAAAGCATAAATATATAATCTTCTAAATTAATCAACTAATTTGTTTCACTAAAGTTTCAACCCTGCTACAAATAGTTACATATATAACCTTCAATCAATACTTTGGAAAGTTGATATATTCTGTGAAAGAATAAGGGAGAAGAATGAAAAATTCAACACCTCATCCCATTACACAACTAAGAGAACATCTTCTAACTTCATTAACGCTTCCAGAGGGCAGTCGAAATGGAGTAATAATCCGAAGATAAAATAAACGAATTTAACTTTAGTCCAAGTGAGTTATGTTTAATTAGAAATGTGAGTTTCACCAACGGAATGTGATAGAACTCACATTTCAACTTTCGGTTTGAACCAAACTTCATTAATAAAGAACTCAGTCTTGCTAAGGATGGTCATTTCATGGCAAGGCATGAGAAAATTCCGTTTCGCAACTTTAACTTTAAACTAGACTTCATTAACATTGGGACAAGTTTTATTTACAAAATGTATTTCACCTAGGCGTTAATAAAAAATTTCGGGCTTTGACTTCCTTATTGAATTAAGCTTCCAGTCCCAACAAGCTAGTTTCATTTAAATAATTTTACTCAAGTTTAACTTTAAAATTACTTTTACTAAGGAGTGTGAAATTATTGCTTTATTACTTAGTTTGACTTTAATTTCTATAATAACTGGATAAAATTCAGTTACAACTGGGCTCTTATCAATATTGTACAAAGTATTTCGCTTTCAAGCTTGCGATCTGAATCAAACTTTATGCTTGACATTATCAGTTTTACTTACAGTGTAAATTTAACTAAACTAATATGAGAATTTCTCTGCAATAAGTATTACGATTCGAACACGACATGCTGTCATCGGGCTAGGCGTTTTCTCGTCAGCATCGAAATGTCCTAGGAGTACATCTCGTTAAAAATCAATTTTAAGACCCGCGTGATCAAATACGATTAATGTAATCGGATTAAAATATCACGTGCAAACGGAACTTCAGGATATAATATTAAGAGCCAACGTGTTCCGATCGATTCACTTAAATAATTTTGACTAGTAAAGGAAAACTCAGCGTAATGCGTATCAAAGCAGTCGACTCTCTTAAATAGAGCGTTTCTGTGTTTGACAACAAGGAAGGGACGATTCCGGGAAAATTTAGTATTCGATACAATTAGAATTCTAAGAAATTAATATACCCTGAAGCTCCAACTAGTTTAATAAAGCTTTGTAGTTAATATAATTCCGTCGACTGTAGAGATCCAAAGAAACCACCTCTGTCTTTCGAAAGATCATTCCAAATAGCTGTCACACCAGGTAACCAGGTAAATGTAGCATTTTTTTGTAATTATATATGAAACCAATAAAATATTGATATACACTTCTTGATAATTTCTAAGTAACAGAGACATTTTACGTCATAACTAATGATAGGCATTGTTCCAAAATATGAAACTTGCCAAATATTTAATGGTTACACTGCGGCACCTTTATTAAGTAAAATAGTACATATTCTGCACCTGGGGGAAAAACAGTGTAACAAATACAAAAACTGTTCTATTTAACATCTACGAGCAATCACTAAAAATGCCTCCTCCTACGTATACGACAGATATGCGTGGCTCAGTAAGTAGTATGGCCTCCTAAGACACTCATACACGTTATGCATCAGATTAGCATGCTGTCCACTAATCTGTTGATAAGAGTTGACTGGATATCTTCCCACTCTTCCCTCAAAGCAATTTTCAGGGGCTGTACAGTTTAGGGGAGTGGGTTCCTTTGAGCCACATGTCTACCGAGAGGGTCCTAGGAATGCTCTATTGAATTTAAATCGGGAGAATGCGCAGGCATGCGGTAAATATCCTCACTTTCCAGCATGTCAGATACTCTATCTGCCCGATGTGGACGGGCATTGGCATCCATGAAGATATGTTCGGGATCCATCGCTTCACAGATAAAATGAACGTAGCCCTCGATAATCTCTGTTTAATACCGGTCTGCCGTAACGGAATGTCACCGTTTGTTATAGTGGTTAGTTATTAGAATAATATAAAGTGATTACTCATATGTATACATACAAATCAATTTATAAAACCTTCACAATACATATACAATTAATACTACTCATTACTGAATTCGGACTCCTCTATCTTATTAACACAATACATATACAAATCAAATTACCCCTATTCCTATATCATATTAATTCGTTATTTACTCTTACTAATATCCTCCTTTAACTACTCATTATCATCATTTACTTATTCAAAGATTCTTAACTGATAAACACACATATACATTGCTAATATCATCATATCATTTATCTATTCTATATCATCCTTTACTTATTCAAAGATTCTTAACTGATAAACACATATATACATTGCTAATATCATCATATAACAATATTCCAATTACTACGGAATTAAACAACCAATATTCTGTGATAGATATCTATGACCAAATAAGTGAATGTTCACCATAAAATAACTCTTTCATTATTCCCTATGTTCTAGCTATACCAGTGAGCACTGCATAAATAATCTACCAAAGATCATAAGCATCCTACCTGCGATCTCTCATTCGCTTAAACAGGAATCAGGCGCGCTGTCATCACTCACAATGGGTTCTCCTGTTGCTAACATCGGTCGGGGGGGGCTTGCATCTAATCGATGGCACTACCGGATTCGTAACCTTGGTATAGGCGCACATTCGACGAAAGGGGTCGGCCTGGGTGCTACTCTCCTCTGCGTAGAAGGTATCAGGGCATTCCCTTTAGGGCTAGGTCTGGTCACCGCGTCTGGACATCGGATAACATCGGCGGGCGGACGGGAACGGGCGATTCTCGCATCAACATCTGGGGCTTGCATCCGCTTCTTCACATTAGCTCAGGCTTTTCTCAGGTGGCTTTCGAGCTCAGCCTCGGTTTATCAGAGACTCTGCCTTCCTTCGTCAATAATTGTCGGACTAACACATACCCATACTTCTATCTCAATTGCAACTTCTCAGCTATTCAGATCAGACTACGTCTCTTGACGACTTCAACGCTTCTGATCTCTCTACCTCTTTTTCACCTCGAGCTAAACTTCGATAATTTTTATTTAGACTTTCATTGGTGGTTCTCTCCCAACCAATGCTAAATTTGGTCTCTTATCATTGGCTGGCACCCACATTTTATATTAATAACCTCTCCAATCTAAATTGAAGGGGGCTTCAGCCCGTGCAACCTTCTAAAGTTCCTTCTGGGGATCCTTCAACTTCCCAGACTCCCACGCCTCGGCTTCACCTCCTGCTGTTAACCTAATGAAGTCCACCTCGTAAAATAGCTTATCTCTATCGCTATCACAACTTAGTCTCCTCTTGGCTTCAAATTCTCACTTTTCCCGGATCATTATCCCCAGCTGGTGACCCTTTACTGACCATATTTCTCTTAACTTGACATTGCTCGTCTTTAGCTACATCTAAGCAGTTCGTTAACTGCAGCTGGTCGCCATTCACTGCCCGTTCTTGAATACTTCTCTTCTCCTATTACCTTGTGCCTAACTTACATCTATTCAATTTTCGAAAACTGTCGCCCACACTGCGACACGGAACCTATCTAAAAGATGTGAAAAGGTGTTCTGCCATTATGCGTATTGCTCGCCCGTACCATGAATCCTGGGCCAATAAGGGATCAACATTCTGGATGCTCCCTGTTGTCTGCACACTGGTTGATGCCCAGAATCACTCTTGAAGTGACATTCGTCTGAGAACATCCCTTTGGACCACTTTAGTTGACCCTAATGTTAACGTCCGTTACACTACTGTAATATTTTCGGACGATGGCCAGCTGACAACGGAATGCGCCTGACGGACTTTCGTGCATACAAGCCAGCATGACTGAGTCAAAGGGAAATGGCTCTGGCAGACACACGAATACCTATAACAGCTGCAAGGTCTGTAGTTAACTGTGAAGTTCGGTTTGTTTTCCTTTTCGCTACAAGAGATACATATCTGTCATCTAGATGTTTCGCATGTCTTCTACGGCTACCATCTTTCATTCGCAGAGCTGTTCCTGTAGATTCAGCAGTTTTTTCAATCGCGAAATGCCACTTTTGGACACGCCTATTACCACTGTAACTTTAGTCAGACTTTGTCTTACCTCAAGTAATCCAACGACCAATCCCCGATCAATATAGAAATGATGTTTTTGACGTATTCTGCAACCAACATTTACTTTGAATCAAAATTACGAGTGAAAAATCCCAGCCCAATCTTCCAAACTCTGCAACGTGCCTTAACACTTCCCTGCTTTCGATTTCGAATAAAGAATAACTCGAATGAAGAATAGGCTCTACCTATTATTGAGATGATAAAATTTGCATAACAGACCGTTGTCACTGCTTTTACTGCACTTTTTTGGATACTAGGTGTCGCTGCAAGTTCAAAACCAGTTGTGCCTGAGTAATTGTCAAGAATTGTACTTTATGAGATTTCATTTTTTGTTGGTTTTAACTATTTATCCCCCGACGTTGTTTGAAACGTACTATAAATTTACAGATTTTTTTAACATATCTCTTAGTTTTACATTCTGGCATTAGACATAGTTATGCTAGTAATGCTATAGCGATATCCTACGCAACTAGTGGCTCATTAGAAATTTAAAAGGATCCTTTAAATACATTACAATTTAAGAAAAATTCTCAGCAATTCAAAATAATGAAACTACCATAGATAAGTTGACATAGTTCTATTGACAAAATAAGTGTTTTGCTCTGAAGAAAAGATTTAGTCTATGTGCAATGGGTAAATATGCGAAAGATCATACCGTTTGCATCTGCAATCTTAACTTTCTGCGGTATAGTCTTACATAATTTTGACTCAAATATTGGTAAATGGTTTTATGCGACTTATTAGATTTTTAAAAAGTTATTCTCTCAAGAAGAGCTACTTTGTTTGACAAAAATATTGTCATAGTGGGTATTTTTGAAATAAGGAGAAAAAAACATGATCGAAATTACAAAAACATTTGCACATAGTTAGGAATAATGTAAAATCTTTAAATATTAAAAAACAGTTTCATAATAATATATTCTTAAGAAGTGGAAGACATATTTCTCATTTGAAGGAAGAAAATGCGTTGTCTCACTTTAAAACACCGCCAAAAAATATTAAGAAAATACAGGAACACACGCATCTTCTTTAAACCCACTATAACTATTTATTAACTAATTAGAAAAATTACAACGACGAGATTTTTAGAATTCTTAGGTCCTTGTTTTTCTTATTCCACGAGTTTCATGTTAGTAAAATTAATGATAATATTTTGAAGCCAACACCATAATAGTCTCTTTGACTTATTAACGCTTATTTTTGTCTCATTTTTTAAAAGATAATTTTTCGCAATTTTTCAAAGAAAAGTCTTTGTAAATGGCCCAATGTTTTCTATATCTCGTGACTTTGTCAATCATGCAATAAAATGTTTTTCTAAAATGTGACGCAGAGCGTGGTGCGAAAGGCCCATATTTCCCGTCACTGTCCTTCTTAATATACAAATCCCCTTCAAATTTAGTTTAACTGTTGAAAATTTTCCATTAGACTATTCAAGCGCAATATTTCGATCATTGTACACTCTTTGATAGCAAGTTTCCTACGTTGCAAAAACCCACGCTGCTTTCATAGTGGCTTGAACATTCTTCTCTTGTTTTGGGTTGATTTGAAGCGCTACGATCAATTTTTCCTACACGAAGGATAATTAGACCAGGACCTACTGCTTAAAGCGGATTCCGAACGGCTACAAACGTCCATGCCAAGAGAGAGTTTCGAACCCACAGACTTTAATACTGAATGCCAGCGGCCTAGCCATTCGGCCATCGTCCGGCTCTTCTCACACTCTGTTTTAGTCTTCTCCAACTGATCTTTTGTTCTTTTTTAGATAATTTTACCCACGTATACCTCTCTCCTGAATGTTCTCTGTCACCAATCAGCACGATGAAGGATTCCATAAACTGTTTGCTTATATGAACCCTTTCATTCAAATCTTAAAAGAGCATTGTTGTCTCTCAGTTGTTAAAGATAGTTGAGATCCTTCCTTTCTTAAACGGAATACTTTCCATTTTTCTTGTTAGAGGAAGTTCAATCTCCCCAGTGGCCCCATCCTCCTGGCCAGATTCGCCGCAGGCCATTTCCAAGCTTTTATACCACTTAAAAAACTTAATTACATTATTTAAAGGGATTTTCTCCTGTTTGCTATTCCCTCCCCCCTTCTGAGTATGATTCATTGCAACTGTCAAAAAGCATAATACCTTTTCTCTATTGTTGTTTTAGCGCTTTTACAAAACATATCGGTAACAAAACAAGTCAACAATAACAGCAAAGTTCACCCTTGCAAGAAAAAGACAAAACATGGAGTTTCATACATCTACAGAAGTGGAAATGACAG
The DNA here is from genome assembly GCA_907164885.2 of Dolomedes plantarius. NCBI lineage: Eukaryota > Metazoa > Arthropoda > Arachnida > Araneae > Dolomedidae > Dolomedes > Dolomedes plantarius. The sequence continues at coordinate 15,646,250 of OU015500.1, read as the reverse complement.
CTGAAGCAAACAAATTATTTGGTGTCTTATTATTATACACCATGCCTTCATTACATTTAAGTCATGTAAAAACAAACGTGATCTAAGTTGTGACATTCTAACTAAAAATATTCAAATATTTTTATTAAGTAATGTTTCATGACGAGCAATATATAATTATTTTACGAAAACTTCTGCCAACCGTTACTTTAAGTTAAGCTCGTAAACAAAGCCAAATTTGAAGAAATTTAAAGTTAACAGGAAACATTTTCTGAAAATAATCCTAAAACAGTTTAATGATTAATTTCTTTCGAAAAACGAACTCCACACTTCACTGCATATGACACAATAAAAGATCGGAAGAATCATTAATTATTTCTCGAATTTCGAGAAATAATGACAATTTTTCCAAATAAAACTTTAAAACACGAGTAAAACATTCTATCCGAAGAAACAAAAATACCTCATCACAGCTATTGTTCGAATTTCGCTCAATCACTCTAAATATTTTCAAAAGTATCCCACATCCAATTAGGAATGAAATCATAAAATATTCCGTCCCTTGCATATAAACTTGTTAAGATTTTTTTTATTTGAAAAGGAGAATATTTTTTTTTTCCAAATGACAAACGCAATTACCGGGAAATAATAAAATGATCTTAATAATACTAATAACTTCAATGGTACGATAATGATAATGAACTTAGTTGCTTTCTTTTCGACATATAAATGATGCCTCTGGCAAATTGCCAGATTTTATTTGGGAGAAAATCATTCGAATATTCTATTTTGGGGGCATTTCTGGATAAGTAACAAATACGTTGATACAGGTCATGACAGAAAGCAAGGAAAATCTCGAAAAACAAATTACGATAAGTTAATTTGTCTCGGCTTTTGAAAATTTTTTGGTTGTTATGAACTCCAATTGCATTAATTTATTCGCACGTAAAGGTGTGAAATTCTTTTCTTTACTTTAGAGTTAGAAGAGAAATATTTGGTTCGAAGGGAGATAAAAAATGAAGTCTTTTTTTATGACTTTTTTTGAAAAGTGACGCAAACAAGATGAAAAATATTTTTATAGTTATCACTTTAAGGAACGCTAGTTATTTATTTTGCATTTATAAAGATTAATTCCCTTTGCTGGAAAATGTATATTTGATGAGATATACCATTTCCTGTAAGTATTTTCCTGGAAGCATTTTTGGAAAATTGACATGTAGATGGAAAATCAACAGAGCATAAATATTTGCCAGCGAGCATTTTTTTTTTCAAAGATCGACAGAACAACAATATTTTCTGAAAACATTTCTCAACTTAGAAATCCTGGTAGCAGATCGGTAGGACATCAATATATACATTAAATATGTTTTTGCAAAATATTTTTGCAATGAGACACCAGGGCGAAAAATCAACAAAACATAAATAGTCGCCTGTGGGCATTTTTTTAGAAAGACATTAAGGATCGACAGAACAACATTTTTCTGTAAACAATTTTCATCTAGAAATCCTGTCAGATGATCGGAAGAATATCATTATATGCAAAAAAAAATTTTTAAATGCATCCTTAGGCATCTAAACATCAATAGTTTCCATTAAACTCGACTTCTCAATATTGATGTTTACCTCAAATTTTGCCCGTGTGGTCAACATTTTTCATTTAATTCGATTTATTGACATCGATGCTTACCATCGAATATAATTTTGCGTGATCGATCTTTCTCATTAAGTTATCTCTTAAACTGCCATGAAAATTTGCTATCGGGGCAACTATATGAGGATATAAATCACCGAAGCTTCTGAGAATTATTACATTAAAACAAAAAGATTTTCCTTCGACGGGTGTAAATCTATACAAAAAAACTCTTGATTATTTTAGTATGATACTGATACCTTTTACGTCTAAAAAAAGGAAAATAATTATGCGAGTTGTAATGTATGTCACTTTGACGTAATTTATTTGAGTTAAGGTTATACGCAATTATTAGTATAAAATTTTAGAAGGATATGTTTATGGGTGAAATGCCTTTCTGGAGATATTAAGTCTCCAAGAATAAATTTTACACGAAAAATAAGTCACGTATTTAAGGTTTTATAGAACAAACAAATAAGAAGTAGTATAAAACCAAAGAAATGTGCATTTTTCCTCAACAGTATTCAAAAATTAGTTCCAAATAAAACGAAATACATAGTTTAACTTGCTTTAAAACGTTTCAAAAATCTCATTTTGTATGTGTTAATGTTTATATAAAAATATATGTATATATATATATATATATATGAAATGTCTGGATGGACATCTCATGAAATAAGAGCATACATCGTGGCCGGAAAATAATAAAATCAGCTTCAGGAACAAACTAATTTATTAAACAGTAAAGCACCACATCTTACTCGCTTCGAGCCAGTCCAGCGTCTGTCACAAAGAGCACCAAAATAGAATTAGGTCAGAGAGGTTGCCAGAATTCTCGGAGGAAGTTAGTATGTGGGAAGGCGAAGCGTTTACGCTAAGACAAGAAGGAGAGGTTACCAGGCCAGAGATGACATACAGAATGGGCGATTATAGGTAGTTAGTAATATTATCAAATATATATATATATATATATATATATATATATATATATATATATATATATATATATATATATATATATATATATATATATATATATATATATATATATATATATATATATATATATATATATATATATATATATATATATATATATATATATATATATATATATATTATATATATATATATATATATATATATATATATATATATTATATATATATATATATATATATATATATATATATATATATACTGCCCAAAAAAATTAGGGGAGCAAGCAAAGAAGTTAAGAAAACCGTGCGAGACAGCCACGTATTGGCATAAAATGAATAGTACACGCGTATCAATGCGCAATACAGAAAAAAAGAAGTAAAGAATTTGTAATTAAGCTTTAATTCTTTGAAAATATGGAAAAAATATGAAAAGATGATTTAGGGCAACAATTTGGTTACATGTAAACAATAAAAAAAAGTATTGTTTAGAAATGATGCAAGATTTTTAATATGGCGTGTGGTCTCCTCGATCAGCTAAGACTGCTGCACACCTGTTTTCCATGGATGCGATGATGTTATCGATAAGACTTTGGGGAATACTGTTCCACTCCTCTAGAAGTGCAATCTCCAAGTCTCGGAGAGTAAAAGGAGGCCTTGGTCTCGCAGCAATGCGACGTACGAGCATGTCCCAAACATGCTCCATTGGATTCAGGTCAGGAGAGCACGCTGGCCATTCCATACGCTGTATTGTTTCAGCTTCAAGCATGTTCTCCACAAGACGAGCTGTATGCGGTCTGGCATTATCATGCTGGAAAACAAAGGAATCTCCGATGGCTGCAGCGTAAGGTATGACATGAGGTCTCAGTATCTCGTCTGCATACCTTCGGGCCGTCAAAGTACCATTACGAATGATATGCAGGTCCGTACGTCCACCTGTGCTGATTCCACCCCATACCATAAAACAAGCTCGTCTGCATTGTCACCTTTCACGAATGAATGTGGGGTTATTTCGAGTGCCTCTTTCCCTCCATACCAAAACACGTCAGGTGTCATACTCCAGACTGAATAGGGACTCGTCTGTAAACAACACTTGGCTCCAATCATGTTGCTCCCAATCTCGATGTTCAGCAGCCCATCTTCTTCGGGCCGCACGATGGCGTGAGGTCAACGGAATGCAGACCATTGGCCTACGTGCATAGAGACCTCCCTGATGAAGCCTATTACGTACTGTTTGGCTGGACATCCTTCGTCATGTTGCCAAGAACAACTGTCTTTGCAGCTGAGTAGCATTGTCTGTTCTGTTTCGACGAGCTGTTAACAGTATATACCGGTCATCAGTTGCTGTAGTGGCGCGTGGCCGACCTTGCCCTGGTCGGCGTCTAACATTCCCTGTTTCTTGGAATCGATTCCACAGCCTTGCAACGACACTTCTGGCGACTCCAACAGCGTCCGCTACACTACGTTGTGTTTGCCTGGATTCAAGTCTGCCTATAATACGCCATCACGTTGTTGAGACATTTTCAAGTCACCTTTTCTCAAAAAGAATAACTGAGCAATCGAATTTCACAGTTAAGGCAATGAAACAGACGTTTCTGCAACATCCCGATTTCCGCCCTTATGTTCTTTTTCTGGTTTTTGACGTCATGAACTTTGATTTGCATATGAAGTTTTCTTCTTCTTTTTCCTGCTAGGCTTTAAATTATGGATGATTTATTTTATGTTATTTATCGGTGTAAGTATTTGCGTAATTTCGTTAAAACCATGTGCTCCCCTAATTGTTTTGAGCAGTGTGTATATATATAAATATCTTTTATGCAGAATTTTCATTTGCATTTTGAACAGAAATTTACATTTAAGCATATTTCCTTATCCTTCATAGTATTTCCATAAATTAATATTCAGTCGAAGAATGTAGAAAATATTTCTCCCAAACTATTCACCTAATTATAATTTTGCGGCACCTCAAGATACTATCTCAATACGTTTAAACTGTCTACGTAACACTCACATAGTTATAAATTTCCAACCCACTCTCTTTCAAGGTTTGATCATATCTCCTGATAATCATAACGTAATAACTAACTCGTTTACGTTGAGGGAGATTACTCCAGAAATCAAAATACTTGAAATAGGCTTTTCTCCTAGAAAGTTGAGATATTATATCACTAGGAAGATTTTAAATGTTAGAAATTTATAAATGTTATCTCTAAATGATTTTAATTTATTTACAAAAAGTACAAAAACTAAGTCTTAGAAATACAGGGAGTGTTTCGATATGCATTCGTTAAAACATACTTGCTGCAGGCGTGTGTTTGCTAGGACAATGTAGATTGGAGAAAAAAAACGTGTGGTCTTAACAACAGTATGCCGTTCTAGTTTTCTGACTCCCGTCTATATAGGTCTGATTTTCCATAACTGCGGTACAAGAAACTCTTTTGAACTAAATTCTCATTCACAACTCACAATGATAAGTCAACTAGGTACAACAAGTTAAACGCAAAAAAAGATCCCATATAAATTACATTTAATGACCTTAAACGCTGACAGATGACGCTTTTACGACGCAGTTGGACAAACGGTGTGCTAACCATAAAATTCTATAATTTAAAGCTGCAAAAGAAGACAAACGCAATATTTACATTGAAGACTGTACCTTGCGGTATTGCACCGTCCATTTTAAGCGGCAAGGGGGAAAAAGTAATGAAAAATATGAGGAATCATTGTAGAGCAAATATGTAAAAGTGCATTATGAATTAGTCAGCTGAACTTCAATGTGGAAAAATATATTTTGCAACTTTTAAAATCTGAAATGTATATAAAAAATAAATGCACTTTCACACATTTCTAATACTTAGCTGATAAGAAAATAATGAATAACAGTCGCAATTATTCCGAACTAAATGGGCTTTTTTTCCAAGACGGATTTTTAAATATTATTATAAAGTTATCGGCGAAGTAATACGGTGAACGTAAATAAGAATCATATGCTCACTCATCCCAAAGTATCATATGCTTTAAATCATCTTGGGTTATTCAATATTACAGAAAAAGAGATAATTCAACCAGCAAAAGAAAGGTTTTACACTCAAAAAAAATTTATTTTTGGTAACATAACATAATAGAATATATAACTTTAAGAAGTAATGTATAACTTTTTTCAGCAGTTTAAGATTTTTGTAGAGTTGTTTGTGCGGGAAGAGCGTTATGTATAGTATTTGTAGGTTCTATTCTTTTTCAAGAGTTCTCTTACTCCTAAAAAAAAATATTTTATTACATACGGATAAACTTCTATGGTCATCTAAAATTGCTATTGTCACTTACGAATGAACAAAACCTACTCGTTGTCAAAAGGGTCAGAAACTGTCATCTGCTTCTGTAATGTGATATATATTCGCCTCTTTGTTCGTGGTTGAAAGACACCTGTTAAATCTCTCTCAAAGATCCAGATTATCAATATTTGATCTGCTCACTTGCCAAATCGATTAAGTCCATGAAACAAAAAGTGGAGAAAAAGGGTAAAATAATCTAACTTTTTTTTTAAATTCTTCTGAAAATAGAAATTCAAACAAACATTGTAGAATGTATAACTGCAGAACTTTTATCTGAAGATAGAATATGCCTAGAGTCATTCTTATTATTATGACAATTTTTGCGTGACTAAGGGATTTGATCAATTTGGCAAGTGAAATAAGTGATAATATCCAATTCAGTCTTCAAATTGTTTTTTATTTCGGAAAAAAATTTAAATAATCGTTTAATTAATCATAAGTACTTACTTCTGCAGCATTTAGACTGTAACTGACTCATTTATTTTACTTTTTTGTGATGAAACAACACGAAACGGTTGATCGTTATCATCAAATACTTCCTTCTGCGTTTGAATTGCACTATTGCAACGATTTACGTTAGAGTATGGACTTAACTGAATTGGCTTTTGAAAAAAGTTACTTATTATACGATGGCCAAAAAAAATTTGCCATTGAGTGGTGTGAATTCTTATTATTTGAGAAAGTTATTATGAATGTAAAAAGTTAGGAATCAATCAAGTGCTTTGACATTTTTATTCCACTACACAATGCGCAAAATATGTTCCAGAAATATTGTGGACGTTACAGAATCTATTTGCCTCGTACAAATAGTGTTTCTAGAAAATTCTTGACTTATTTTTTAGTGAAATTGGTAGATGGAATATTTGGTAAAGGAATGAAAACATTTTCTACGTGTTACATAATTATATCTATCTGCTCCTCTAAACTCCTGAATAAAATATCAAAATTAAAAAAACAAATAAAATTTTCTATGAATATGTAGTAATAAACTTAATATTGATATATTCCTTATAATTAATCTGTGTAAGTGATGCGGCATATTGAATACACATCATTTAACTTTGGGAGTATGTGAAACATCAAAGCATTATTAAGACAATCCGTTAGACTGAAGTAATGCCTTTCACCGGAAATATTCCAAGTGCATCTTATGTTCGTCACATGCTATGTAAACGGTTGCATTGTTTAATGCTTGGCTTTTACGTCGTTAGAATTAAAGGCAGTGTTGGAAATGTCGGTATCCATAATGATACTATAGCTTATTATATTTTAACTGTGGACAACAGCAACTTTACTCTAATGCCTGAATGCTGAAACTTGAAATATGTGTTATTGTACATTACGCTCATTTAAGCTTATATGTTAGTGAAACTTATGAGATACAAGCTTGAAATTTTATATTTAATGACAATAAAATTCCATTTAATGGTAAGAAAATATTTTAATACTGTTAAAACTATGAATTTACTTAAACATAAAAAATTGGTTAATTAAATTTAGATCATAGTTTAAACATCAGTGACACGTATTAGCTATAATTCATAAATTTTATATTCAATTTTTACACTTGACTCATCCTTATTTTAACGGCGATTGACTCTTTTAAGGTAAGTTCTCATCTTCTAAGTTTCCAGCCTTGTTATGGCATTATATACTCTTACTATTTTATAGTCGAGTGCTGCATGTACTGTTCGTTGAATATAAAAGCGTGTAACTGTATTAAATTAATCGTTTATAATGGTATACCCTACTATCACTAAACTGCAAGATGCAAGTTATATTGCCCCTGCATAAACATTGCCTATCAAGATCTGAAATGTTAACCTAAATAACACTTCAAAATTTCCGTCAGATCGTGTACGCTAAGTGGGCTCTAAGTTTCCGTTTAATAATTAGATAATATAAGTGCTTAAAACCCTTTCATTATTCATTCCTATCAAGTAAAGGGATATTAACTTCGTCATAAACCATTAATTGCGAGGACGTTCAGAGTACTTACTATTTCAACACTTTGAACCGTATGCACTGAGCAGGGTTGAACTTGATTGCAATTATTGCACTGAAGCAGCGGCACATAGTTTCTTAACGGAACGAAATTTAATGCACTCTGTTTAACGGAGAGTAGTAATTTGATAGTATTTTGATGAAATATCATACATTCATGTTGTTAGATATCCTCCACTCTGCTTTGATTCGGTATTGATTAACGAACGCGTTTAGTATACCCAAAACTCAAGGTCACGTGAGAAGTGGATAGAACTGTTGCAACATCAGACCTTAATGTTACAACAGTTTAATAATGCTCATTTCATATAACATGAATGAAGCAATTTCAGCTTTTTACATGACTCAGACGATTCGCTTGACTTTATAAAAATTCTGCTATTTTTCTGAAAAAGAAAATATTACAATCTCTAGAAATATAGCGTCTTAGCTCCGATTTGATTCTGCATATAACCCATTCATACGGGCTCCATTATACAAACATAGATATTGTGCTAAAGAATTAATTTTAAATAAATTTCGATTTCACGCAGACTAAATCTGAACTAGTTTTGTAATCTTTTATTTCTGCGTCACTGAGGTAATCGATCTTGCGACAGCCACTCTGATAGGCATATACATTAGGGTGGAGTGAAAAAGGGCACAAAATTTTTTTAATTTTAATATTTCCTGACAAATGATGCTGTTTGGCAAAAAAACACTGCAAAAAAATCTCAGCGCAATCACTCATCGTCTTCAGGTTCCACACAGGTGGTCAAAAAAAGGAATATTAACGTCAAAAGTAAAAAAAAATTAATTTATTTTATTTTATTTTAATGTTTACAAAAGCTTTATTTTCTGACTCAAAAACAGTTCGAATTATAAAAAAGAAACAGGAAAATATTGTCGTAAAAAAATATCACTAACCATGAAAATTTACTTTAATCGGTCTTCAATTCTGGATTTCACATGAGGGCCAAAATAATTATCTTTGGTGTCAAATTTTGGAAGTTCCTTTCGTGACTTGATTTCACTTTGATTACATCCATCCTTGGCTTCTGTTCTACATGTTACTAATGATGCTTGTGTTACCAGTAGCACATGCCTCTCTACTGCTTGAGAATGGCAAGGGAGCTTCTCTATTTCAAATTGTGAACCGTTTCTGATCATACTTGCTATGTCTTCGTCACTGAGGGTCATGGTAGTTGATGATTCCAACGGATGGTCCTAGTTAATCCTCTCAAAATATTCCTCTACTTCGAAATTTAAATTTGAAGATCAGATAGGTGTATTTTCCCCTTCCAGTCAGTTTTTCTTGCTTTCAGTATTCTTCTGAGAGCAAGAAAAACTGACCAAGTTCTGAATATGTGATCGTTCATCTAACAGCATTATCAAGAGAATGTTTTCAGAGTGAGCAAAATAAGAGTTCCTCTGAATAACTTTGCAAACGATTGACTTAAAATCTTCTGGCAAGAATGAACTTTTTTTATCATTCCGTGCAGGTGACATGCTCCATGAGTAGCTCTTCGGATTTTCTTTATTTTAGACCAGGATGGCACGTAAACTTTCATGACATATTCTACTAGGAGCTTAAAGTGTTCTGTTGGTTCGGCAATCGACACATTTAGGCGCAGAATTCTGTTGGCTGTAGTGAGCCAGATTGAATGAGACATCGTTCCGAGACTTCTGTTTGCTAAATCTGGAAGGCACTCCTCCTAGGATACTGCCCTAGAAATATCGAAAAGGTATTTTTGGTCTGCACTGAGGACTTTTTTATTAGTTTCAGGCAGAGCAGCTGGAATAGAAACAAAACTTATCACAGCAAGGGTTTCGCACGTTCGCAGAGATTTTCCTATTGTTCCAAAAAACTGGTGTGGCAAGGTCAGCTGTCGGATAGGTCAGCTGCTATCATTGCATCCTCTGTGCTTCGTGATATAGGGATTGTATCCTCCATCCTAGGGAAGATACTCCATCCAAAGTTATTGACAGGAGTAAGCTGAGGGGAGAACGTCAAAAGGTAGGATCACAGCTTAATTCTACACAAGTTACACAGTTTTTGTACGCCATCTACTTCGATGGAAGAAAGGACAAAACTCTAGTGCAAGAAAAGAAGGGAAGTCCTTTATATATCTGTGGAAGAGCATATCGTTTTGTTGTCAGAACCTGGTTCTGTTTAAATAGGACATGTGACTCCGTATTCTGGGTCTAGTGCGGATATTATACGAAGCATTGTGACAGTGAAAGTATAGGTTTAAATATATAAATAAATAATAATGATTTTGAATTAATTGGTTATATTTAGAATGATTTATAATTAATGATGGATCAAGATGTGGTTAGTACATTGCAAAAATTCACTGACTCCAAATGATGGAAAACAACTCTGGTTTAAAATGACAAATTAATTTATTGACTAACACACATAATACTGATACACTAAATCTCATTAAAAATTCTATACTCATCTCAAATTATCATTACTTATTACAACATATTTATTCAACCTAAAGTACTCATTAGCATCAATTCAAATTCCCACTATAGTGATTTCCGCTTATAAGAATCACGTTTGTTATTATTGTTTTTGATTCTTATAAGCGGTTGATTCTTATAGCCAAAATTTAGGTTTCTGGACAGGCACACACACACACCTATATATACATATATTAGATAATTTACCATAAAATACTCTTTAATTTACGTTAATTATCTTTTATTAAAATTATTTTTTATAATTTTAAAAATACAACTTAATTTCTAGACCTATAAGTAAATACACTTGATTATAGTAAGAGAAGAAAAAAATCCAATATTTGTTACCACATACCTGCTTAACAGTTTTAACATTTCAGCTTCAGGAAGGGAACAAGAAAAAGTTTTCTATGGTAGTTTGACGTAATGAAGTTTTCAGGAGGCTGTTTATACCTCTTTCAATACTAATAGTCTCAGACGAAGATTCACCTTCTAGCTTACGTTTCACGGTTTGATAACGTGCTAAATCTACTAATGTCGCGTTTGCCTAAGTGATAGTGGACACTTCGCCGAAGATTTATGTGTTTCAGCGTCCAGGAAGCCGCAACCAGGATGTGAGAGGTGGGAAAAAGGGAGTCCCTATTTTTGTTTGTCAGTGGAGAAAAGTTAAATCGGACCTGGACGGGTAAAGGTGCCCCCGGGTCAAGCTAATAGGACAGTGTTGTGCTAAAGCGTTTAAGGGGAAACTATTATGTTATGTCTAACAAAGAAAGGGATGAATTTTACGACTATATTCCATCCCATCTTATCAATCTTTCTTTTAAAAAAAAGAAAGAACTTCGTGCCTTTTGAGGGTTTAAGTGGTTTTTTTGGAAAAATGAAAGGAAAGCGAAGAGTGTAAACTGATTCTTAAAACCGGTGGATTGATTCTTAAAAGCGAAAATTTTAACATGGAAATAATACATTTGTTTTTGTTTTCGTGATATTGATTCTTATAACCACTGATCACTATAAGGGGTGGTTACTGTATATTATTCAATTAACTAAAATTTACTCATATCCACTTCATCACCTTAGACCAACTACCTCGCCTTTACGAATTATCATTTATTATCCGCTAACTTCCGTTATCAGATTACTTCATCATCGCGCTCTATATTAAGTTATTGACGGCTATGCTATGAGAAGCAATGACGGTAAAATATGAAAAGGAAACAAAAGGACGGTACATCTACAGATAATTACTGAACCACTTTTATGAGCATCTGGCACTCGTAATGACTAACTTCGTTGCACTCCCACTGCACTCGAACTGGGGCACATTCATCATGGGGTACAGGGCTCCTTCAATCGCCGTAAGCACTCGGTACAGGACACTGAAGCACTCTCTTCGTAGGGTACAGGGTTCCTTCAATCATTGTACACACTCGGTACAGGAAACTGGGGCACTTTCTTCGTATGGTACAGGGCTCCTTCAATCATTGTAGACACTCGGTACAGGAAAATGAGGCACTCTCTTCCTTGGGCTCTTTTGCTTGGGCCCCGACTTACATAACTATCATCGAGAGTGCTTCATACATATTCGCTTCATACATACTTCTGTCTCTAACTCCTAACTACTCTCCTTCTTTTTTGCCTTTTCTTTCTTCATTCATATTCTTTTTCTCTTATGAATTCTGGCCCCTCCTCTTCCAGTTACATTGGCCATATTATTCCCATGTCATCGCAATTAGTCTGTGGCTGCCTCATCTCAATCACTTTTTCACCAATGCGCATCGAGGGCGGGATTTATAAAATTTTCCCATCATCCTTAACTTTTCCCATGCTCCGACCACACCGAGCATGGTGGTCTGTTTTATAACCATCATAAATTTATGTCTTTCCCTTCTTTTCGTTGCAACTCATTCTACAGAACTTTTATCTTATACTTTTATTTCTTCCTACAGGCCCAATCTTCTATCTTTAGTAGTTTCGGTTTATTGTTGGCTTTTCTCCCCTTCTCTTTTGTTGCCAGTCAATTGCTTTCTTGCCTTGTTTCTTTCTTATATTTTGCAATTATTTTACTTCGTCACGTAATTTTCAATTCTCCTGCCCTTGGCCTTGACACTATTGTCATATCCCTATGACAAGCATCATCAACTTTGTTACATAGAAAGGGATTACACTTTCGGAACTGGTTTACATTAGGTGTTATGGAACGAACGTCAACGTTGGGAATAAAAATGGTGCAGTTAGACGGCTTGAAGTCTTTGCTAGCCATAAATTGCACTAGTTTGTATGCTTATTGCATACTAATGAACTAAATTCTTTGCGAATTTATTCCGTGTACTCAGGTAGACAGTAACTATGCCCCGCATACAGGTGCGCGAACAATAAGCGCAGATGTCAGCATATGAGAGAGGACGTGTAGTTGAACTCAAAGAAGCCAGTTGGTCTAATCGACGATTCGCTCAACATTTGGATAGGATCGATGCCACTATTAGACGATGTTGGCATAAATGGGTGAACCATGGCCAAACACAGCGTCAAGAAGGAAGCGGTCGGCCTAGAGAAACGGAAGAACGGGAGGACCGAGCAATCATCAGACCGGCACTCACAGCCAAAGATCCATCATTATCATCGATCGAACTTGCAACTGGTGCTTCAGTGACGCCAAGGACCATTCATAGGCTGCTCAGAGAAAGGGGTATGAGCTCACAATGTCCCTTGAGCCGAATACCATTGACCTCTGTACACCGATAAGCCCGTTTGCAGGGCATATTCGACCTGGAATGTCACTGACTGGAGTAGAATTGTCTTCAGTAATGAGTCCAGCTTCGAATTGGGCCCCGATGACCAGCGAATATGTGTCTGGAGACACCCCGGGCAGCGGTGGGATACCAACCTGACTGTCTTACGAGCCGACAATCAGGAGTAATGATCTGGGGTGTCATTTCATATCATAACATGACCCCTTTGGTTGTCATCCGCAGCACCTTTACAGTACAGCGGTACGTCGACGATATTCTACGCCCCGTTGTGTTGCCCTTCATATCACGCCATCCTGCGCTTACATTTCAGCAAGATGATGCCCGCCCGCACACGGCGAGAGTTTCTACTGCTTGTCTTCGTGCTTGCCCAACGCTACCTTGGCCAGCAAGGTCACCGGATCTCTCCCCCATTGAGCACGTTTGGAGCATTATGAGCAAGGCCTTCCAACCAGCTCGGGATTTCAACGATATAACGAGCCAGTGGGACAAGATTTGGCATAATATCCCGCAGGAAGTCTTTCGCCACCTCTATCAATGAAAGCAAAACCGAATAACTGCTTGCATAAGGGCTAGATGTGGACTAACGCGTTATTGACTTTTTCACTTTGTGAAGCTCTTTCTCTTGAATAAATCAACCAATTTTTCTCAAATTGTAATCATTTGTTTTTCTGTACAAGGAATCGCGGGTTGTATGTTATGCAGGCCTGCTTTAGACGATGTGTTGAAAGGATATAACTTGATACGAATATATAAGCATAAATGCTTTAAGAGGCTTAAACAAAGACTAGAGTGAAAGTTAATTTCAAGACAACCCCTTAACGATTTCGCTGACATATTCATGAAGAACAAACATAAGTTCATTCACGCTTACCTGAGCTCAAGTGACATGTAATATCGTCTTTCGTCTCCTCCACCCCCTCCCCACCTCTTGCAAATAAAAGGTAGAAACCCCGATCCCAAACGTTCTATTTTTTTAATGAGTGGTTTCTTTCCTAAATCGTTACTAAAACAACGCTTTCTTTTAGTAGCCATCTTAAAAATACAAGGACTATGAAAGTTCATTCACACGTTGACATCATAGATCATCAGCTCCAATGTTAGGCTACTGGAAAGTTTTCTTTTGGTATATTCCTAATCCCAGACAATTAAATGCATATTTTTAATTCTATTTTTAGCTTATAAAGAGCTAGAAATGGAATTAAAAAAATTTAAATTAAGAGTACGTAGTTTCCTTTTTAAGTTTTTAAGTTTTTTCGTAGCTATTTTTCAACAGGAGAATGAAAGATTGCCATTAAATTATGTCCATCACCAGAAAATTAAAATCGTTCTTTTTTTAAATGAAATTAAAAGAATTCTGAAAAGCAAGTGCATTTAATAAAAATATCCATTTTAAAATGCTGAAAACGGAATTCAAAAATAGGCGTTTGCCAATGAATGTGTGATCCGAAAATTTCTTAGAGAGCACTTCCACAGCGTAGTAATATTAGGATTGAAAATTTGTCAGCTGAAATATTGTCTTGAAGTCTGAAATCAAAAACTAAAAAATTGAGCATAATTTTTCTGCCTTAAACGGCGCTGCTGAGAATTCCGTTGTAGAACATTGCCAAGGCTACAGGGGTTTATTAAAATAATACGTAGAAACATCGCTTAAAAGAGGGATATGCAAATCGTGACGACGAAGTCATCAATAAGCAGATGAGTATTATATGGGGAAGTTCGCGCAGTATCAGCTATCTGTCAATAATAGTACATTTGATGTAGAATTAACTGTTGAGGAATTAGTGTACAAAATGTTGGATCTGAGTCTCATCAGAAAGGTATGATAAATGGCGAGAGGCTTGTAGGTACTTCGCTCACTCAAAAGACAGAAATTTTCAGTACGTCACAAAACACGGCATCAACGATTATGACACAGCATAGAAATGAACCGTGCGTATGCAAATCTCGACGTTGCATGAACATGGTGTTGTCGCAAAACGCAAAGAGTGTGGTACGGAACGCAACAATGTCAGGCTATGGGTAGGGCGGAACTTGATACAGATTGTATGACAAAAACCCAACACTATAGTACAGCAAATGACAGCAGAGGTGACGGGTAATGCTGACGGGTCGTGCTGATCCTGTTCCAGTAATAATAATTAGTCTGAAGCAGCAGAAAGATGGCATTTATGGTCGTGCTGCAATCAAGAAACAACCCATTACTGACACTAATGCGAGAAAATGGGGCTGATAGTGCCACGAACAGAAAAACTGGAGTTCAAATGACTGGCAGCGTGTCGTCAAGTCGGATGAATGGAGTTTCCAGTGGTTCCCTACCACTAGTAGAAAATACTTCAGGTGAACACCCTCAGCAGCAAAATCAAGCAAAAACTGGATAAAGACTAAATATACTACATTACATTTTTATTTATTTACCTCAAGTATTTATTATAAGACAGGGGCCGTGGCGGCCTTGTGGTACAGTGCGCTGGTTTTCGGTGCTGAGGGTGGTCGGATCGAATCGAATCCTGGCGAAGCGCCAATAAAATGCCTCCGTTTGTGTCGTCCCTTCATAGGGGGCAATGCTGGTCCACCTATATGGCACCCCCATAATAAAATGGCCAGCAAAACTGCGGTGAATTATAGGCAAATGTCTTCGCGACAAGTGCACCCGCATTAAAAAAAAAAGTATTTATTTGAAAACTACTTTATAAATGACCAATTGTTTAAATACAGTGGTTTAAATATCTTTATATTTAGTCTTTATCCAGTTTTTGCTTGCAACTACGAGGAGTTGCGTTGCATGAAAAGGCGGATAACATGAAGTTTTCCACTCGGTACATCTCACGAAGTTTCATATTTTTTTTCTTCTTTGAACGTGACAGGTATTTTGTTCCAGAGGACTTAAGAATTCCGTTAAAAACAGTATCTGTATATTCCGAAGCACGTGTTTCGAGCACGCCAATTCTAACTGTAAGATAGATTCTATCTGTAGGTTCTGTAATTTTAAAATCTATTTTATTCACATTTTTTACCATTCTTTTGGAGTTACACATGTTAAAAAGACAAATAAATTTATATTACTCTACTTAATTACTTTTTATTTCAAATATTCAGTAAAAGTTTATTGTGCTATCGCAAAGCTGAATCACTGTCAAACTCTAGCCTTAGATACCCCAAGCGAATAAAATTCGATGAAATTGTAAACTTTACGTGTTTCTAACAGATATTGTTTCCATGGAGCAACTCTTTAATTGGCTCGATATTTAACTTTTCAATACCTGTAAGAAAAGTATTACTTATCACTTAAATCACTGTACATTTTACTGTAAAACAAACGGAAGAAACTGCCAAACTGCTGCCTTAGTTAGCACAAGAAAATAAAATTCAATGAAATTATAAACTTTACATGTTTCTAACAGATATTGTTTCCATAGAACAACTCCTTAATGTGCTCGAGATTTAGTTCTTCAATATCAAGAAGAAAAGGTATTACTTATCACTTAAATAACAACGTATTTTATGTAAAACATGAATGGATAAACTGTTCCACGTGCTTATAAAGAAACTGCAATCTGAATAAGTATAAATACACAGTGTAAAACCTCTATGCATGTTTGTAATACATATTCAAAATTTTATCTAAACATTCCAGTAGACTCCTTTATTTCTGTATTTTGAAATTATATTCAATCCTTTGTGATTCCCTCATTACTGAAGTTTGAAATATATATATATTTATATTTCGTAATGTTTTCAGATAAATTGTTCAAAAATACGTAATGATTGAATTTTAAAAATGAAAGCAGGAGAAAAGAAAAACTAGAAAAATAGAAATTTCAGGCTGATGAATTTCTCTCTGTTGAAATGCTAAGGAAAAAATGAGGAAAAATAATGTATTAAAATTGTCTTATTCATTTTTTAAATCATAAAGAAAAAAGAAAAAAAGTAGTGTATTGCAGTGTCAAATTTGACAAAATATTCCATTTATTTAAGTTATGAGTAAAAGGAAAACTACATACTAGAAACTATAAGACTGCAAAATTTCCCATTTATTAAAAAAATATGAAATACAATTATAAATTTAAAAAAGGAGTAAATGAGAAGTTGACGAATATATCATTTCTTAATCTTTTAAGCATAAGGGAACAAAGCACCTCAAATTTCAGGGTAAATAAATATTAATCTTCCGGAAGTTATAAATAAATCAGGAAAAAAATATTATTTAAAATTTTTCAGTAGACAAAACTACTCATTTAATAAAGTAGAAAGCGAGTAGAATAAAAGTGGTATACGAGAGATTTTCAGTATTTTGAATTTTCTGTTTGCTAAAGTTAAAAAGAAAAGAAGTTTACTAAATAGAAATTATAGTTCAACAAACTTTCCATGTTTCAGTTAACCTCTTTCTCTTTATTTCATTTACAGCTGTCGATCGATCGATAGATTCCTAGATAAACTAAGTTAAAAAAATTCATTTTTAGTTATAATTATCTTTCTCAGTTGTAATACGTTTTTTAAAACAATTCATAAAAAATGTTGATTAAAAAGACATAATTTTACAAAAAAAATTAATTTTTCACGCACACTATTTCTTAAGGATACATATAACCTTTTTCTGCAGCTTGGCTCCCATTAACTTTGAGCTGAGAATTCCGCGCAACCGGCAAATTCGAATGAATATTCGCAAACGTACTAAAATAGGTTTGTTACGACTTCCTCCCATATAGTAACACTACTTACATCATAAACAGTTGAATTCGCGAGCATTCAGCTTGATTGACCACTTCAACTCTTTACACGATATATGCATGTAAAATCTGTATTCGATTCCAAATATTGAAATGCAGCTACGAAACAATGTTTCATAGTGTATCATGAAACACACTCTGAGTACCTTTAAGCTGTCATTGCATCTCGGCTGTTGTGATCGCTCGATAGTATACAATATCGTGGGATTAAACACAATCCTCGTCAAAACATCATTCGCTTGTGCATTAGGATTCAGTGTATTTCAATATTAGAACGGAGTTTAATACATCTCGAAAAGATTGCTTGCGGTGCATCGCAGAAACCTAGATGGTTTATTTATATCAATATTTGGCTCAGAATCACATACAAATTCATCTAAAACACGTCTAATTTCCAGATTTTGAGGAAAAAGAATACGGAGGCTCTTAATTGACCACTAAATGCTGCTGATATCTAGTGTATTCAGACAGCAGGCAGACTTTAGTAATTAAGTATAGTGTATAACACTAACGGCAATTCTGTATGCAAAATTGTTTTATATATCTGTGTTTGCAGTGTAAAAAGTGTCAAGTCAAAAATCGTAGTTTTGAGAAAAACGGGATTGAAAAAAAAAAACGGCTTTTGTAAAGTCAGTTTTTTTAAGTTTAATTTTTAATTTTTTTTACCATTAAATTTTTCTAATTTTATATTTGCTGAGTAATGAGTGTTAAGTCCTTGATTGAGACATAACACCTTTAACACTAACATGTTTGTGTTTTGTTTCACATATCCCAAATTTTCCCTGATGAATAAAAATATTTAGGAGTGGAATTGGACTTAGCTTTCTGTACCCTGCAGTAGCCGTTGATTTTTCAAACATGCCTGGTTTGATAATTCATTTTAGCTCATTTTGGACTTAACACCCTTTGCACAGCAAACACAGATATATTTACAAGAAACGTATTTTATTTTCATCCTTTTCCTGCCCACACTAAATCTCACTGAATCTCCCAGTAAAAAAATAATATATAGAATATAGTACAAAATGTAAGGCTTCTAAGAGATTTACGAAATGCGTAAGATGAAAGAGAAGCTACTAAGTGCAGTAGAATATGCAAATTATTTTCATATTCCGACAAAGTCATGAGCCTGTTTCTCTCTCATTACTGAGTCTGGGTAGTATGTCAGAGAATTCAGCAGTTAACTCAAAGAGTAATTTCCACTTCCTGGCGTGTTTTGTCTCTCGTGGACAGTTGCTGAACAGTCAGTTAACGAGAATGAAACTTAGGTCCATTACCGCTTAGGTTCAGACACAGGATAGAATTTAGCTCAGTAGAACA
The DNA here is from genome assembly GCA_907164885.2 of Dolomedes plantarius. NCBI lineage: Eukaryota > Metazoa > Arthropoda > Arachnida > Araneae > Dolomedidae > Dolomedes > Dolomedes plantarius. Next base: position 15,627,119 of record OU015500.1, on the reverse strand, counting down.
CGCGTATAAGATATTCTATACTTTTAGTTTAGTTTTGGATTACAGTAACATTTCGTTAGGGTCGATAAACGAAAAGACCTTGGAACTTTACTGTGAACATAAAGCTTTCATCATGGCAATAAAGTGAGTTCATTTTACCCTTAAAGGGTAAAAAACTAGAATTAGGAAGGACTGTGCTAAATATAGGAACAGTCTTACATAAAAACAAACACTTGCCCTAGTATTTGTAGAATTTTCCCATTCGGCCACAATTACGAAATTCTCGACAGTCCTGAATTTTCCAGTCTTGAATCCCGAAGCGTAGGCATAGGTTGAAAAAATGCTAACCTGTCTTTAGCTGTGGACTTAATTTACTGTTACTCATAAATCGCGGGCGTGTCTTAGCAGGTTATTGTGTGAAGGTACTTTGGATAATTTTTTGCTTTTGTTGTACAATTTGACCATGAGGTTTAAGTGTTCTTAAACGTCACTTAACATCATTTCTGGTAGAATGCTGTAGTCCTCTTCTTTTAATTAGTCCTGTAACGTAGTCAAAAATACGACAAGCGTTTCGCTTCAATTTCTTTACTACGCTACTTTAAACACTACAACTACAAAAAGCAAGTACGTACAGCGAGTTAGAATTTACAGTTAGATATGTCAGGACGGCTTCGGGTTCACCGACAACGCAGTCTATAAGGCCGGACCAAGAGAGCTGCGTCTCTCTCTGGCACTCAAAAAACAGATCTCTTCCTCGTGGAGTATTGGGGGTCTTCATTTATACGGTTGGCGAATTCAAAAGCTTTCTCCGGCGTTTTAAGTGCTCGTAAGTGTCCAAAGTTTATGGGATTCCACATGTCGCTATAGTGTCAAAATTCTGGAGAGCCCTCGAACAATTCTGGGATTTATGTCTTTTATAACGTCAGAACCGCATATTACACGAAATGTATGGCCTCTTATCCTAGAGTTTATGAGACCGCTCAGTTTAACATTTCGCCGATAGATTACATGTTCATGTTGAGGGGTAGGAACGGGCATCACATACTTATATAATTACAATTTTCATGTAGTAATGGAGACTACGTCATAGTCCTTAGAATTCGTTGCTGGGGTCGGAGGATAACAATTTCTTTCTGTTTCAATTCTGTTTCAATTTCTTTTCTTTCTGTTTCTTGGATGTAACGCTTCTAATCCTAACACTATACTATAAAAAATAACTTCATGGTGCCAGGGCCCGATTTAGAAAATTCTTGACTATAGGCACAACTCGGGATGGGGGCCCCCTAACACTGATGTGCCCGTAACATTTCCAAAATTGACACATAAAAGAAATAATCATGAATCATTGTGAAAGTACCATTTTACCAAGAATTGGCTATTTGAAGCGTAGAAACCTAGAACATTATCAAATAACAAAAAGCAATACAACATATTAACTTCATCATTAAAACACCAATACAATGCAACCAGAAAAACTTATTAATTCCTTTTATACACTAAACATACATATGATGAACTATACATATAACTATACATATGATGACCCAATCAATCAATCAAATTTGAAAGGATTTATAAAAAATTGCTATTAAAAAGCGTAAAATAAAAAAACTGGTAATTTTTTCCTTTTTTCTTTTAAAATTAAAATTTTTTGGGGCCCCCAACATTCGGGAGCCCCTAGGCCCGGGCCTACCGGTCCTAAGGAAAAATCAGGGCCTGCATGGTGCCCAGAGGTTTAGCATTTAACGTCGTGGGTGTATGTGCGTTTTGAAACTCTAAAATTTACAGTCCCTGCCCCGTATTCACCAAAACATTGTTTCGTTGACAGTCGCAGATTTTTAAACAGAGCTTGCTTTCACGGAAAAAGAACACGCTGATTTAATTCTCTGTCGGCATCACTTATGTATAGATCGTCTAAAATAGAGATTTCAAGTGTTTTAATCCCTTACAAATCAGATGCTCTTCGTAGGGCAACTCGCCAATGAACTATAAAGTCGATAGGTTAGTTTGAGAACGGTAAAATAGACAAAGAGAGAAAAAACCTTAATTTATAGTAGGAAAAATAATCTGCAAGAATGGTAGTGACATCATGCGATTCAACATGCAAAAAAAATACATTTTGAATAAGCATAAGACGACCAAAATTGTTGTCATAAAATAATAATGTCAGGGTGTCAACCGCTTCCATTGACTTTTATGTTTTAAAAAGCATCCGCAATCCATAAAATTTAAAAAAAACTTCTTTTCCTAACAATAAACGAAATTTAAATCTACATGATAACCAATCTTTACTACGAACATTTTTTTCTGACCTTTTTTTATTCAAATTTTCTTATTCTGAAGAAATTAAATTTTTATATCACTATCTATTACCCTAAAAAATGCTTCAATCACATTCTTATTTCGAATCAAAATTTCTTAACGAAGAAAACTGAAATTTCTCAATGATGGAATCATTGAGACACAGTAAGTCACAGGCCTAATAGCTTTACCCATGCACTTGTTATCTATGACCTATGTACTTTTTAACTATGTACTATGTACCCTGCATTAGTTGGCCTTAGAAATTTCCTGAAAATATTCTAATAAAAGGTTTAATTTATTCGCAAAATTATTAATAGGAAATTTAAATATGAGTAGTATATAAATATATGGTTGGTTGTCGTGTCCATGAACAGTCAAGCTTGATGGCACCGTGGGCGGTCCACACAGCCTCAGCTGTCTGGAAGCAATTGTCCTCATAAAGGTCCTATTGGGGACAATCACTAATCTGCTGCATTGCAGCCATTATTGCATGGCAAGAGAAAACATGATCAGGTCCCAGTTCGGTTTTGGGGCAGTTTCTGCAATTAGTATAAGTCCTAGCTCCATCCTGTTGAATTCTCATTTCTCTGAAGTGCCGAGTTCTCAGTCTTGTTAAGGTGACTGCCTACAATGAAAATGTCATTTTTTGTCTATTTTGGGCAATTTTATTTTTTACAAGAATCGTGTAATTCAATCTTTTCTCTTTTCAAAACCGTTTTCATTTTCATTCTACATCAATTAGAAGCAGAGTTATAGCTATTTTAAAAAACATCGTCTGCTACAAAATTGAAGTGACAAACAACTTTATATGCGTTTTTCTCAGAGTTATGTTTTTTAGCACAAATCTCTACCATTATCATGATATTTCCTATAACAATGTATATAATTTGATAAAATTTTCAGGAAATGTTTTAGATACTATTGTTAATGAAATAACGTACAATAATTGATCTATAATAAATAGTTTTTTATTTGGGGCTGTTTTTATAAGGAAAGGAATGACGAATCGGGGAAAATTTTCCTATTGGGACATAAAATTGTATGTATTATTTTTGCATTTTAAAATTTCTTTTAGATTATAGGTCATTTTGAAGATAACTGTCATATGTATCATGTGTGAGAAGGAAATTAAAATAGTAGCATTAGAATTTTGTACAGAGTGATAGACGTTTTAGCTAAATTTCATTCAAAATTGACCAATTTAAAAAAAAGTATGGTATTTACAGGTAATTTTTTTATTTTTTTTATTTGTAAGTGCTATTTTACCATAAAAGACCAAAAAATCCTTAAAAAAAGGATTTTCTTAAAAATTGGCTCCGAACGTAGGCAGTCACCTTAAGGTTTTTGTAATTTTTCTGTTGGCGTTTAGTTCGCAGATCTGATATTTTAATTCGATGACCCTACTTCTGAATTTAGACTTTACAACTGAGTCAATGTCACAAAGTGTGACAGAATGAGGAGATTCCTCATTTAGTTTTCTCGCTTCTTTAGCCAAGGCGTCAGCAACTTCGTTGCCATCAATGCCAGCGGTAACCATTGCATGAAACAGTGTTTATTATGTTGATTGATTTGGTCCAGAGCATTATGTATATTATGTGTTTGTATTGAGAGACCCTGCAGAATTGCATGAAGGGCGGTCTTGGAGTTACTGAATATTATCATTCCACCGGCCTATTCCTATCCATGGAAAAAAAGGTTGCCGTTGCCTCGAGAGGTTGAACTTCTGCCTGTTGGTCCGCGGAAGGTATTTTATTTCCCTTCTGCCACCCAAAGAAAACCAATGGAAATCCAAACCAAATCCGCCACCTGGGGACGCGCCCTCTAAGGGTTACAGGCTCCCCCGAGGGATATATATATATATATATATATATATATATATATATATATATATATATATATGAGACACTTAATAATTCATGACTTAAAATTCACTCTGAAGTGTAGGTTACTAACTTAATTAACTCATAGTCAGCAGAGTATGCTTACAGTTTTGACACTCTAAGACTTTAAAACCTTCAAAATTGGATTAAATAGCATCCAAGCCAGTGGCACAACATCTACCGACGCTGAATATTCTAGTATTGTTCTCCCTTCCCCTTTCTCTTTTCATTCTACATAAACATAAACAAAACTGTGAATGAACTGCTATCAACTGAATATATTAAAAGAGTTCTCCTCGTGAAAACATCTTAAATTAATGCGAGTACGAGCAATTTTGCATTGTCAGCAACCTAACATGATGAAAAAGCCTTTTGCTTACCAAATAAGAGAATTAGATAAATCCTATCCCGTAGATTTTCCTTTTAAGTCGCATAAACAGATAAAAAAAAATCTCAATACGTCCTCTGTGTCTTAAATATTCTATCTTACGTGTAAAAACAAAAAGGGAAGGCTTATGGGGGGAAATTTCCTATCATAAACTGTTAAAAGTTTGTGAACACATCTTTTAAGGGGAGAGTTAAAAAATATAACATGTAAAAATTAGAAAAGAAAGTAAATAATATCAAGCTATTTGCTTGTATTTATTTCTACGGGGAAAATAAATTTTCCATTTTATTGAATAGTCTGCACTACCGTGATTACGTTCAAAATGAAAGTAGCATTTGGAAGCGAAATAGTTCAAATATTATCTTTTTCTATCGTGTATTTTTCCAACCTTAAGTGATTCATAGAGAGCTTCATCTGAAGCAATTAATAAATCGAGACACCAAAAGTCGGGAATTTTCCTACCTTAATATTGAAAAGAACGCAAAAAAATTACTGTTTCTTACAGAATGGACGAAAGGGAGTATATTACTACCCACATAATTTTACAATATATGTAGTGAGGATTCGCCAGGGTTATTTCTTGTATATTTTTGCAACTTGTTTCAAAACAGTTAAAATCTTCCAACAAAAATTTAACCGCAGCCGACCATATCGTATAGCGGTTGTAACGCCTCCCGTACAATAGCGAATATTTTAAGGGTGGAAATTCCGGGAAGACCAACCAACGCGCAGTTTGTGCACATAATTGATTTAGACGACTGAAGACAGACAGTCAACTGGTGATATAAAGGCCTAAAGGCCGGAAGTGCTACCGACAGCTCGCGGAACAGTAAACCAGCTACAAAAGGGGAGTTGCCGACCGGAGATTCCTAGTCGTCTGGGAATATAGACTGGCGGAATTTTCCAGACCTTTCGAGAACGTTCAGCGGAGGTATATAAAGTCGCCGAACGCGTATTCTGGTATGTAGAGATTCAGATATTCAGAGGTGAAGTTAGTCAGAGTGACGCTAGAGCCGGAGACAAGGAGATACTGCCGGGCCTAGAAAGACTTGATTCAGCGCAGCGACAACTCAAGTCTGACCTTCCTCGTCGATGCCGTGAACCCACTAATTTAATTTTTTTATATAGATTGTAAATAGTTTGTATTTAGTCGAGAAATGCAATTAAAGCATAAAATACGAAAAGGCTGGCAGTCTTTCATTTAAGGCAAAGTCCTGAAAGAGTTTCCATCTTAGGTTTCCCCAGTATGGGCTCTGTTCAAATCAGGATTACGGCATGGACTTTCTTGTGCCTTCCTTCATATGACAAAGTGTTAGCTCACCTATACGGTGCTTTTATAGTAAAGTTGCCTACGAATTCGCTGTTCTGGTGGCTCATTGTAAAGTACCTGCCACGTTTGGAAAAATATATTTTAGGCACACCTATAGCCCGCTCGACTACCGTATTCACTGTAAAAGCATCGAAATAAGTCCAATACTGCAATGTAGTTATGGTAACATAATTACTGTCACTGACTGCGGATATGAAAAGTCATCCTATTCTCTGAAAACATTTTCAATGTGTGTGCAAATATAAATATAAAACAATATAAAATAAAATGTAAATAAATAAAAAAATATATCATAATATAAAAGTATATAATAATGTAATAATATATTTTATATTATACATATATACTTTATATATATATATATATATATATATATATATATATATATATATATATATATATATATATATATATATATATAAAATATGAATATAAATATATATATAATATTTTTAATGTGTGTGTAAATATAAATGTATGTGTAAATATTTTCATTGTCCACGTATATACCTGTCATGCCCAACAAGAATTTTACTAATGCTACTTATATCTTGATATGTGATTGGCACAAGTATATAAAAAACAGAATATATTCCAGGACAAATCGCGTAACAGTTGTTTTGGGGTATCTTTGATGAGTGACATTGCTTTGGTACTAACACAAGTAACAAATTATGCCCGTTAAACCTGAGGCATTGTTTTAATTTAAGCATTCTTAAAGTTACAGAATTCTGTTTGGAAATAAATTCCTTATGAAAGTCTCTCCGATTCAAGATAGCAATACACGAATCTCTCAGATTCTAACTTCAATAACGTATGACAAGAAAGTAAAACAAGCGCAGGATTCCACAACTGAATGCTATCTTCTTTCATTTTTATTTTTTTTCCTTTTTTTTACATTCGAATGAAATTTCTAACAGTTTTTAATGTTGTGATTTATATAATCTGTTTAAATTTTCTTCTCTGTTTCTCTCAGAAAAAGGATTATTATGGTTAGGAATTTTGTAGTCATAAAACAGAAGTTTCAAGGGGGGAAAAAATCTTAAATTTTAAAAATGTTAAGTGCTGCCATCTGTTGCAGAAGGAAAGAAACTTTCTTCGCAAAAAATGTTTTATCGTAAGATTATTGTGTAAGTTAAAAACTTACGAATAAATATCAAACTAGTTTTTATGTATTTGACAGCATACAATTGACATAAATTTTCAATGCCTTGCATTAAAAATACATTGATTATATTCATACGAAACTGTATAAAAGAGCAATGTGAAAGTTTAAAATGTATGTGAATTCGAATACTTATTTTTCAATGTTTTCAATTTTAATTTATTCGAATGGAAAATAATATCGAAAATATTTTTATTCTTTTTAATGCAATTCGTGATAGCTCTGCATTCTCTGAGATCTCGAAATACAGATCAAAACCTCTCAATAAGTAACATAAAAATACGAAGGAAACTTGTATGTTCATAATATAATTCAGGTTTCTTGTAATTTCGTTTCCGAAACAGGCTATGGGTCAAAAAGAGACATAATATAAACTCAAGTAATCAGCCTCTTTAATATGTTTTCGTGTCAGATAAAACTAAGAGATTTAAACTCGGAAAAGAACATCCATAAAAATAAACGAAACTTTCATATCAGATTAAAAAACTTCAAATAAAATTTTAAAAAAACTTTTTAAATAAAATTATTGTGTTTCCAAAAATATATGTATACTTTTTTTCACATTGGGAAAATTCATAAATTTAAAATATTCTTTAAAAAATATATCTCTTTAGGGTATTTTTTTCTTTAATATATTACAAGAACATTACAAGACTAATATTTTCAGTAAAGAACAACCCATTATGAACCAAACTAATTTCCTCTTTTTTTTTAACTATAAAGGTTTGCTTCCAAAAAACAATGAGTAAACTCGAAATCCTATGAATATGGAATTTTCGTAAAAATTTGAAATTGATATAAGACATTTCTTCTCTCGGCAATGTAGAGATTTGAAAAGATATTCTCACAGAACTCCTATTTTAAATTCTAAGGTTTAAAATAACATCATATTCTAAACGTTATGGTTTGAATATACAAGAGGAGCATTATGTTTTTATAGTCAAGAGAGAGGAAGGGAAAAATCGAAAATATTATACGGTGGTAAAAATGTGTATATTTATAGGAATGTGTGTATTCTTTCCTCTACATTTTTTTTCTCTCTTACAGAATTAAGTGGTCAGAACATCAACTTAGATTTCCAAACTTTGTATATTGGATCTACTGGAACTGAAAAACCACCACCGTCATTGACATCTACTACAACCGCCAATAAAGAAGTTCCAAACTTCGTGGGTCATATGCAACATTTCATCTTTAACGGTCAGCATTTCTTTGATATGGCACGCAGTGGACAAATGACAAACTTCAAGGTAATTTTAAAATGTTTCTTGGGAATGTACTTTTAGAAATGGAAAAAGATTCGAAAAGTTGGTCCTATTGGAAGGTTTTAGAACATCTGAATTCCAAGGTCTAGTATTCTGAAATAGTAATGCCCTTGACAAACTGAAAAAAAATAGGCTGAAAATATACATGAGCACCGATAAACATTCTTCTTCAAGAAACAAGTGTTGTATAAAAACACACTGAATAGTTTAAATTAATTCTTTAAGGGGTTTTTATTTTGTTCTAATTTCCTTTATAAATAATACTAATAAGGATTTATTATTAACAATATAAATCTTTAAAATCTCCCGTACGATTCAGATTATCTTTGACTAGCGGCCCGTCCCGACTTTGTCCGGGTTGAACAAAATATTATACCAATAAATTTCCAGTTGATAGCCAATAAATTGAAAATCTTTTTTTACCTTAATAATAACCTAAATAATACCTTAAATTAATTTTATGTTAGTTAATAATTAAAATAAAATTTTTAAAAGAAAAAGGCGTGCCGGAGAAGGGCTAGGTTCGAACCGCTAGCGTCAGAACAGAAGCCCACCGCGATAGCACCACGATAAGGATCGTTGAAATCTTCGGAACAAAAAGCGGTAGAAGGCAGTAGCGGAAACAATGGAGATTGTTAGTATTAAGCCCCTAACTTTATTTCTACTGATCAGATATACATAATATATAGCCTATGTCTTATAGCCTATGTATACATAATATATAGCATATTTGCATAATCAACAAAAATTGTAAAAATCTGACAGAGACGATCAAACTAGATAGTGAAGTTTTATTGTGTCTGTAGTCTTTCAAACATTGTTTAGTAGCAAAGAAAGCACTTGGAGGGTGATTTCATAATCTGTGGTTCATGATTCCTTGGGGGTCTGTGAACCCCAAGCTGTGAAAAAAATTTCAAAGGGTCAGCCAATTTGGAGGAGAATTCTTGTTCAGGAACTCGCTCATGCGGCAAAAGACAAATTTCGAGACTTTTTGTTTTTTAACTAAAACTGAGTATACCGACATTACAGGCGAGAACCCCCATGTTTAGGAAGAGGTTACCAATATCGCAGCAATAGTAAATCTAAACGATGGATATAAAAATAATAAGGACCGGCTCAATATCGCAAATAAAAAATTCAGTGTGGGGAAATAAATATTATGGTATTACATATGCTCTACTTTGAAAATCTTATAGCTTAAACAAAGTTAAAGGAATACAAGACAATAAATTTTTTAAAAAAAATTTTATTTTGGCTTAAAACACGGAAAAGAGAAATCAGAATCAAATAACATAAACTGTATGTTTCTTCGATGATTATAATGCCAGATTCAACTTCTTTTTATGCGTACCCAGTCCATTCGTACTCTACTGTGCATCTTTATTTTAAATCTATGTCTCGAAATGGAATATCTCATAATTTGCAATGCTTAAAATTATATATATATATATATATATATATATATATATATATATATATATATATATATATATATATATATATATATATATATACTAGCTGAATACCAGTGCTTCGCGACGGACTACATTCAAATTAAATACAACAGTCAATGTATGCAATTACTACCAAAAAATATATATTTATAAAAAAAATTGTAACGGACATTTTTATAGACAAAATAATGTAGAAGAAAATATTAAAATTAAATCTAGTAGAACATACTAAAGAATATAGTACCGTTAATATAGTACAGTTTGAGGAACATTTTTTTATTGTAATTTAATATTTTTTTGGATAATGTGAAATCGTCTGCCGCATTAGGAAGAAAAAAAATATTTTTTTGTCAGTTTATTTCGTTGTTATGCTCGTGATGCAAAATTAACTCTAAGTATCACAAAAAGAAAAGAAACCACGTGATTAACATTTAATAAATTAAATTCTAAAAATTAATCTTTAAAAATTCACCGAAAATCAGAAAATAGAGGTAAAGATTCGAAAAAGATTTCATTTTAAAGGAATATTTATGATCTTTCTTGTGATATAAATTTTATAACCCTCGGATTATTATTTTAAATGCAAACTTTAAAGAATGTTAGAAAAACAGCTTAAAAATTTAATTTTTAAAAATCTAAGAAGAATTTTTCAAAACTCTCTCAGTGCACCCCTACACTGTAAGAAGAATCGCCATACAAAATTTCAGCCCTTTAGGTCCAGCGGTTTGGTCTGTGTGTTACATATCAGTCAGTCAGTCAGTCAATCAGTCAGTCAGTTACGGAACTGTTTTATATATATATAGATAAAATTCCTTTGTATCTGAATGATATTTGTCACGGCTATCTTTTGTTATATTTTCATTAAACTCTCTTCAAAATTTTACATAAGAAGAAAATGTTCAAAAAATATTTTGTTTTAAACAAATTTTTTTTAATTTTGCTTTTAAGAACTTAAAAATGCTGTTTATTATGATTATCTTGATTTGGCATCCGTAAAAATACAAACCTATACTTCTTTCGCATCTCTATGAAATTTAATACGGCCTTTTTTTTTTTTTTGTTCTATTTTCTTAAACTTGATAAATTATAAAATATTTCCCCAAAAGAACTTTTATTCTAAAAATAGTTTTGCCTTTAAGAATCTGAAATTTTATTGATTAAATTGTTAATTACTTAAAGTGATTTAAAATTTAATAAATAAAGTTTTCATAAAATCATAAGACAAATAGTTTTGAAACTTTTGTTATACTCAAGTAAAATATAACTAATAGTTCAGCGGACATTAAATAAACCAAAGAATCTTGAAATTTTTAATTTTATTTTTTTAGAGAAATATCTAATTACTCAGTCATTTTTAAACGTATAATGAACTTTTGTAGGGGAAAATTAGTTATGAATCGCAAGAATTTAAAAAAAAAAAAAAAAAAAACATTCGTATCTCTCTTTTTCGAACTCCAAAGTCAAGCTCAGGATTCAGTTTCTGACAAGTAAATCACCTTTAAGAAAATTCATAACCGGCAGAGTAATTTTGAAAAGAAGGTCCTCAATATAATATTAAATTAGCATAATCTGGGGTAGGACTTTCGTGAAATGATGCTATAAGCAGATCTCATATTCTGATAGCTTTTTAAGGCTGCTATGTACTAACTTTATTGGATTCACTCACCTCAATGTTAACCTATGTAGAAAATTTTTCCACGGATTGCCGATTTGGATTCAAAGATTTTTTTTTTAAATTGTACTCCGTCATAAAGAAAGAAATTTTACATTTGTGTACATTTTTCGTTTTTTTTTATAAAATGCAATTAATATTTTAAAATTTAAATTATTCGGGTAAAAATCTGGTATAGTGTGTTTTAAACGCTCATAAATTCTTTCGGTGGACGAAATTTGTAAAATGAATCCTGTAGCGCTTTGCAGAAAAGTTCAGGGTATCTGACAATACCAATTTTATTTGATTATCAGCATTTATGTACCTGTAAATAGTTGACAAAATATATTTTAAATAAAAAATTTGGAGGCAGCGCTTAACCCCCCTATAGAGAGAGAGCCATTACAATCCCTCAAAATGTCAATCCTAAGGGGGGTGGAATTCTCGAACTATCAACTGGACTCCACCGACCACAAGAGTCTGCAAGAAGAGGAAAAGGGAAATACGATTTTTTTTTCTTAGTACATAGCAGCCTTAACGAGATTTGACGGTATAATCCACATCGTACACTAGTTAAAAAACCGGTACTTTAAGAACTCTTGAAGTATCGGTGTAACTCAGTTCAGCACACAGTTGATAAGATCTATATTACATGCAATTGAAACTTTTAAATCAAATATTGCAGTTAAATAGAATACATATTATATTAGTGTATCATTGAATATTTTCTAATACGAGTAGCCTATGACTGCTCTAAGCAGTAAAAGGATAAAAAGTTAGTGGCGATAAATGTCTTTCAAACATCATTTGTACTAAATCCCTTTCGAAAGAAAAAGAAATTTTAATATTAAAAAGATAGAGTAAGAGAAATGTAGGCAAGAGATGTAGCTGCGTCAGCGAAAGTAATTCAGGCTAAATCTACAGTATTAAAGCATTGCTATAAGTGAGTCGTATTTCCAACATTAATCAATGTTACATTTTACTCACCTTTGTTATGTTAATGCAATTCTTCTGATCAGTTATAGTTTGCTTCCGTGAACCATTAACCGTACAATGTAAAAAGTGGACGGAAAGTGCGTTGTAACATATGCTCTTTGTGGAACGCCGACCGTTTAATATTGCTATGCTTCTGGTAACGGCAAAATTTGGGAAGAAAAACGAGATCGTCCATCACCCTGTAACATTCAAATGTAAATTAATATTGTCTCTTGAAACTCGTAGCCTATCCCTCCACATTCTTACTTTATTTCAATATTTATTATCAGTCATATTTACAATTTTTTAACGCAACTGCTTCTTTGATAGTTCTGAGGGATACAACAGACCTCAGTAATTCTATTTTTCAGGAAATGGGGAAATTGAAGAAGATTACTGATACCGTCCCTCACTTTATAGCAGTCAAATCGAAAACTAAACGTTCTCTGGCAATTGGAGGCCAACTTCTTCATGAACTGTTGTAAATTTTGCTGTAAAGTGTATACTGTCTTTATTGTTCTGTGGAGAATAGACGGTTTAATCCTGTTTTAAGTAACAACGCAATTTCAAAAGGAAAACGATATCGTCTGGCAACTGGCAACTGGATTGTGGAGAAGTGCCTGGGTAGAATTTTACCCCCAACTTCTAGAAGATAGCATTGCTTTTGCTGGAGTTCACCGGAATAAAATTGTCGGCAGATGTTAGTTAAAAGAGATAGGAGAGAGGAGTGTTTGTTTCCTCGAATTTCTGCGACCTGAGAAAGTTTAGTGGATAGAGAAAAGGAAAATAACTAAGAAGGAGAGTTAATGTTAATAAAAATAATATTTTTTACCTTGGGTTTGAAACCAAACTCAAGTTTCAATTTTAGTTAATATTTTTTACATGTTTTTTACCGTAGACCGGGGTCTACGTATTAATTTTTTGAAAATTTTATAATTTTTTTTTCAATAAATAAATTTAGGATAGACTCTAGAAAGGAGTTTGCAAGCCAGAACCCAGCCAACTGGGAGGGGGGGGGGGGAATTTTGGAAAAAGTGAATTCGTGGGGATTCGAACTCACAACCTAAAGGCTATGAGCTCCGCGCTCTAAAACGATATCGTCGAACACCTTGTAATATTTAAATCAGTGGCGTAGCGAGGGGTGGGGGAAGGAAGTCTATCATGCTCCGGGTGCCTCTGGCTGGGGCGCCAAATGGTCCACAAGACCATGGCGGGGGCGCCAAAAAGGTATCGTGCCCCGGGCGCCAATTATGCTCGCTACGATACTGATTTAAATCTGAATTTATATGGTCTCTTGCGACTGATTACTTACTCCTTAAATCTTTATTACAATTCTTCTTAATAGTCATATTTACATCTGTGAGTAATTTACCTTTCAAGAGTGATCTAAAACTTGCTTGTAACATATGGACTACTTTGATGAATGTTGTGTTAGACACAGATACTATTCAATATCTCTTTATTCCAGGTAACGGCGAAGTTTGGGAAGAAAGACGAGATCGTCCATCATCCTGTCACATTCAAGTCCAAATTCACGTTCATTGGTCTCTCGCAGCTCAAAGCCTACTCCTCCATGAACCTTTATTTCCAGTTCAAGACTCTTGAGCCCAACGGACTCATCCTTTTTAATGGAGGAAAAGGTCAGGATTTCATCGCCATCGAGCTGGTAGATGGACACCTGCATTACATTTTCAACTTGGGGGACGGCCCTCGAAAAGTCAGATCTAACACCAGGACAACGTTGAACGATAATCACTGGCATGCGGTCACCATTGGTCAGTATTGTGAAATTGTTCCACATAGTTCATTTCCTTAAAATATTCAATACCAAAAATAATAAATTTTTTTTAACTATTCAACCGGCCCAAAATGAAAATATGAGGCCCATATTGAAATGTCTCATTTCTGAAAATCCATTTCGTTAAAGAACATATATGTTTATTGCTGCATCTGTAATAGCCAATCGCAGAGAGCAACTGTATTGAACAGGGATACTTACTCAAATCTCATGCTAATGAATATTCAGTATTGCAGCTTAAAACCTACACTGGGCATCACAGAATGCATTTTAAGAATGTGTAATTCTATGACTGTTAGAGGTTGAGCATTCCTTATTTGAAAATCTGAGGTCATAAATGCTCCAAAATCCGTAACTTTTTAAGCGCCGACTTACGCCTGCTAATTAGTAGCCATATTGTATTCACTGAGCTAAATGTTAACCTATGGAGAAAATTTTTCCAATGATTGTCGACTTGAAGAGTTTTTTTTTAATTGTACTCCGTAATGCAGAAACTTTTTTTTTTTTACTATGAGCTTTACTCGCTGTGTTTTATCTCATTCACTGTTGTGCTGATCACAGATGTAAAAAGAGGAAAAAGAGAGATAAAGCCAATCCTTTTATGAAAATGAAGCGTTTTCCACTTGTCTACATATATTTAAATGGGGAACTTACGATCAGTTGGTGCCAATTTATCCTCAAACTTCGTCAAAACAGGATTTTTTTCCCTGTGTTTTTTTCTCTGTAAATCAAAGAAAAAGTGTTACAGATACTCCTATCAGTAAAATGAACCGCTTTTCCAAAATCTTACCTCTCTCGTTTAAATTGTGCTCTTATATTCAGTTGTTGCAAATTTCTTACTATTGTTGTTGCTGTTGTTTCTAATGCCCCCTGGCGGGAAAAAATTGATACTAATCATGATCAACGCCAAACATGGGAATAAACAGGAAATCCAATGTAAATAAAGCACAAATACCACTAAGGTGCAATTTTGCATACGGCCGTTTCGAAGCTGCAAAGGAGCTTTTTCATCAGTGCAAAAAACTTAGTGGCAGCTCAAAAAGCCAAAAACTCAGTTTTCGGCTGAAACAAAAGCCTAAACAAACAAAATCCTGAAACAAAAGCCAAAAACTGAGTTTTCGGCTTTTTGAGCTGTCACTAAGTTCTTTGCACTGATGAAGTAGCTCCTTTGCAGCTTCGAAACGGCCGTATGCAAAATTGCACCTTACTGCTATTTGTGCTTTATTTACGTTGGATTTCCTGTTTATTCCTCTAGCACAAAAGTTTTGTCTTTTCTTTTCAAAAGCCAGGCATGGGGTTTACTCATTTTGCTTTTTCTTATTGTGTGGTGAAAAAAATATAGCGTAAATGCCGAAAAGAGCTGTGAGCATAATTAATAATTTCCTCAGCTGTCCACGCTCGCTTAAATGCTGTTCTTCCTTTTAGTTTATGCCAATTTGTTACTAATCATGAATAACGCTAGACATTTATTAACTCTGTTTTTTTCTTATTTTTTGCTCTGTAGAACTAGATATTGTAAAAAGTGTTTTAAAAAGCTGCATATAGTCCTATGAATGAAATAAAGCATTTATGTTTATCAAATGTTTTATCTGTACTTAACACAGGAAGTCTTGTTTTTAAAGAAGCGTGACAGCAACGTGAGTTGAAGCATTTTACAGAAAGGTATCGTGATGCAGAACAGCCACTGATTGACCACATGGGTAGATGAAATTGTAGCTCTCTAATGCTTCAGTGTGTACACAAGCTTTATTTCATGCATAAGATTGTTTAAAATATTGTGCAAAGCAACTTCATTTCAGATTAGATTCAGATCTTAAGATATATTATAAAAATGCAAGAGAGAAAGAGAGAGAAAACATTCCAAAATATAGGAAACAAATTCGAATTTCGAAATACTTTTTGTCCAAGGCTTTTTGAATAGGAGATAGTCTACTTGTATCTATGAGTTGGTAGCTTTTCATTTAGGCAAAGTCATCATTACAGGATTTTACTAAAATACTGTGACGTCCATGCACAGTAATCTGTAAAGTTACTTCTTCAGTTTAAGAAAAGGTGCTTCAAACTACCTTCATATGAATAAACATTATATAGCTATTTAGATATTCCAGAAATGAAAATTTGTTGCATTGTTATTATATTTTAACTAAGAGAGGTGTAAGCTTGCTACAAATTTTGAAGCCACAAAACATCGACCGTCAATTTCTAGCAAAATAGTTACTTTTTCTACATACGTAAGTTTGCGTAACAGAAATTATTATTCTCCCTTATGAATGCATCTGTAAGTGTATGAGAAAATATAGGTAATGTATATCCTCATTTTGTTTTATGAATCTTTTTACATTTCACGGGGGTATATATAATATCGCAAAATGGGAAATAAATCAAGGTCTGAAACTTAATAATGCTCTGAAATTGTATGCATAATTTTTTCCCCTTAGGCTTCATTTCTCTATCAACTGACAAATTCTTGGTATAAAACATAGTTTCTGTTCCAAAGGTGGTTATCATAACCTTTTGAAACTACTTCTTTTCTAAAATATCGGATTGACACGGAACCTAGAACTATAGTTCATACTCTTGTGTTACGCGATTATGTTATAAGATGTCATTTTGAGCTTATATATATTTTGGGTGGTGAATCTAAATGAGACGATATTTTGAGATACGCTCCTGTAGGAAAAATTGGGAATTCTAAACTAGTATGAATAATGCAAAGAATATATTTCAGAGAAGGCAGAGAAAAATGACTTTCAACCTTCTCTATACGAAAAAGCAAAATACGTTACTTTGTTTCATATTACATATTTTAGGTCGCGGTACGTTGTAAAATATCTGAAGTTCATTTTTAAAATAAATGTTAAGATGTTTTTCGAACTGCATAAATTATTTTCAGTGTTAGATATTTTTTATTTTTCTTTAGTAAAAGGTAATTATACTTAAAGTAACTAATTCATGGTAATTAAATATTTCTTGAGTTTGCCTTCTGAAATGTACTATAATTTGTATCTGATAATAAAGTTCCCGGATAAAATAAAGTTTTTGCACGAAAACTTCAAGTAACCTTCCTAGAATCAGTAAGTTTATTTTAAAATTGACGTATTATTTTCCTACCACTTAGAATTTGCGTCAACCGTGGAGGCTTAAAAGGATAGTTTCTTTTTTGTTAGTGTACATGCTATATGTTAAGTAAACTGAAACTCTAACAGAATTATTAAAGTGTTTCTTCAGAGGATACTCATAGTTAATTTATTGTTATGAATAAAATCTTTTAGTAAGTTATTCAGTTTATCCATCTATGCCATTAAACCATCCATCTATGCATGTCTCGTTAGCACTTATTTACACTCAACAATTGGGGAGCTTGAATCTGAAATTCAGATATATCATGATCTTGTCATGTTCTCTCAGCAGTCCAAAAAATAGGAGGGGTTTTTTCATGTTTCGTGAGTAAACAGAACTTTTATGAAAGAAAATGGAATTTATGAATATATATTCTTGCTTCCTTTTCTCAAACAATTTTCATTTCAAAAAGTTTTCTTCAAGGGAGAGAAAAAATAACAGAGCAGAGATCTAGGAGAACAGTCTGTAGTGTCTGAACAATGTAGAAGGTCTACGACATTGATTTATGTGTTTTCCAAAGAAAGGTAGAGAAACAAGTAACTTCGAACGCACGTTCAAGTAGCAAGCAAATCAGCTCTTCAGTGAGAAATATGGAACTCGCAGACTAATCTTTAATTTAAACATACATGTCCTTGAACCAGATGGTTGAATAATATGACAATGCCACTCTGCAGTTTATATTCCAAAAATTTGTATACAACCCAAAAATTTGTATACAGTACGAAATGAATATTAACATATCTACTTACAGCGAGTTTGAAAACTACAAGTCACCAATGGAGGAAATCTACAAGTACAAATGAATTCGACGTGGTATAGATTGAAAAATCCTGTATATCATTTACAGTCCTTTGTTGGAGCAATTTCATGTTCCAACAGAGGGCTTTCTGGAGGAACAAACATCCTATTTACATAGAGTGCCTTGATAGCTCATACATCCTGTCACTTGTTCAGGCTTGAACCACAAACCAGAGCAATAACAATTCTGAGATCATCATACTCAATTTTTCCTCCAAGCAATACTGTTGTGCTGCACCAAATTTTTGTTGAAGCAAAATAACCTTGAAAATTTCGACCAGACGTTTCCGAAATTAAGAAATTAAGGACCTATTACAAAAGGGTTTTACCTATAAAATTTTATGGGTCTAGTTCAATTTGTTCTATAAATTATTACAGCTAAATCAAAGTAAAATTTGTACATTTGTTTATTGTGATCACAAAAACTATTACTTGCATGAAATTTATTGAGGACGATAAAACAAGAATAATATAGCTTCCTAAACTTCTAAAAATTAAATTTTTATATTCGTAAAATGAGCTACTAGATTCAAACTAATAAATTTAGTTTTTCTTAAGGCTGCAAAACATTTGGATGAAATTGTTTCTGTTGAACATACGTTTGTGAATAGTCCATTGAGACAAACACACCTAAAGCTTTGCAGTACTTTATCATTTGACTGACTAGTTGCAGACTTTCAATATATTTTATGGATTTTAAGCTGTTTCATCCACTTTTACAAAAATCAGTTTCGTAAAAAAACCAATTTCCAATTCTTTAATAATTTTAAAATTTTCTCATTGCAACGCAATGACAACCTTTTATACAACCCAAAATATGAAGATTTAAGTATTTTAAAAAGTAGTCTCAGTACCCATTGATTAGAAACTAAAAGCAAATTTTAATTTCTATTGTGGATTTAAAGCTGTTCCATTCCCCTTTCATAAAAACCCTTTTTTGGGGAGGGGGGGGAACTAATTTTGAATTTTTTAACAATTTAAAAGTTTTTCTTTCGTGCGCTTTATTAGTATTATACACAACCCAAAACCAAATTCAATATCCTGATTAGAATGTTTAAAGAAATAAGCCTTTGACAAAGATATTTATATTTAATCTGAAAATGTACGCAGTTCTTGCTAAATGTATGCAAACGTTACATTAAAAACGATTACAAGTTAACTTTGGTTTTTATCCTTTTTTTCCTTTTTATAAAATTGTTTTATTTCTTACAGGTCGTCCATCGGTCAAGCAGCACACATTGATGGTAGATGATATGATAGCCACCGTTGGAAGCACGGGTTCCAATGTTCATTTGGATTTGGACGGACTTCTGTATTTAGGCGGAGTTAGACGAGCTTCCTACGTTTCCTTGCCGAAGCTCGTCCAATCGCGGCATGGTTTCGAGGGATGCTTAGCCTCTCTGGATCTGAACGGAGAGACTGTGGATCCCATCAAAGACGCCGTGGTGCCCAGTACATTAGTATCTCCAGGATGTGCAGGTAAACCTTCCGAGATTAAATTCCTTTACGAACTACTAAAGTATGGTTCTCAATGCATAAAAAAAAGAAACGTAGGGAATTGTTTCCTATAAATTTCAGTAGTTATGTATCTCTCTTCTGTACTCATTCAGGAATAATGGGCCGTTTAATCTACTAATAGCAGCCTCAGAATGAAGCAATCGACGCATATACTGTAGAAGCTACATTTCCATGTGTCAGTTTACGTTACAAGGTACCAGTAACACTGGTTTTCCAATAGCTGCATAAACATGCAAGGAATGCCTATTAAATTTATAAAGATCTTATGTATGAGTTGATACGATTCTTTCTTTTTAATTCTT
This sequence comes from Dolomedes plantarius, assembly GCA_907164885.2. Lineage (NCBI taxonomy): Eukaryota > Metazoa > Arthropoda > Arachnida > Araneae > Dolomedidae > Dolomedes > Dolomedes plantarius. The sequence continues at coordinate 15,607,192 of OU015500.1, read as the reverse complement.
TCAGTTAATTAGCAAAAATCCTTTTCTTCTCGTTGACATACCTCTGCGGTTTATCACAGACCGACTGTAGATTGAATTATGTTATTTCAATACAAAAACAACATAATGTTGAAATCGATTTACCCACTTATCACAATAGGAGACCTACTTTGGTTAATGTTTTCATTTCACTGCAAAGTTTACGCTACAATAAGGAGTTTACAGTTTCCTTTATCATTCTTAGCAGGCCGTTTTTGAATTTTAGATAGTGTGAGATCTGATGCTTATATGGAATTTGCGATTCCTTACTCTGCAATAAAAACAGAATCCTTATTCTTTACGTTCAGACAGCAGAGGTAGGTGACTATAAAGAACGTGTTCCCATCAATGTGTTTCAGAACAGAGGTGAATAATTAACTTTTTTCTTATTAGTGCTATATTAATGATTTGTTGGCACGTTTAAAATCATCAAATTTAAATGTCGTTATATGCACAGCACGTTTCCCCTGTGGTCCTTCAATCACTTTTTCCCAATTATTTTTTTGCCCCGTGCAATTGTCTGCCAACAGATCAAGTCCTCTCTCAAGGAATTTAACTTTACCGAATAGTATTTTTCTCTGATGCCTTTTAGAAATTTATGAAAATATAATTGTTCATCAAAGGAAAACGAACCAAATTGTCTGCAAGTAAGAAAGAATTGTTATTTAAGAAGTGGTCGCTAGAACTCTTGAGAGACTTCTCCAAATGTGATAGTTGGTTATATATTCCTTTCTAGAATAATTCCTTATGTTGCTGCTGGAGCCATTCCCCAATATTGCCCTACTATTGCCCCAATATTGTCACCTCATCGTCTCAAGTAACAATTATCTTCAAAATCGGTTTCTCTCTATCTTCAACTTGGTCAAATGTTCAAATGTAGCACACAGATCCAATTGTTTATGTCGTTGTAAGGTATCAAGGTGTAAGCCACCACTAGAGGCAGATTCTCTTGTACACCCAAATTATTCCTGACATCTTGCCCGCTGCAAAACTGATACCGGTTTCTCCCGAGATGACATGAACTGATGTACTGTTAATTTGGGTTTTTTTGTTTGAGCACACTGCATCCTGTTTACTTCAGAGCTGTTCAGTAGCCCGAAACAGTTTTTCTCAAGGTGTATACTACTATAATTTACTCGTTGTTTATCTATTTACTTCATATTTAACATATTTTGCTTTCAGTTCCATCATATTAGGCACTGCTATATCTATCTGATTTATGTATTAAGGCTGCTATGTACTAACACCATTGGATTCGCTCACCTCAATGTTAACCTATGTAGAAAATTTTTCCACGGATTGCCGATTTGGATTCAAAGAATTTTCTTAAAAAATTGTACTCCGTCATAGAGAAAGAAATTTTACATTTGTGTACATTTTTCGTTTTTTTTATAAAATGCAATTAATATTTTAAAATTTAAATTATTCGGGTAAAAATCTAGTATAGTGTGTTTTAAACGCTCATAAATTCTTTCGGTGGACGAAATTTATAAAATGAATCCTGTAGCGCTTTGCAGAAAAGTTTAGGGTATCTGACAATACCAATTTTATTTGATTATCAGCATTTATGTACCTGTAAATAGTTGACAAAAATATGCTTTAAATAAAAAATTTGGAGGCAGCGCTTAACCCCCCTATAGAGAGAGAGCCATTACAATCCCTTAAAATGTCAATCCTAAGGGGGGTGGAATTATCGAACTGTCAACTGGACTCCTCCCACCACAAATGTCTGCAAGAAGATGAAAAGGGAAATACGAATTTTTTCTTAGTACATAGCAACCTTAAATACAAAAATGCTTTATTATAGTTATTTTAAAAACCTTGTTTTAAGCTAAAAATATCCTTCCTTTTCCTCCAATCTAGGTCCTGTGACGAAGTGTAGCACATCTGCGTGTGCTAACAGAGGAATATGTGTGCAAATGTGGAACAGCTACACGTGTGACTGTGATATGACTTCATACACGGGACCAACATGTTCAGACGGTAAGAAATACAGTATAGTCATCTCTTGAAACTAGGCAACGTCTAATTCACAAAAGATCGTCATCATGCCGGATTTTAACTGTATCAGCCACATTCTTGCAATGGAAGTATCTGATATATGAATTCCTTTCAATTATTCTTTAACCTTTCTTTTGAATAAATCCAAACACTGCTTGCTCTAAAATGTCACGAAATGATGAAACTTTATACAATAATTTTATTTGCTAATAGTAATTAATCCTTTTTAATTGCGTATAGTTTTGTAACGTAAGTATTTTGGCTTTGCAAACGGTATTTTGTACTGATGTTAGACATATTAGAATATACACCTAAACTTTACACTTCGCTTAATAGTATAGAATATTTTGGTATTAATAAGACTTTTTTTAATGAGAAAAGAGTTCAATTGTTTCAATGTATGATATTTATTTGAACTTTTTTATTTTTATAGATAAGTTTTGTCTTTAAATTTCCAAGACGTTGCTTAACAGCTGTTCTTTTTTTTTCTTTTCTTTTCATCCCATCATTTTAGGTCGATTTTTCCTATTTTTCATATTTTTTCTCACATAGAATAAAATATTTCGGTTATTTGGCAATTTTGCAGCTAAACTGTTTAGGTTTTAAGAGTACAGCAGGATTTCTTACGATTCCAGTTCCTTCATTAACTACAACAGAGCTGCAATTACGTATTTTTCTCAATGATGAGTTAAATGTTTTTGTCCCTTAGTTAAATGTTTTTGAATTCAAAAACGGGTTTAACTTCATCAACTATAGGTTTTCCAGGAATAAATTTCTGTATTTATATCAATTTTTGGGTAAAAAATGATAATTTCCGTATAGTATATATCGGTCTCGAACCAAATCATGAACTCCAGAGAGTAGTACTCAATTTAAATATATTTTACAACTAACTCTGCTATAAAGAGAAAAAAACTTTCATTATTTTGAAGTCAGATACAGCAAAAATTAAAGTTTTACTTTTAAAAATAGCATAGATTTCATCAAAGACCTTGAAAAGTTTAGAATCAAATATACACATATCATATATTTTTTAAAGAAATATTAATCAAAATTCATTATTTTCTAAAAAAAATTTAACATTTTAATGATTATAAAAATATGTTTAATCTGCTTTGAAAGTATTTTTATTCGTACATTTAAACTTACACAATGAGCATCAGAAAAGAATACATCACTTTGGCTTGACATAGTTCAGATTAAAAGATTCTCAGAAAAGTTTCCAGTTTTATAACAAGTTTGGATAAGCATCTTTAAGAGTACAAAGAAAGCAATAGATAACAAACTCTCCTTTCTTTCTTCAAGATGCTATAACAAAACTGAATCCCGCTTATAGGTGAAAAAAGGGCTCGATAAACATAATAAAACAGAAATAAAATTTGCCCACTAAGCAATTATTTTTCCTTCCCGTTCTCTCTTCATATCCTAGCGATAATCAGCACCTTTTAGGGGAAAATTAGAATCTTCACTAAGCCTTAACTCTAGATTCTTTTGAAAACGAACTTTCTTTGGTACTGAAGTAACCTTTTAAATGAATTAATCACCTTTATTTCTAACTGACGACTTTTTTTTCTATATGCTGTCGTTGTCTGACAAATGCCTGGACTCAACACCAATTTACTTTAACTCTCTTAAATTCCTTAAATAGAAGTTCCAAAGGGTAAAAATGTCAAAAGGTTCGATGAGCAATCACTTAAATATTTTTAAGAAGGGAAATATTTCGTTCCATTTAACTTAAAGAGCTCTTTTTATATTGATGTATAAGTTCCGCACTTGATAGTTAAAACAGAAAGCCTGCATTTTTACTCGCTTTGGAAATCCTTATAAATGTGAAATAGCGTAGACACACCCTCAATTTATTTCTATGACTTCCTGAATAATTTGACTGTCTTGCTGCATTACATCATAAGAATGACTTCCTTCCGCCCCATTTCTTTGGATAATTTGCCGAGAATAAATGTTTCGAAGCTTCGATTTGATCCTTCGATCGAAGTGTTGAATGATCACTACTTTATTTTAAGATCTTTTTAGGGGAAAAAAACCAGTGATGTAGATGAAGGTGTAATTAAAGTTTAACCCGCTAAGCGTTTGAATTTATTCTTCTGTGTCTTTCTTTGGGCTTTGAAAATCGTGTCTGACTAATTATTCTATCCTCTAGTTTGACATTCAAAAACGTGAAAATTGTACCATCTGAGACACTTTTGAACACCAAATTAAGGCATAAATAATCTGTTACAAACTATATTCAAGTTGGAAGTATGAATACATCTAGACTAAAATACGTCTCAAACGCTTATAAGGCTACTATTTTCCGTTTTTTCTGTCGTCCAGTGAACGAATCACAAGTTTTTAGCACTAAGGTTTCATTGTTACCACTCTGATGGATTCGTGTGTCTGCCTTTTCAAGTTTGCCAAAATTTCCCATTAAACAAGTCAAGTTATAATGTCTCGGTGACGTTAAAAGTGGAAAAAATAATTTAGCAGTGTCTTGATGGCGTTAAACTTTTTTTCTTTTTTTATTGTTATTGTGGCGGGTACTTGTCTCTTCGACATTGCCCCATAGACACCGCAAAGTCTTGCTGGCTACTTTATTATGGGAGCACCATTCGCAGTGTTTAAGATAAAAAGAAAAAAACAACGAATCTAATTAATAACATCTTAAAACGTCTTGGAAATCTTGAAACGTGTTTTTTTTATATTTTTTAAAATTTTTCTTGCTTATGAAATTATTTTTATAATGTAATAAAATGGATTATTTAAAACATTTGTGTACATAATTCGATCCATCTTTATACGACTATTAAAATTCTAAAAACTTTTCCAAAACATAATGCCTACTAAATAAAGCATTAAACCCCTGAATAGTATTCGGTGATAGTTCATCGCACCTTAGAAGTGGTCCCACAAGTGTAAAATAATCCATTCTATCCCTTTATTACTACAAAACATTGAGTAAGGTGAAATTTTTGCGATAAAATCAAGTTTTATGCATGTTAAATACTCTTTTACCATTCTTTAGTTCACAGTTGATTTCTGTATCAAGTCGTTTTGTTTATCTGTCTTCAGACATAACAAGCAAGATAACCTAAATTAGGTGCGTAGGATTCTCGCGGAAGGGGTTATCTTTTATGACACTTTATCCTAATGTACTCTAACTTTTAAATTTTATATCATATTATACAGAAGAAAATTTTCCTAAATGACTCTCTGAACATTTTAAGCAGAAAGGTTTTTTTAGCCACATATCTACAACCATAGTTTTAACTTTTCTTTCACGTTTATCTGCACATTACGGAAAAAGAATTTTTAAGATACAGATGAACCCTATATTCTTTGCTCTTTCGAATATTAAAATTTCCCTGAAGCACCAGCAACCTCTGATAGGATCTATTTTACAGTCATTAATTACTATCATATAATTTTTTTTAAACCTGCTATAAGAACAAAAAAATAATCTTCGAATTCCTCAGAAATATGTTGTTACACATGGCAATTTTGGAACTTAATCCATTACACTTTGCAACCGTGACTACTGGCCATTCATCTAAGGGGATACCGAATAGGTGGCCAGCATTACCCCCTACAAGCCAGTCCCGTAATTTAGAACCGAGTGAAGTGCCGAGGCAGGAACAGTTTACCCCGCACCTCCAGAGGTAAGTTTGAGAACTTGGAGGACTTTGCAGCCCCGACGAATTTTACGTGCACCAGCCGCCATTAGTGTACACGGTAATGGAATTGAAGCGACTGGCATCGAACCAGAGACGTTCAGATCACTGGCCCTCGGACTTGCCAACTGGGCCATCGAGCCCCTTCCTCAGAAATATAATCGCATAATTTTTGCATCATTTCTCTAAGTGATGCATTAAAAAAAATCATTTGAACACGCTTTTAAGGAAGTATTGTTCTGTTTTGCAGAGAGTATCTCATACAAGTTTGGAGCAAGAGGCGGCCTTATCACTTTCTCATACCCTTCGGACAAGCGGCCGGACACAAAAAGTGACCTTCTCGCCTTGGGATTCATCAGCTCGACAGACAACGCTGTACTGGTGCGAATCGATAGCGGGAGTAGCAACGATTACATGGAGCTAGAAATTGTTAGTATAGAAATTATCAGCTATTATTTATGCAGCTAGAAATATAAACCCTAATTATATTTTTAACCCAATAAGTCTTAACGAACATAGTGCTTTACCTAACAATCCAAGTTGAGATCTTTTCAGATACAAAACCGAAGTTGTGTAATGATGAATGCAATAACTAGGCACTCTAAAACTAAAAGTGTGCTAAAATTGTATTTGATTATTATTAAAAATCCTTCAATAGCAGTGCTACCATTTCCGTCTCATCAGAGGGTCAGAAAGTAAAATTCTCAAAAATGCATATTACAAAACTTAACGAAGGAAATAACATAAACCTTAAAGTTTCCATAATGACTAAGCCAGATTCAACGGGTTTGTCTGTGTGTGACTTGCTGCACAGCTACGCTTTAATTCTAATGGAATTCCTTACGAATTGCCAATTTTAAAGGAAAAATATAAAATTCCCTGCAAATTAGGTCTAAGAAATATTGGGCAGAGTTCTTTTGTTCTGTCTTCATAAAATTATCGTCCTGATTATTTACCTGAGAATAAAAATAGTGTAAATATTTTCCCGGTACCAAACTTTATTGTGGAAAAAAATTACTCTTTTTCATTTCAAAATGAACAAAAATTTTAGGAATTAATATTTTATAAAAAAGATTTTTAAAAGCCATGAAATCTTTCGTACATACAAAAGTTTTTAAAAAAATGCAAAGCCACATTAGTTTATCAGATATATCAAAATCTAAACATATTTTAAATTTTGAATTTTAAATATTTATAGAACAAAACTTCAAGTTCTTCAAAACGTATATCCTTAACATATGATAATCTGATTATATTCTTAATAACGTTTATTTAAAACAACATTTGATTTTTTTAAAAATTTCCACAATGTGTGCTCGTAAAAAAAAAAAAAAAATCATTGACCTAGAAGTCTTAAAACCATAAGTGTTCCAAAACAGGGTATTTTTATATCAATTCTAAAACAAATCTTTTTTATATCTAACCTTTATTAACAATTCTTTACTGTAGACCTGTACTGTAGACCTTTACAGTAGAAAATATAAAAAGTTAATAGTAATCATCTTCCCTAGAAAAACATACAAATATATAAATACTAGCTGAAAACCCGCACTTCGCTACGGAGTACATTCAAATTAAATACAATGGTCAATGTATGCAAATAATGCCAAACAAAAAAAAATTTAAATAAAAAAAAATAAATAAATGAATAAATATAATATATATATATATATATATATATATATATGTGTGTGTGTGTGTGTGTGTGTGTGTGTGTTTATAATAAATATGACAATCAATGTATATAATTGATGTAAAAAAAACAAAAAAATATACTTATAAAAAAAATCGTAAGGGATATTTTTATAGACAAAATAATCTAGAAGAAAATATTCAAATTAAATCTAACAGTACACACTAAAGAATATAGTACAGTTAATATAGTACAGTTTGCGGAACATAATATCTTTTATTGTATTTTAATATTTTTTGGATAATGTCCAATCGTCTGCCGCATCAGCAAGAAAAAATTTTTTTTTTCTATTTAGTTGTTATGCACGTGACGATAAATTTATTTAAAGTACCAGAAAAAGAAATCACGTGATCAGCATTTAATAAATTAAATTCTAAAAATTAATCTCTAAAAATTCACCAAAAATCAGAAAAGGGAGGTAAAAATTCGAAAAATATTTCATTTTAAAGAAATTTTTATGATCTTTCTCATGATATAAATTTTATAACTCTCAAATTATTATTTTAAATGCAAACTTAAAAAAAGTTACTAAAACAGCTTAAAAATTTAATTTTAAAAAATCTAAGAATAATTTTTCAAAAATCTTTCTTAGTGCACCCCTACACTATAAGAATTCCCTTGCAAAATTTCAGCCCTTTAGGTCCAGCGGTTTGGTCAGTGAGTTGTATGTCAGTGAGTTGATATTCAGTTACGGAACTGTTTTATATATATAGATGAAAGCATTTAATTAAAATTCTGAATATTTAATAATCGTAATTTGAGTACACAGATAACACGAATACGAACTTTAAAAGAAAAAACAGTAATCGGAATGCGTACAGAGGAAAAGCCCATTAATTCACGTGCAAGATACGAAGTTCACTGTCTATTTTGAATGGGCTGAAACCTTAAAAATATGACTCCACATCTTATGAAAAATGTTAGACTCTCCCTAGCGAATAAAGTATGAAATCCGCTGCATGTATGTACGACAGATGGGTAGCCAAAAGGAGAACTCGGAAGAAATTAAAACTTTGATCAAAGAAATTAAGAAAAAGGAAGCGTTAATAGAGAAATCTGATACTGACATTTAGCTTTATCTTAACCGGATCTGTAACTAACAGAGATTACAAAGTCGGAGCAAGGGATGGCCTTAGAACTTCCTTCTCGAACAACTGTTCTCACACAAAAAGTGTCCTCCTCGTGAGTTTTTTCCCTTAATTATATAAATGTTATACTATACAAAAATAAGACATCTGATAAAATTAGAATATATATATTTATTTAATTTTTTTTCCAAAATGGGACACAGCTCATCACTAATTACTCGAAGCTGCTATTCGAAACGACGCAGCTGAGTTTTTGAGGAGTTTTTTTATGCTGGTGTTAATAACTTCATAGCGGGAAGTTTCCGAGAGCTAGAAAGCTTCCTAAAAAAATCGTAATTAGGAGGTTTAATGCCTTACGTTTAATACCAACCCTGTACATATTGCAAATATTGAAGAGGAATAGTAAATCGGTTCGGGGAAAAGGAGTCAAGGAAATATCATGACACTGAGCTTCAGGGATTTTCAAGTTTAATTACAAGTGTAATTAGGACAACAAGTTTAATTAGGACGCAATATTTTTACTGTTGTTTTTTTTAGATAATTTTTAACAGGCAGTTTCAAAGATTAAATATACCAGAACCTCCAATATAGACGAATAAAAGGCAATTTTAGTTACATTATGAAAAGAGCAATTTAAATTTAATTGTGATTTTTACTATTAATTTTAAACTTAATAATATTTAAAGCACAATTTAAATTTAAATTGCCTTTACATTTAGTAAAAGAGACTATGAAGAATTTTTTTTAAAAATTCGTATAATAATATGCCTCGTACATCATCAAGCGTTTGGAGGCATTCGGAAAATATAAATTTATTGATCAACAATTGATAATTTATTTGTTGGCACCCTAAACACCTTTTAGAACAGTTTCTTTTGGTGGAGCTAAGTTTCAGGATCCTCTATTATATGTGAACACAAAATTATCACCATTATACTCTTTAAAGGAGAGATTTAACTACCCTGTAAACTTACACTAAAGGGATAATATTTGCTAAAAAAGGGGGGAAACCTCGAATAAAATGATTAGCTAATGGTGTAAGTTGGCGACTCTAAATACTTATACAGTCGAACCACGTCATAGCGAGCCCGGTATATAGCGAACTCATGGATATAACGAACGAAAATTTTGGTCCCGCCGTTTTCCTATTGTACGTAATTTTATTAGTATTGTGTCAGTTTAATGTAACTGATTTTAGTCGATTTAATTCATTAATTATCATTTTTAATAGATTTTATCATTTTTAAATACATCATTATTGAATACACATTGCAACTAATGAGTTATACATTTGTGAACTCTAGCATTTTTCTTAACGGTTCGGATATAGCGAACCACCGGATAATGCGAACTAAACCTCTGGTTCCTTGAAGTTCGTTATAACGATGCTCGACTGTATTTCGAGGTATGCAAATGATTAGGTATTCAGCACGTATAAGTCTGAAAAGGTTGAATGCATTTATTATTATTATTACCTGTACGTTTTTCATGGAATTCCGTATGGTGTAATTCGTTCCTATGTTCTGTCTAATTTCATTTCTCACAAGAAAAGGAAATTTAATAATTATACCAGGTTACGAGAATTTCAGGAGATGGATACGGTATCGAAATGTTGATAAATCTTTAAATATCTCAACTTGAACTCTTTTGAACCATTATAACTTCATTTTCCATCATCGCTTTACTTTTCATCTTGGAAACCTTTACATTATTGTACATTTCAGCATTTATTATCAGACTCTTACTCTATCTGTTCTCTGCGCATCATTTAAACCCTTTTCCCAGGCTCTAAACCCCTTCTGAACAATCCAGTTGCGAAACTGTGTACTCTGTTATTTGATTTATCCACTGTCCTTTAATCATTTTGCTAATTCCGTATCTCTTAATATTCCAGGTTGATGGAAATGTATTCATGGTGTACAATATGGGCACTGAAGACCACCCAATCGGGGAGCTTAGTGTCAATGTCAATGATCATCAGTATCATGTGGTGCGATTTACCAGATCGGGGCCAAATTCGACTATCCAGATTGATGATCATAACGTGCGGACGAAGCAACCAACTGGTATTTGAAGTGATACGATTTATATCAGTTGAATGTGCTCGGAAAGACAATTTAACGGTTGAGAGGCAAAACGGTACAAGCGAAGAGAGGGGAGAGACAACATAATGTTTTTTTTTATACCAAAAGCTTGTCACATTTCATTAGATGTACACTAGAGATACACTTGTGTTCTTTAACCCTTTCCTTACGGGGTGGTATAGTATGTATCCCAAGAATACGAGCTCAAGAATAAATGAATCTATATATATATATATTAGAGAGAGAGATATGACCCCCTTAATGACCGTTCTTACAAAAGGGGTATGAAATTTCCCCTTCTAAAGAGTGAATCGGAAAAATGGACCCCGTAGGCTAAAGGTTAAAGCAGCTTGTATCCTTTTGCCTTTTTATATTGCATTTATAATATTACTCATCAGCTTAAAGGCAAAACTGGTAAAAAATGTTACTTTCTTAAAGTATTTATTTTATTACGAAGGAATACAAAAACCATGCAAATTAGTTACTTAAATGTTTTACTACAATAACTTAACACGATGTGAAAAGGTGGTAAGAAAGAAAAAATTATATATTCTGTATTTAATTTATTTGAATAAAATATACAAATATAACTGGAAATGGAAACAAATTGAATAAAATAGGCAAACACAACTGAAATGGCTTAAAGAAGTAAAACTACATCATGTATTCATAAAAGATAGAAGTGCATAGAAGTATTTATAGTATACATAGTAGTGTATAAATGGCATACACAATACAGTATATGTCATTTATATATAAAACTTCTGTTACCTATTTTCAATTAAACTCCATGAAAATTAAAGTAAATATTCTGATATTTTTTTGTTTTATTTCCGAAAGATGTTTAAATCATAAATGTCAATATGTGTGAAATATACAGGGTGTCTCAAAAAACCTTGACACATTTAAAAAAAAAAATTTTTAAGTATACAAGCTAGGAACTGGAAATTCACAAAATTTGCTGTCCCACAAATTTCTTATTTACATCCCAAAATCATTTGGCAACAAGACGGTGCACCGCCTCATTGGGGTACGATTGTACGAGACTTTTTCAATGAGGAATTTCCAAACAGGTGGATTGGACGAGATGGTCCCATCCAATGGCCGCCTCGATCTCCAGACATTACACCTCTTGACCTTTTTTCTTTGGGGATTTGTCAAAGACAATGTTTTTTCAACAAAAGTGGACAGTCTTATTAAATAATTTAAGTTTATTTAAAAAATTCCTCATATTAGTTGTATGTAACAGGTATTTTAACACTTTTTTTTCAATATTTCGCAAGGTTTAAGAGAATATAATCAAAGTACTCAAAAAACGCATAATTGCTGCAATTTCATGTGTTACGGAATCCATTTTGGAACGCACATGGGCTGAAATGGATTTCCGACTGGATATTCTCCGTGCCACAAAAGGAGCCCATATTGAAAATTATTGACTATACTAAAAAACTCTAATATACATGGTAACACGTATTTGAATTTCTAGTTCCTACCATGAGTACTTTTTTTATATAAATTTTTAAATTGTGTCAAGGTTTTTTGAGACACCCTGTATATATGAACATGTATTTTAGTAGCAAAAAATATTTGTTGAGCTATCGTATAAAAAGTAGATTATATGCAATCCTGTTATTGTTTTCATTTCATTTACATCAATTGATCCATTCACAAGTCAAATCGGTTAAGTCCAACTTTTGGAAATTTTTGAAATTTTAGTGTCAAAGCACTTGATTGACGCCAGACGTTTTACATTCATACTAGTTTAACTGTTTATATTCATAACAAGTTTCCCAAATAATAAGGATGAACACCACTCAGTGACAAAAAATTTTTTGGCCATCGAATAATAAGTAACTTTTTAAGAAACCAATCCAGTTACGTCCATACTATAATGTAAATCGTTGTAATAATGCAATTCAAACGCAGACGCAAGTACTTGATGATAACGGTCAATCGTTTAGTGTTGTTTCATTACAAAAAAACAGTAAAATAAACGAGTCAATTACAGTCTAACTGTTGCAGCAGTAAGTACTTGTGAATTGTTAAACAATTATTTCAATCTTTTTTCTGTAATAAAAAAATAATTTGAAGACTGAATTGGATGTTATTACGTTTTTTTTCACTTGCCAAATCCGTCAAGTCCCTTCGTCAGGCAAAAATTATCATAGTAATAACGATTACTCCAAGGATATTCTATATTATAAATTTTATACGTCGTCAGATAAAAGCTACATCTGCAGCAATACATTCTATAATGTTTATTTGAATTTATATTTTAAAATGAATCTTAAAAAACATTGTAGATTATTTTATCACTGTTCTCCACTTTTTGTTTTATGGACTTAAGGGAATGGTGGACGTTAAAATCTAATTTCTTTTACTTTTTATCATAGAGGTATGAAATTTTGTACATATATACATTTCACCGTAAGTATATAGAATACCTTCAAAGAAATTTACAATCTTATTATAATTTTGAATTTTTTAAAAAATAAAAATTCATAAACCAAATTTTAAAATGCTCCTTGCGACTTAATTTTTTAGATATTTCCTCGATTTTCCATTTCATTCACTTAAAACTTTATTACAAACAAATCGGAGTATCGATTATTTAATCACTTGAATAGTTAATTTTTGAGAGATTTTTTTTTCTGAATTCCATCCCGATTTTCATCAAAACTTTTCCCTTTAATAAGTTATAAATCAAATTTAATTACCATAATGAAGTCGAATTGTAAAATGCATATCCAGTGTCTTTGTACTACACTTACATTTATTACTTACTTCGTAGAAGCTTCACAGATGATTTTTTACTTGAAAACAACTATTTTGGTACTATCATCCTACAGAAATATTTTTTTTACAATAACACAATAAATATTACAATAAAAAAATCGCTCAAATAAAGGTCCACGGTCCCCTTAAAACCGTCTTTTCAAGTTAACGGTTAATAAAAGCTTTAAGTATGCCCTGCATGAAATTGCCTGATGAATTGCGCGCCAAGAGGAGAAATGAGAAAACCAAAGCGGGAAACTTAATATTTAAAAATTATTGGTCAAACATAAATCAAATTAATGATTCGCGGGCATTGAAATTTCAAAAGATTTCTTAAAAGCAAAGAAATTAGGCTACTGGTATGACCTTTTCAGACAGTGTGAATTCAACAATTTTGATCATAGTGCCTCATAATCTATCAAAAAAGTAAGATCCAAATGGTTGCATGTAATGGATATTGCATTCAGTGAAAATGTTTACAAGCGCCTAGATTCAAAATCCTTTTCATGTGTAATCCTGCACAAATAACTTTCAAAGCTCTTATCCCTCACTGCTTGTTGAAAATTTCCTTAGTCCTGATTGAATAAAACATAGGCCAGTGACTAAAAAAGACGCAAGAAGTATCTTTTTTTCTCTTTGGTATGCATGGGAAGCTTTTGACATGTTTAAATTCTATTCGTTACTTTTCAGGGCGACAGCACACGATTTTCAATAGCCACTCAAAGATTCAAGTGGGAGGCAAGTTCAACCCAATCAAAAATCGAATCGAGCGTCCATTCCAGGGTGTCATCTCAGGACTAGTGTTTGGCGGGAACCGTATCCTAGACATGGCAGCCGAAGATGACCCTAGAGTAAGCGTTCAGGGAGATGTTGAACTCCTCATTTCAATACCGCCCGGAGGCCAAACAGTTGGATCAACAGCAGACAGTGAAGAGGTACTTTTATTATTTTTAAAGGGAAGGGGGGGGGGGGGGAAATGACATCAATGAGAACATATCGATATGATTCCTATCCACTGGAATATTTTAAATATCCTCAGACATTCTTAGCTGCCTCTTCCAGGCAATACTTCAAACTGCCATCAATTTTACCAGAGTATCATCTTGAATCGCATCCTACCACTCTGATAAAACACAGTATTAGATGCATTTTATGATTAAATAGAATGGGTAGATGTGCCGAGTTGACCTTGTGATACAGTGCGCTGGCTTCCGGTGTTGATGGTGTTCGGATCGAATCCCGGCGAAGCGCCACTAAAATACCTCCGTTTGTGTCGTCCCTTCATAGGGGGTAATGCTGGCCAGCCTATATGGTTCTCCCATAATAAAATGGCCAGCAAAAATGCGGTGAATAACAGGCGAATGTCTAGTTACAAGTGCCTCCGCATTTGAAAATAAAAGTTAAAATTTTTAAAAAAAGAATGGGGAGATACTTTTAAACTCCTCTCGAGACTAACACTGCTGCAAAATCTCGACGAAGTTCAAACTAATCATTATATCAATTTGAACACCAGATCTCTAGACAATTCGTTTTATGTGACTTGTTCTTTAATGCACTTTCCTTTTGAAGTGCTTGAATGCGGCTTCATTATGAGACAGTAAGGAAAGAAGCAATCAGATACATATTAAAATGAACTTTATATAGTGGCAAAAAGCTAGAGAATGTCTTCTTATTGCTGGCAACCGGTGCAATATTGGGAGTTAAAACATACTGATATAATATTAGTTTTGGATAATCTATGTCTTGTACATAGATTCCTATGTACATGTATGTACTTTTTATGCTGAGTTAATAGATATATTCGGGAGATATCACAATTTTGAGATCCAAATACTTCAACATCGACGTGTTATTCTTGCAATTCAAAACTAATTTTTCTGGAGAAACTTCTTTTTGGAGAAACATATCAATAAGGATACTTCATTTGTGTATTTCTTTGAAATTGTTCGTGCAGGCTGTGGAAAAAAGGTAATGATTTGAATCAGAAGAGGTAAAGATTCTCAATGATAGATAAAAGATATTTCCTTTTTTACATTAGTAAAGGGACAAAATGCATGGAAAACTCCCTTGTGGGGTGGGCCGTATTTGCAAAATGCACATTCTTCACTCTTGAAATTTGTGTTACGAAAGAGTATAAGTTGTGGGTGAACATTGATGCAAGCAGAATCCATTTCTAAAAAAAGAGTCCGTTTATGAGGGTATGTTTGATTTTTAAATAAACAGAATTGACTTTTTCCTATTAATTTTTTAGCTCCTAAGTAGGTTTACCTTACTCCGTGACAGACTTTAGGTATACGCCCGTAATGTGTGTTCTTAACGGTAAATCAGGTCAGGAGAAATCGATAGCATGCTTATACGACACTCTCTAAACTTTATTTCCACGCATAACATAGTAGTTGTGTTGTATGGCTATAGATGCTACAAGTATTTAGTGCTATCAAATAGAACTGTTTAGGATTGACAGGTTTAGTCCACTGATTGTATATAGTGCCACAAAACCTGACAACGCAAACGTACTTTGAGAGTCTCCGACATTCTAGACAATCTAGTACTATCTGCCCTATGGCAGTACAAGGAAATAAGCCTTGTTAATTTCAATACGACAACACGATTATCCATTCTGAGCGAGGGCAAAGACATGTGTTGAATTAGTTTCAGGGTAATGAGTTGTTATCCCATCCTACTCAAAGATCTCAACCCCCAA
This sequence comes from Dolomedes plantarius, assembly GCA_907164885.2. NCBI lineage: Eukaryota > Metazoa > Arthropoda > Arachnida > Araneae > Dolomedidae > Dolomedes > Dolomedes plantarius. Next base: position 15,591,164 of record OU015500.1, on the reverse strand, counting down.
AGCCTCTTTGGAATAAATCAGAACACCGCATTAATATGCATCAAACACAAACAGCAGCCATCATCAATGTGTACTGCTTTATTGGAAGATTAGAAGAGATTTAATTCTGTTGTCTTCTAAAAATTAGTGAAAAGTATGTTTAAAGGACTCGAAAATTTTGATTCATACTGGAGTAGTTGGTTTTCATGTAAAATATATTTAGTTAATGTAAATATATTATTTTATTGTATTTGTTATCTAGCATGAAAACTTTATCGAAAATACGTTTTAGAGCTTCCGCAGAGTAATTAGTAAAATATAATGCATACAACAGTATAGTTCATTTTACACTATTTGAAGTTTTTAAAGCTTTATTAAAAGAATATAAAAACTAAAAGAATATAATCATTTTTGAGGGAAAATTACTTACAATTTCAAAGTTTTAAGAATATCTGATGAACAGTTTTTTCGTCTTGAAACTTATGCCTTTCTTATTATGGAGAATTTGAGAGTATTTATCTTAATGTTTTTTTCTTGTCCGGTGCATTACCGGAGTACATGCTTATAACTTAGCAGCACAAGAATCGAGAAGACACGAATGGGATACTTTAAATGGACATTTCTCTCCTAACGAGTGTATTATATTGCATGTTTTGGGAGGATGTCAGAGAGCTGTAATATGTCTTCACTTCTGAATCAAGGTATCATAATTCTAACTGCAGGACTAATAATAATAATGTTAGTAAAAATTATATCGTTATAATTTTCACGGACTTAACATTTTCGCTTTCTCGGCAATGCGTATCGCTTAGAATTTGAGGAGTCAACTAAAACTAATAAAAAATTAAACGTTTTTTGTAATGATTATATATTTAAGAAATAGACTTCCATAGCGGGGAAAGGGCAGAATCGATATACTCTGTTAAAATCAGAATGGAAGGAAAATATGTTTTTCATAAAACGATTCCTAATTATTTTATCAGTTGTTAGTACATGCTGTTTGAGCACTATGAAACTCACTATTTATTACATTCTTTTACTTTTGATGACTTATCTTTTCAATGAACCTTATAGAAATCATCGACTCCGGATCCCGTGGAACCAACCGAAGAAGTTGTATTCTCTGGAGCTGGCTCTGGTTGCTGGGATGATGAAGATGACTGTGAAGCGGCGAACAATGAAAAACGTAATAGTTCCTCATCATTAAAATATTCTTTAAAGCGAGTCAACACATATATTGGTATAAAGATCATTTCCTAAGTAGACAGACGAACATTCAAAACTCAATTTTACAGATAAATACCGGTGTAGAACTGCAAAGATAATAATCCACAAGGGACTACTTGTCATATTTGGCACGTTATGGCACGTTGGATTCATATCCAGCCATACTTCGCTTTAATGAGATAAACGATGTAAATAAATGATCCATTGGGGTTTCGCTGCACAGGTTCGAATCCTGTCGACTTTATCATCTGTAATAACCACTGATTTACAATCGTGCTCCTAGGAATGAAGAATACACATAATCTTACAGTAAACCCTTTTTTCCACGGTGGTGGACTAAGTCTGATAGGAACTAAGTGACAGCGGGGCTAAGGTTAAGAGAGATAAGAAAAACAACGCAATGCGAGCTTGTTTACAGGTAAACTGTTAGAAAGATAAAGCGAGAATGCCTTCCCTTCAAACATATACGAGTATTTCCCTGTTTGACCACCAGGGGTAAGAATTTTTTAATTGGTTAGACCTCATCATGGTAAAGGTTTCCAGACATTTTATTGGATTAGATTTGTGATGTGAGTTTGCGTTTACCTATTTTGATGCTCATGGGATTCTAAGTTTTTATAATTGTCAGTTTGATATAACCAAGACTATGGGGCAAGAACGGGTCTTGGCGATTCGTTAGTTGATTATTAGCTATAAACAGGGCTTATTTATTACTACTTAAAATTAATGGGGAGACCGTATGGTATTTCCTTATGGGGATGTCTGTTTTGATGTCTAAATGTGGTAGTCTGTATTGAATATGATTACTGAGTGCGGGGTTGAGGAATGTCCAGTGCCTGGAAAAGATTGTGGCTTAAGGGCTAATATAGTTTCTAAATCAGGTTGTTCATAGGTTGCGTTTTAGAAAAGGGAATTTCGGAATGATCGTTTAGTGAAATTTAGAAGCAAGCATTTTTCGCCTTGTACAAGATGTTCTCGATACAACATGAAAACGTAGTATGTATTTTTAAAACAAAATTATCTAAAAAATGTTGGAAATGGTACGTATTTTATTCAAATATTAAATAGGGAAAATAAGTAAAACAAAGAAAAAACTCTGACTATAAACCAATACCTTATTTAGAACAGTTCAAGGCTACACGCCTACAAATCTGTTAGCCATACACAAAAAAAATTATCAAAAATTTAATAAATGCATACCTGAAGAAAGAAGAACCATCGTTCGCACTCAACACCAGCTTACTAGTTATAGTACAAGTGTTCGATACATTACATAGAACAATTTAACTGCCACGCTCATCGAAATGTTTATTTCCAAAATCTTAGGACAGAATTCTGTTTCTGCTTGAAACCAGCAATCGTAATGAAACAGAATGAAAAAAACGTATTGCAACAAACAGAATTGAAATGACATTTTTTTTAATTCAAGAAGCACACAGAGTAACGTAGACAAGGGTTGATGGAACTCTACTATACTCATGAGTTCAGTTTTGCTGTGATTTGTTCTTAATATCATAGCTGTGATCTTGCGTTGTTATAAAAGGAGGCATAATTATGCCTCCTTTTAGCTCCTGAGTCAAGCTTCTTAAGAAGCTTGACTCCCATTGCTATCTCTAAAAAAAAAGTTTGTTTTCATTTTTTCTGACATTTCTAGTAAATCTAGTAGGACACATTTCACTGAAGATAAATATATTTTGATTGCATATCCTTTTACATATATATTCTAGAAAAATACTACCATCCATATCCCAGCATTATTATTCTTTTTTTCAATTATTCTATTTTTACCCTTTGGTTTTCCTTTTTTTTTTAAATTTTTATTAGCATCCACTTTTAAAGCAACTTTTAAAACACAGATTTTACAAATAAAATTTGGGTGTACTATGAGGTTAAAAAATTGATGGAGAGTTAAATATTTCCTACAAAACTTATATAGAATATGAACCAGGTGCAATTAGATATATTTCAGGCTAGCTTCAATGAAGCAATTAAGTTATTTAATGGTAAAATTTAGTTACTACAACAGATATCTTATTTTGAGAATTGAATTCCAATTTTTAAAAAAGTTCCTAATATTTAAAATTCTGCATTGCAATGGGCTTTGCATGAGACAATATGTTAGTATTAAAGCTTTGCATCTCATCTTATTTATATATTATGTCGTCTACGCTACTGTTTTATTAAATCTCTTGAAATTTCAGATGGCGAGCTAATCACTCCTGAATTTGTGTCTCCTACACCCGAAGATCTTGGATCTTCCCACCATGAAGACGCTTGCGAAGATGATGACGATTGCTTTGATATTGGATCCGGAATTTCTGCAGGGGAGAATAACAGGCCTGATGAAACCCTGTTAACCATCCCCACTTATCATCCGCTACCCCCAGAAAGAGCACCCCCTCCGATGCCTCCAAGTTCTATTCCGCCCATTGTGATCCATAATGTGCCCACCGATCAGCAAAACCCGAAAACCACAAGGGTACCTGCAGTAGTCTACGAGGTACCTATACCGGGGCCGAGTGGGAAAGACTACCAGCGTCCCACTCAGAGAACCAGAAGCTCTGCGGACAATACAGCTCTTGTTATTGGAGTTATAGCTGGCATTTTGATTGCAATTGTACTGGTCGCTCTCATTGTTTATAAACTGAGAAATAGGACCGAAGGCTCTTACAAGGTAGATGAGAGCAAAAATTATCAGTTTGGAACAATTGCAGCAAGTCCAGCTTTTCTGAATGGACCACCTCCCCATTTAAATGGATTAGGAAAAGGACATCCAGAAAAGACTCCAAAAAAGAAAAAAGGTGGTAAAGATTTGAAAGAGTGGTATGTCTAAGGATTATTCGATTCCAATCTCCCGAGTTTCATGTTTGTTGTCCCTTGTATAAAATGAAGAGATGGATTACGCCAGCTAACGCAGTCAAACAGCACATTTTGCATTGCAAAGCGAGGAAATTTGATGTTCCAAGTAAAGAAATATACCTTTAAAAAAAAAGAAGGTGGAATGAATTCTTTATGAAAGTTGACATTGTTGTACCTATCGATGAACTCTACTAACCTGAGAAACTCCTTGTGTCAGCTTTCACTGCTGCATTGTTGTTAAGTGCATTTAATATTTTGCAACATCTGAAGAGACAACATAAGCATTATCACTAAACATACTCAAGTTTTTATATGGTATTACAAACAGGGCTGTAGTAAAATTTAATAATGCCCAGTGAACAGCCACATTCCAAGATTTTACATAAAAACCATTTTCTAAATCGTCTTGGTAACTGCCGTAAAGAAATCAAATAGTTTACCAGATTATTTAAAGTTTTCCTGCCATATCACAAAACTGTGGCTATAACACCTAAATCTCATGTAACCTTTCGAGAAAGGTTTTATTAAATATGACATGATGAGTGAAGTGCATAGCGAGAGCAATCTCTTTAATAAGAATACAGATTATTTTATTCAAAAAATCCAAAACAAATCTGCTCTTATACAAACACAAGAGGCCTTTTAAATATTATAAATTTAAATAACTCTCAGAATACTAGCATCCTGTTTTTAATCAATTTAGAATTTAAGAAGCTGGTTTAATCTCTAACTATTGATTGATTTATCTGACATAAAATTTCCGAAAATGCATTAACAGCATTACATGACAATCTGAAGAAAGCAATATGGACCTGCTGTTGAATTTCCTTCCGTTTTTACATATGTTGTACTCAAAAACTTAAGCAGAAAAGTTTGTTACTCAGAAGCTAAATAAATTTCAAACGCAAAGAAAATTAATTCCTCTGTCGGTATCAACGGTGCTAAGAAATTCAGTTATTACAAGTTGCATCAGCAACTATCGAGTCTGCCATGACGAGTCTATCAGTAACCCCTAAGTCGTTGATGATAACTATCCACAGTTACTTATTAATGCCTACTAAAATGTTTGAAAACGGGAAATATCTTACCTATCATTCCATTTGATGAAAGACTTAGACTCTTAATAAAAGTTTCTAAAGAGTAGATACATTTTACTGGCCTAATTGAACAGCACGTTAATCACTTAAGTGCTGTTTCACGGTAAGAAAAATCTTTTGGGAAAAAAAATTTTGTCTTTGTTATGTATCCTAAAATATATGCTACCAAACGCATTGTCTATAAAATGTGATTATCTATTTTAAATTAAATTTATTTATTAACCTATCAATAATTCCTATACTTCCTGTCATACATCTTTTCCCAGCAGAGAGTTTCATCTCAGAATATTTGCTTCATTTAGAAGCTCAATGTGATACGTATAATCTTATCTACACACAATCATAGAATATTTTAGAGGTAAACAACGCCCTTCCTTTTTAAAATAATTTCGTCCAGACCTAATTAGTTGCTAAGTACAGTAATTAAGCAATTATCTAATTGACACATTCAGAAATTTGGTATTATAGAAATATATTTTAATCTAAGATGACAATAAATTATATCATAATTACATTACATTATATTGCTTAATTATATTATATTATAACATAAGATTTATCCGATAGATTACAATAAAAATATGAAGGGTCCAGGGGTAAAACCACTTTACTCCAAAAATCTCGTTTTGAGAAAAACGAATTTGAAAGTTGGAGTAACGTGGTTTTTCTATGGTACGCCGAAACTTTATCGCTATTTTTAACGGGTTTAAAGTGATTCTGCCCCAATTATGAATGCACGTGGTGTTAGTACTCCTTGAAATCTACAAGATAGCACTGTTAACTCGTTTTCGTGAAAATGGCTGTGATGTCGTTTTACCCCTGGACCCTTCATATGTGTTACACAATCTCTAACCATTTCTTTACTCTGAATGCATTGCCAAATCCAAGGATCTAGACAAACAGAAAGACCTACCCTTCTCTAGCTTGTCTGAGAAAAAAATTTAAATTTTAAATTTTCTCTATAACCATGCAGCTGTTTACAGGAAATACCTTTCATTTCTTAAAACCGAATTTAAATCAGCTTGAAAATCTGCCATACGCTAGCATGTTGAAAATAAATCTTAGTTTTAAATCTGCTGTAAAACCATATATCTGTTTCAAAGAAAATACTTATTTCTTAAAACCGAATTAACAAGAAGATTTAAGAAAATAAAAACATTTCACGCCTTGAACTTGTTTTGATAATTACACAAAATATTTTGATTTAAAGGGGGTGGGCGTATTTATTTTTGAACTTTTTTGCAAAACTATTTGTCATTAAATCTACTTTAGAGTTATCATCATTTAATATTATTTTGTTAGGTCATAATGAATTAATTGATTTTATAAGACAAACTGATAAGCCTGGATAGGGAAAGGTATCTAGTTTTCCCCTCAAAGAATTACTGGAAATTATGTAAATGAGAATATCCTTCTAATTTTTACATATTTACAAACATAGTAAGAAAATCAAAAATCAAATTCGGTCATGGTCTTAACTTGCAAATAATATCTCTATTCATTCACTCAAGTTAATTGTTTATGTTTATATCGAAAAATATGTATTTAAATTTGGGAAAATAATGCACATTAAAAACCTCTTATGAACTTCCCATTTAGCGACTGATCTATGAATTATAGATGGCTAATTGACGATCTTGTAAAAAATAAATAAGAACGACGAAGGACTTTGTTATCTAGGAAAGCATAGAAATGAACGTTTCAAATAAGTACGTGTCAAATAAATACGATAGTAAATAAAGCATGTGTTTTTTTTAATCTTGTTGATTTTAAATATGGAATACAAACGAATTAAACTATGATCGAGATATTAAAAGTCATTACGAATTGTTGATTCATCCACCTTTGAAAATAAATATCAGAATATATGCCAGACGTGAAATATTCTACCAATTGTAGATCTTTTTTACTTATTTAGCGAAATTTAGGAATCAAACTCGTTTCTTTCTTAACTTAAATATCTATACAAGTTCACACATATTATAGGTTATGAATTAAAAAATAAAGTTTTATTCAAATTTAGGCTATTTTTATAATCCAATAACTTTTCGAAAAATCTCTTACTCCTCTCTGAACTTTCTACTTTCTAAATTAACTTGATTCACAAGTTACTTAATTTTACAAAAATCATTGCGTTTAGTTATGTCTTCTTACAGTATTTTGAAAATAGGTTTTAGTATTATTGAAAAACATCTGAAGTATAAATATCATTCAATACTACTAATTACTAGCTGAATACCGTGCTTCGCGAAGGAATGCATTATTACCATCAATTACGTAATTTGGTTAATTTAAATTAACTTTAGTAATAAAGTGTTTTTATTCCTCAGAGGAGTTTACCCTATAATTTAACGACAGTGAACGGACATTAAATATGGGGGTTTTTTTCGCATGTGTAGGGGATTTAAGCCCCTATTTTAACACCCTTAAATGTTGAATTTGTTTTTTTAATATTATTTTACAAACATTCTTTTTATCTCAGCTATTCTTTTAGCATTTCTGAGTAATTTCAAGAATCCATTCTTTTTTTCCAATAAACATGTTTTCTTATTAACATTTTGTATGCATCCTGTTTTTATAAATTCAGAGAGTATCTATGATAAATCCCTTTAATCAAAACTTTTACATAATGCGTTTGGTAGCTTTATCGTTGTCCATCATCTAACAAAAAGTCACTCAAGGGAGTGAATTACATAACCTATGTTCCGTTTCTCCTTCTTTTATTTTAGAAAAGTGTTTTTAAGTGAAGTATGTATCTTTGAAAGATCTATTAAACTTTTTCAAAATACTTCTTGTGTTACTCTTTGATGTTTTAGTTCTTCTCCACCATAACCCACTGTAATAACCCATTATTCATTGTATAAATAAACATATGAATGTGATTCTTATTCAAGTTATTGTTTTTCAGTTTCTTTGTTTTTTTCGCCAGTTTTAAGATTTCAGTATAAAACTAAATTTAAAAAGTCATGCCATGTCAGTATTATATTCAGTATGCAAGTCAATTACGCTAATACAGTATTCAAGTTAATTTAAAATGATATCTGTTGTCTGAGCGGTAATTCAGTACTATATAAAATAGGAAACTAAACACAAATTCCCACAAAATGTGATACTGTCTTTAATTAATTTCAAACAAATTTAACAATTTATCATGCGCTAATTCAATATTAAAATGAATTTAAAAAGTTATCTGTTGTCTGAGCAGTAATTCAGTATTATATGGAATAGGAAACTAATAATAAATTTCCACAAAAAGTTATAATGTTATTAATTCCTTTCAAACAAATTTAACAATTTATCATGCGCTTATTCAGTATTAAAATGAATTTAAATTTATCTATTGTGTGAGCAGTAATTCAGTACTATATAAAATGGGAAACTAAACAAAAATTTCCACAAAAAGTTATACTGTCGTTAATGCTTAAAAAACTATCAAGACATATAAAAGCATTAGTAGTCATAAGGAATACTCATATAAGGAATTTTAAAAAAAAGTGGGTACTGCTACTCCAGTATCCTATACTTTTTTTTTAAATGCCATAGTCACGATTTTTACACCACTTTAATAATTTGTTGATACGAATTTTTCTCCTCCGAAAGCTCAGCTACGTAACCTTTGAGCCCTCTATCAATTTTAGGAGCCATTTACAAAATAAATCTTTTATTTTACATTCCAATCAAAACAAAACAGTAGCAGACGATTATTCTGAAGTTGCCAAATTTTTATTTCAAAATGCAAATGACAAAAATAAATTACAAAGTCGTTTCCATAAAGTGCGAACGACCTTCTGTAAAGGTAGAATTTTATCCGGAAACAATAACACTGAGACAGCAAAATAATACTAACTGGCGATAAAAAATGTATAAATAATATATATATATATATATATATATATATATACACACAGTGATACCTCCCTTAACGGACACTCCCGAATAGCGGACACCTCTAATTAATGGACATTTTTACGAATCCCAGTCCTTTTATATAGGACAATCCATGTTATTCCTTCTGAATAGCGGACAGGTATTTTTGAAAAACTTTCAATTTTTTGGCAAACATTTCAAAATTATTCTAATAAGCAAGCTAAAATTATATGCTTATACGTCTTTACAACGAACTTTCCCCGACTCCTCCCTTCCGTGCTTGATACAATGAAATTCGACCCTAAAATCTGCACAATGGCATTAAATGTTAATGCCAAAAATGTTAATTTAGTTTTCTTGCCTCCTAACACCACTTCGATGCTACAGCCACTTGATCAGGGAATTATCCTTAGCTTTAAGTACGGTACAGAAAGCTGCTTCTGAGGTATGTGCTTTCACAGATTATGTCCTGCAAATCCAGCGAAGATTTCGCAAAATCGGTATCTGTTTTGAATGCCATTTCCTGGGCTACGTCAGCCCTTAAAAAGGTGCAATCTGGGTGCGTTCTAAAATGTTTTAAGAAGGCGGGATTTTTGAGTACAAGCAAAGTGGCAACTGACAGTACTGTTGAAAAAAAGCTAAAAAGAACTTGAGGATCTAGTAGCCAATTTGGATTCACATCTCAGCGTTGAAGAGTATGTCAAGATTGATGACAGATTTATCCACTGAGGAAGAAAACCTGCTTGTTTCCAATTTCATTCATCGGTACACCACTGAAGCTCTGGCCCTTTCTGAGGATGATGATGGGAAATCGCCAAATGAAGACTGCAAAATCAAAAATTATTCGGAAGCACTGAATTACAGCGAACAATTAAAACAATTCTCTCTGAACAATAAAGATTAGGAGCGATTAGCAAAGATAAAAACTATGAAAATTCACCTTGAAAAACAGGTTTGCTGTGAAAAAAGAGGACTCAAACTTTGTTAACAGATTTTTTCAGTATTAATTAAAATAATTTAGCTCCTATACATTGTATTTTGAGATTATTTAATGCAAGATAAAAGGATTAGCTTACAGTCAAAAGGTAAAGTAGTAAATAGTTATACTTTTCTTACCTAATTAATTTTTCCTTTTTAATTAAAATTGCAGGCGTAATTTTCAATCAAATGTCAAACAGAAATGCAAAAACTTTTTTTATAAAAAGGTTGTCCTCCCCCAATAGCGGACACCTCCTAATAACGGACGAAACTTTTGGTCCTGCGACTGTCCGCTTTTCGGAGGTACCACTGTATATATATATTTGTGATCAATAGTAACTGTAACATTTCGTCTAAGAACTGAATTCCTTACAAATATGCCCCCTAAACCGTGCCCATTCTATAAAAACACCTGCACTGTCTCTGAGACTGCTCAAGGCACACATCCTTCCATTATACCGCTTGGAAGCAAATGGTTTACAAGGCTTACTTCCGGCGTATTTCGGCATCAAGGCGCCGAAATTTATCCCAGATAATCACGTGCGTTAAAAGAGGCGGGAAAAAACGTCAAGCTCCCCGAGCGTGGGGTTTCATCTATATTATAGAGGCTTATTGTTTTCTCGTATTTCATCAGTGACTTAAAACTCGGATAGAAATGCATCTAAATGATGAAATCTGATGAAAATTTTAGAAACAGGAATTTGTAGAGATCTGCTACGTGCGGATTTTATTTGAATGAATATATGATTGTATAAATTTTCGCACTTGACTTCGTATATCAGTTACCTAAAAGCAGGTGTTTGCCTCTTCCTAAGCTTTTTGATTCTTGAGGGGGAATAGAGCTCTTTTTTTCCTCCTTTCTCGATGAATAAAAGAAAGGGAAAAAGTACCAACTTTTTTTTTTATATAAGTATTATGGATTTCGGTAATAAATTACCTCCTCACATCCCTAGTGGTGCAACTAGAATCCTTTTCTGAGTGGTGGCGATCAATAAGGAGCAATAGAACTTAGTAAATTTGCATTACAAAAATAGTGTTAACGGTTTTTCACTTATCAATTTTCTTTAGTTCTAACAGGACAAATTTATAACCCTAAATTGTCCCTCTTAGGTTTGTTTCTAAGTACGCAGGCAGGTGGGGTAATCCGTCGTACATTAAAACAATAAGCAAATCAAAACCGGCCCTTAAATAAACGGCCCCTTAGTCAAAAGTTGTCCCCCCCCCCCCCAACACCTTGACCTTTTGGCACCTATCCTTCCAAGAATATAAGCCCTCATGAGAAATAGTATTTAAATCGTGAAACGAATCGAAAATTTATTATTATTAGAGGTTAGAGGAAGTTAAAAATTATAATGGATAAACTAACTAGACTGATGAATACAGGGGAAAACGTTTAGAGATCATGTGCGCCTTTCACAGAAATATTTGAGCAAAGCTTACTTTAATATAATTTATTACTATGATTCCAAAATGTACTTATTATTAGAATTACATTTTATTATTACGTGATTCTCACTTTTTATATAATACATTAAATACTTTTACCTAAAATTTTAAAACTGTTATTCCTTCTTACGGATTAAGAACTTTGTACTAGTAATATAAATACTGTGGTCTGATGAACTGTACAAATACTGTGTCAGATAATATTCAATAGTTCGCAAGTAATGAGGATATGTTAAATCAGAATTCTTCAAGAGCTAAATTACGGAGCTATTTAATAGCAAAACATGTTTGAGATATAAAAGTTTAGTATTTTTAAACAATATAAACTTATACACAGCTAACATGAATTAATGGAGCCAACCAACGCACGCACACACACACAAAACAAAAACTAAAACACTAAGCAAATAAGGCAATCTGGAGGTTTTTTGTTATATATATATATATATATATATATATATATATATATATATATATATATATATATATATATATATATATATATATATATATACCAATATCAGCAATACAAAGTGATCATAAAATGTTTTACAGAATATTTATTTCCCTTTTAAAGAACTTGCATTTGAAGTGTACTTTTGCCTTGTTACCATAAAATTAAAGAAAAGAACAACGAAATCAGTTGAATGTGGAACAAGATTCAAGGATTAACTATATTTAAATATCATTGAACATAACAATTCTTGACTCAAGAAAAATCAATCATCGTCCAGGTATCAAAAATATAAATTAATAATGCAAAAATATGTATATGCCGATGTAATTTATTCCTCTAAATGATAGAATTTTGCATTGTAAAAGTACTTTATGTAGACCATAAGCCATGAAAATATTCTTTTATGAAAGGGTCAGGTAGGTTGCCGATAGTGTGTTCAGCACTACTGCTCTAAATAATTATACAGAAAAAAAATATCAACACGTGTCAATTTAATCAACAGATTTGAAGATAAACACAGAACAGAAAACATAAATCCCTTAAAAAAAAAAAAAAAATATATATATATATATATATATATATATATATATATAAAATACCCATAGAATCAAGTGCTGGAGAGACAGGTGATAAGAAAAAAACGGCAGGTGGGACTTCCGCAGATTTCCTGTCTTAACTGCCCTAGGTCATGAATGGATTTTCCCCTCTTCTTTCCCTTCGAAGAATTTTTTACCAGATTTAAGCGTTTGTCAGTGAATTTATGTTTCGTAGCTGAAACTGGAGATAATCTGTAATAGAACTGCCATTTACAATTAATGTTTAGAAAGGACTAAATAGTTGAGGGTTAATGTAAATTGTATATTCAAAAGTTTCTTCAACAATTGGAAAAATGTACACATTATCATCTATTTAAATGCCACGAGTTGTCTGGCACTATTTATTTAGAATAGCGGTTCTCAAACTAGGGGCATATATGATATTTACGGGAGGGGGGCTAGACATAAAAAGTTTGAGAATCATTGATTTAGAACATGAAAATTGAGGAGAAAAGTACACTACTGTTAAAATTTTTGAGCAGGGCCAAACCCATGCTGGCCTCCTAAGCATAAAAGACGTGTCTCAATTTTAATTTATTTTTCTAAGAAAAAAAAAGACTGGGATATTTCCAATTCCCTTAGGACTTCAACAGTTTTTTTAGATACATCTTATTTCTTTAATGATTTTCTACTATTTCTAAATAAGATACGGCCTTCTGGCTTAGGAATAATGTCAGGTAGCTCACAAATAAGAAAAAATTGGAAAAAATTTAAAAAATGGAAAAAATTGGAAAAAATTGAGATACGTCTTTTATGCCTAGGAGGGCAGCATAGGTGAGGGGGCCGGCGAGGCGACTGCCTTAGGGGCCGAATTGAAATAGGCGCCAAAATGAGACATAGTAAAAATACGTGTTTAAAAAAAAATAATAATAATAACGAAAAAATATTAATAGTTTAATCTAACATATGTGAAGAAATTCATAAAAATATACAAATTTAAGAGAATATTTAGACTATTTTTTTATTAAACTCCTGAATTTGGGATTATAAGAATTAAATTTTGAATTCATATTTCCAAACGTTGTTGTAGGTCTAAGAATTCTACTAACTCTATCTGTAACTGTAGCAGCAGCTGAGCGCACTTTTTCTAAACTGAATTTTTTTAAGAATTATCTATGAACAACAACAACTTAAGAGTGATTGAATGATCTAGCAATCATCTCTAGAGAAAAGACAGTAAGAAAAACAATAAATTATAGAGATCCAATCAAACAGCCTTCTGCAATAAAGGCTCAAAGAATGATTTACAAACTATTTGTTTTACATAACAAATTATATTTAAATTTATTTTATTTTCTACATTTTTAATTTTTTTTTAAGTAAATACATATTTTTCCCAAAATGTTCGTTAGTCTATTAAGTAGACTATTTCTAAAACAGATATATTCATTGCTTAAGAGTGTATCCAAAAATTTGAAAAGGCACTGTTTTTAAAACTCAGGCACCACAATTGATCGGCTCGTCTCTGTTTGTGGGTTTCAAAATCTGAAGTAGTGCATAATATGGTCCTTAAGTCCTTAAAGAAGAATAGCATGGCCCAGGAAGTGCAGTTAGACCACTTTTCCTTTAAAGAAGAGCAACCCCCAACTAATGAACCAAAAAAATTATGACTGCTAAAGGAATTTCCCTCGGTGCTTGTCAAGATATCATATCAAACCTCTGTAATGGATGTTACCATTTGAGCTGTGTTTCAAAAATCAAAGCATTAACACCCTTTTTTTTTCTTTTTTTTTTCTAAATTATGTAAGGTAGATGTATCGCAATCATTCTTTCATTATTCAAAAGGACTAAAAAATTATCATAAATAGATTTTGATAGATTTTCAGAAAAAGATTTTTAAATTTTATGTATTATGTTTCGTGTCAAGTAACAGAAAATTATCATTCCATTTTATTATTTGATAATTTGAACAGCTTGAGTGCATCTGAATTCAGTATAATTTTTTTTAAAAACATTTCACTTAACTGCATAAACAATACAACGACATTCAACCAAATGAATAAAATTTAAGTTTTTTTTTTCTTTTTTCCAAATAAATATGACTGATTTCAAAGTCTGTCAAGCTTCTAATCGTAGCATAAAGGGGAGAAGACAGAACTTATTCTCCTGGGGTTAGGAAACTGGAACATTTTTTTACGTACGTAGATTCGCAAGAATGATTTTGAGATTGGGGTCATAATTCAAGACAATAGCTGCTGTTTTGAATCTTCAGCATGAATGGAAGAAAAATAAAATGCTAACTTTAAAACAGTTATCTAAAAAGTTGCGCACACAACCTAAAATGGTATTTTATTTCTAGTTTTTATTTTTAATGTACCCTGTGGTGTTGAACAGTTACACTGAGATGTATATTGATCTTCTATTTTGAGCAGAAGAAACAAAAGAACGGACAAAAAAGTGATGTTTAAGGAAGAAGTTTTTTCTGAAATTCTTCCCCGATTTCATGTAACTTGCGCTTCCAAATCCTGTAATAATGTTTACATAGAAACTTCTCGTCTATGCAATCCGCCTGAGGCTAAAAAAGATATTTTGCCTTCCAGCTTTGAAAGGTGTTCGAAGAATAAATCTTCGACACTGGTAGATGTGGTATTCCTCAACTAAAGCACACAAAGTTGCAATGCATTTCACTTCTACTTATCTGAAAGAAAACATTTCCGGAAAATCTGCTATGCAAAAAATTAATAAGAAATTAATAGAATTTACTATGTTTTTTTACCATCATTATGATAATGATAGATATGATTATGATAGAGCAATAAAGTTACAGGAACTTAAAATCTCACCTCAAAAAAAGCTCCGTGAGTGAAAAGTTATAGGTACGCAGAAGCTTCAAGTAATTTCCTTTTTAATTTTTTCTCCCAAATGTTAAAACATAGGAAATTATTAAAATTTATGTGTCTAGTTAGGTTTTACGATCTTAATATTATCAATATATTCAATTGCATTGGTCAATTTTCCTAAAAAAGTTTAATAATTTTCTGTCATGTGGCGCCATCTTTTGCTTAAAAAAGAAATAACCCTTTTACAATGTTTTTGAAAGGGTTGATTAAAAATTTGTTTCAAGGTTTAAAATTATCCGTATAGAAATGAAAAAAAAATGATAAGAAATTATATAAAAAATATTTTTCCTTATTATTTTATCACTTTTTAAAATTAAAAATTTGGTCTATATGGAGCAAAAAAAATATTTAATAGAACGCAAAAGTAGTATTGTAATATATTTTTTTTAATTTCAACATAAGTACAATTTACAAATATAATAAATTTAAAAAAAATTATGTATAGTATTATTTTATTCTTTGGCATATGTCTCATTTGAGTGAAATTTTTTTAGTAGATTGCTGTCGTTGTTTAAAATGTCATTAAATTTTTCACAAGAATTTTTTAAATTATATTTCACACATACAATGGTTTTCAAAGTATCAACACTTAATTGTGATTTTTCCGGTGTCCACACTTTATTTACCGTAGAAAAAACGCGTTCAGTCGCAACATTAGTTCCTGGTAAAGACAGCGCGTATTCCAAAATGTTTAGTGCATTATTGTATGGAATATGGTTTGTTTCAAAATGATGAAATATTTCTAACCATTTGTTCTCTGTTGTGATTTTTGCTGATGCCCAAGATTTAACGTTTTCCTTATCAATATATATTTTTAATAATGATACCTCATTAAAAAGATCATTTTCGGAAATATTACAATTATTTGATATTATTAAAGCTTAACATTATAATATTAATAATTACAAGATAAAAAGAACTTTTTATACACCATGTTTTTAGATTTTCTGTCGAATCATATAAACTTGACAATTCTATGTATTAATAAATACTTTTTTAAGATTTTTTTTGGTGAATTATCCCATCAACTCGAAAGAAAATGAAGTTAATTGGAAGTTAACTTGTGTTTAATTTTTTGTTCCCGTCCCGGCTGATAGAGGGCAGCACCAGTCTACAAAACAAAATTAACTGAAAATAACTGAAAATTAATTTAATTCTGCTTAAAGATGGCTAAAAGTATTAAAATAATGCATTGTCATCGTTTTCTGAGCTATTCTAAAAGTTTCTAATGTCTAGCTAGTCGGGAAGTTAGTTAAAATTCGATTGCAAGATTTGTACTGGACAAACACACACGCAAACACACACACAAGAAAGCGAGTTAATGTAAACATGGTAACAAAAATAATATAAAACTCATATCCTGGCTAAATAGCCACATGGCAGCCAAACAAAACGTATATTCCCTTCCCGTTCTTCCGCCGTTCCCTAGCTTGTCGTACATTCTTTCCAAAAATCGGGACTTTTTTAACACGCCGCGGGACGCGGGACAAATTGTTAAAAATCGGGACGTCTGGTCGCCTTACTCTAGGGGGGGGGAAAACAAAGAAACTGATCTTGCGTGAAACTCTTGGGAAAATTTTGCTCTGGACCTTAAAAATACGGACGTTCTACGAAAGAAGAAAAAAATGGTGGTGAGATACACGACATGCAGAACGAAACACTCGATTTGTTCAGCTTATTTGTCGAAACCGAAGAAAAATAACACACTAAATAGGAAAACGCAAAAAGGAAGTACCACTGTATTTAGCTATCTCAACTCTAATTTATTTCAAATTAACCATTGACAATCAGATTAACCCCTTTTCACCGCATTAATTTATACTAATTTCTTTTTAACAACACATGAAGAATAACAAATGAAAGGTGCCAACATAGGATTTTTTTTTAAATATATATATATATATATATATGAAGCTGGGGAAAAATTTGATCCACGCACTCTCTCACGATATATGTACTACTATATAAACATAGACAGTAGAGATCTGCTCTGGGAAGTATAAAACATCCAACCTGACCGGAAAATAACCTCCTAAGATGAAGCCTGTTTCAGTCCGCAATTATGCTATCTAATTGAGACTCGAGCTCAGCCAAACCCATAAGGCTTAGATAAAGTAAAAACTGACTCTAGAGACCATTATTGAGAATGAGAACAACATTAATTATAGCATTGGTGTAATATATTTTTTTTGTATTATAACAAATATTGTGCAGATTTCTTTGATTTTAAAACTAAATAGCTCAATAAAACAAATTTTATAAAAATCTTTAAAACTTTTAAAACACAAATTACGAGGGTCGTTTGATAAGCCAGTGCATAAACAATAGAAACGACGGGGATTTTTTTTTTTTTTAAAGGTTTTATTTATTTATTTACATAACCTCTCTCAAGGTCGATACTTTTGTGCCCAACGATTTTCACGCTCTTTAATCCTTTCTGTAAGAATTGTCCAACTCTGCAAAATAAGCGTTTGTTTCACTAATCACCTCGGAATTCGATACAGATTTCTGCAAGAAATATTGTCACATTTGGGAACAAATAGCAATCCGAGGGTGCCAAATCTAGAGAATACGGAGGGTTGGGAATAATTTCGTAGCTTAATTCTAACTGTTTTGCTGCCGTCGTCGCTGATGAATGAACTAGAGGGATATCATGATGGAAAAGAACCTCTTTTTTTTTAATCATTGTGATCTTTTTGTCTTTATTTCACTATTTCAACGAACTAGTAAAGATGCATAGAGATTCCTCCGGGGATGGCTTTGCCTTTCCCCAAGAAATCAATAAAGATTATACCGGGAGCGTCCCAAAACACAGTGACTATAATCTTTATTCCTGACGGAATCGTTTTTTCTTTTTTGGTGCAAATTCACCTGCTTCAACTCATTGTTTTTTTAATGTTCTTTCGTCTTCAGCTAGAAGTGATGTATCCATGTTACATCAACTACGACGAAACGATGCAGAAAATCATCCGAATTTCTCCGATAAAGATCCAAGTTGTGCTTCGAAGTGTTCACTCATTTACGTTTTTAATCGATTGTTAGCAAACGCTGCACCCACCTTTTCGACAGCTTTCTCATATCCAAGTATTCAAAATATTATGTATGCACTCTGATGAGATACGAACAGCCTCAAAAATTTCACGCACTTCCAATCATCTAGCCTTCATCACCATATCTTGGATTTTTTTAAATAATTTCTGACGTCATGACCTCAACAGAAGGTTTAGCGTCATCGTGTGCTCATTCAGCCGCGACGAAAATCAACAAACCACTTGCAAATCCTTCTAAGCAAAGGTGAAAATTCACCATAATATTTATCAACCCTGGACTTATTTTCAGCCGCCGTTTAACCTATAAAAAATTAATGTTTTATCAACACTCGGAACACGTGTTTCTCCATTGTGTGAGCAGTAACGAGAATAAATGGTGACAGACTAAATTGCTATCAATCACAGACTAGGCGTCAAATTTGTTTACAATTTCATACATGCCTTTGAGGCATGCTAAATGTGAGAGCGACAATTTCAGTGCTATGGGTCCATCACTCGGATTTTGCACGGGATTATTAAATGTCCCTCGAGCAGCAAATCTGTCGTTGAACTGCAACTATCAACCATAAATTTTAAAATCAAAAGAATTTTTTTGTTGAAACAAAGCAGGTCTTAAACTTTCGTTTTCTCTAAATTAGCACTTTTTATTCATTAGATCATCATTTCCTATGTCTTAAAAATATTTTTTTATTTAATGTCTACAGTTAAAATGTGTCAAACTACAATTAAAATACGTCACAAGGGTGACACTTCTTTTACACTTATATTTATCGAACAATTGCAATTATATATATATATATATATATATATATATATATATATATATATATATATATATATATAAGCTTCGAAACAGAAAGCTCCTGAATTCGAGGGAAATTAGACTTGGCGCGGACCTGTGCAGATGTCGAAGCAACCTCAAGTCAATGACAATGAGTAATGACAATGAGTGTTGGCAGAGGATAAAACAGAGTCAAGAAATTTATACATTTTGATTGCATATTGTATATGCGAGTGTTTGTAGCAAATACTATAAAGAACTTATATGCCCCTTTTTTCCAAACAAATTATTAGTTTGAAAAAAATAAGGGCTCCAAACAAATTATTAGTTCTTTGATATGTTATCGAATATGGAAATGACGTTCATCAGGTATTGGTAGATTTAAAGGTTGTGCATGACAATATTGATAAGACTGGACTTCATCAGACAGTGAAAGAAATCGTTACTACAGAAAAAATAATTAGACTTCTAAAAATTATTTTTGAATATTGGAAATTAAATAATTCAACTAATTAAATCTCTTAGATAAAATGCTTATATAAAAAACGGTGGAGGTCAAGATGTAGCATTCCATGCTTCTTGTTTCTTGTAACAGTAGAAAATGAAATTCAGGGCACAGAGGGGGTAGAAAAATAAGGGAGTAGGAGAGATTCAAAGAAAAAAATATGTAAATCAAAAATGCGCCATCACCAAGTAGTAAGGAGCTATATAACAACATGGTAAAACTTAATCTAATCAATTTTGTGCGCTTGGAATATCTTTTAAACGTCGAAATGTTGGTCTTTAACGAGTAGCAGAAAAGCCTGATTGCTGAAACGTCTAGGGCAGTGATGGCGAACCTATGACCCGCGGGTCAGACTTTTTAAATGCGCAGGCTTTTTAAATGACCCATGCGTTGATTTTTATAAACTTATTTTTTATATCATAAAAGAGAGAGAACAGACAATCAAAAATATTAAAAAATAAAGTATATATATCTAATGCGAATTTATAAAAATATATATCCAAGTGGACATTGGCTAGCTGATTTTCTATCGTATCACTGCTCCTGTATATGACGTACATGGTTGTAAAACGTCATGTTTCGTCCTTTTGTCGAAGGGTGTATGACTCATGACAGTTAGTCATAAACTTGACGCGCATACATATTCGTTGCATCGTAAAACTGGGAGATGTACCAGCTCGGGGATGTACCAGTGCTGAACTAAATGGCTGCCTTGTTGTATGCGTGGAGAAGTGTTTAACTCCTTGAGGACCAGCGCGCGAAGAACGAAGCGCAGTCACGGGACCGAACGCTTCATTTGTTTCATTCACAATGACATCTATAATTTGTTATCAAAAATCAGATTAAAAATATCCAGTTCACTCTCTGTTTGCACATTGATTAAATTTGGTCCAGTTATCACTGAAAAATCCATCTTCGGTAGTAATTTTATTTCAGAAGACCCACGACCTGCAGGTTCAGAGCAAGCATCCAATGGCAACAGAATTATATTCCCCTGTGTCTGAGAAAAATGAACCTTCTGATTCACTGTTATTACTTATATCACTATCACTATCTTCACTAATCTCAGAATCACATTCATTCATAATTTTACATATTTCACTCTCAGTTTTTAAAATCAAAATCAAAAGAATTTTTTTGTTCAAACAAAGCAGGTCTTAAACTTTCGTTTTCTCTAAATTAGCACTTTTTAGAGAAAACGAAGGTCTCTTAGCCATGGCTAACGGAATGAAACTGAATATAACCTCACCACATATCCCAAAACTTCTACAAAACACACCCAGAAATATTTCACCCTCATACCCTGTAATAGTCCGAGATAGATTTCCGAAATACAAGGGAAAATGTCTGAAAGTAGTGCAGATAATAATGATCCCACACTAAAAATTGAAAATATTATATTAAACGTATGGGATTCTTTACCAAATAACTTTATATCGATGAAGAAACTTGCTAATTCTCTTTTAACGATGTTTGGGTTCACATATTCGTGTGAAAAATTGTTTTCTTTAATGAATTTTGTAAAATCTACCAATAGAAATAAACTTGTAAATGACTGCGAAATGCGTTGAACTAATGAATACGAAATATGAACCTAATATTAAGAAACTATCTCAAAATAAACAACAGATTTTTCATTAAATACAGAGACTGTTCACACATTTTTTAGACGATGTATATTGTATTCACAAAACTAAATTACATAAAATTCTTGTGTTTTAAATGTTCTATTTGACATCCCTTATTCTGAACTATCTTTCGACACCGCAATTTCCAGGATAATAATGCCTTTTGAAGAGTCAGAAGAGGTATTCTATCCAATTCCTCCTGATCAGCTTTCCAGAGTCCTGTAAGGGTTTTGGGACGACGTTTGGATAAGGCAGATTTTATAAGTCCGAAAGCACAAAAATCCATAGGTGATACATCGGGAGATTTAGTAGGGATATCAGTGAAGGGTATGGCCTTGATACCAGGTTTTTGTTCCATTTCTTTTAGGAAATTTCCAGTGGATTTTGATGTGTGACTGCTAGCTTTGTCCTGATGGAGTCTCACAGATTGATGGCACTGTGGGTAAAGCGATGGTATTTCATTCAGAAAAATTGGCGATAAAATATGTTCCTAATAGTATTTAGAGTTAATCTTGACATTTTTTTCCACTCTCTTTATTTTTAACTTGCCATTATAAGAAAAACCAACAACAATCATGAATCCCTTAGAAAAACTTTCTTTCGATTCTTTGAACCATGTACTTAAATTTTTTTCTCCCCTTTTATGATAATAAATGGCTCTTTTTTTGTTACAATCATTTAAATACACCCATGATTCATCTATTGTGACAGTTGTTTTCCATTTTTCTTTGGATAAGTGTTTCTCATATAGAATTCTGCAGCGTGTCCTGCGTTCAGCGATATGATTTGGAAGAAGACGATGCACATTGCGTTTTTTCGCTTTCTTAAGATTTAAATCAACGTTTATCATTTTGTTTACAGTGGACACCGAACATTTTAATGATTTTGCAACTGTCCTTTGACTATGGGGATTTTCTTTTAACATTAAACAACGTACCTTTGCAATAGTCGAAGATGTCCGTTTTTTCCTTGGATACTTGTTTGGAATTTTTGTCACACTTGAGGTTCCAATTTGACGTTTTTTTCCTTTCTTGTTGACGATATTACCTATCGACGCTTTAGATATCACAAAACCATGACTCTCACATCGTTTTTGGATAACGGAGTATGCCTATTTCTCTTCGGAAAGATCATAAATGTAGCTTTCGAACCACTGGTGTTAAAAACACCATTTTGAATAAAAACAAAACTTTCAAGCCGTAGACGATAATTTTGACTTTTAAAAACATAGTACAATTGCAATTATTTCTTTTGCAGCAAACGCTTTTTTATTACCGCTTACCAAAATCGTCTAAAAAATGTGCGAACAGCCTCTGTATACTTTAACTTTATTAAGTATATATTATATAAATAATAAAGTTGATAATAAATATTAAGTATTTATTATTAACTTTATTATTCATACACATGCCTGTAACTATATCTATTGATAAATGATATTTCATGATATACCTGTATATGTGATTTTATTTATTCCTTGTTCAATCAAATATTTTGTGTAGGGGCGACTGCCGACAGGACATGGTGTCACCTGGTGAGGTTATTCATGGTATCACCCCATTTATATCAATTTTTTGACGTCGACCTATATTTTTGGCTTTTCATTTGCTAAAGTAAAAGTTGTAAAACTTGAAGGAAACATAAACTTTTTAGAGGATTTTAAAAGTGAAAACCCCCAAAAAAGTAGTTTTTAACCATCTTCCCCTCCCCTTTCCAAGTGACGCCACTGACTTAGTGACCCACGAGCTAATACTGAAAAAAAAAATAATGAACAAAATTTGACCCACTACTTAAAAAGGTTCGCCATCACTGATCTAGGGGAAGCTTCGGTAGCTTTACCCGGGGAAATCGCAGGTGCAGTTAGGAAAACGACATCGAAAATCATAGCTAAGTGGGAAAAGGAACATTTGGTTACCTCCAAACGCAAGAACCATGGGCTCATCATTACCGGAAAAAAGAAATTATTGGAACTGATTAAGTGTGACCTATGGTGGTCTGGTCCTCAGTGGTTACACGAAGAAGAAGTATATTGGCCTAAAGTTGCACATATTGATCCAGATAACTCTACTGTTGAATTAGAAGCTCAACTTTCTCTTATCACAACTGTCAAGGAAGATCTTTTTGATTTAAAAATTATATGAGAATTTAACTAAATCGATCAGAGTAACAGCATATGTTAAACGATTTGTAAGCAATCTAAAAATGAAAACTAAAAAAACCGAACCCTTAGATTCAAGTGAAATTTTGGAAGCAGAAAAATTTTGGATATCTCATGTTCAAGAGTTAACGTTTAAGTCAGAAAAAGATATGCTTGTGGCAGGTCAAATAATTCCCGAATAAAATGTTTTGATCCTTTTATAGACGAAAATGGTCTAATCAGAGTCGGCGTTCGCTTAGAATTCGCAGAAATTACGGAAGAAGAAAAACAGCCAATTTTACTGCCATATAATAATGAATTTTCTGCTCTACTTGTGAAATCTTGTCATGAAAGGGTTGCTCATTGCGGGTTAACAGCAACTCTAACCCTGTTAAGAGCAAATTATTACATCATAAAGGGTAGAAAATTAGTGAAAACAATGATAAATAAGTGTCTCGTATGCAAAAAATACAAGGCTAAGGTATTTGTTGAGAAGATCGCGCCACTCCCTGCTTATCGTATGAATATGTGCGCAGTGTTCGATGTGACGGGCTTGGATTTCGCAGGTTCCCCTGTATATTAAAGAAAATGTTGCTACAAGAAAGGCCTATGTTTGTTTATTTACCTGTACCTCAGTTCGAGCAGTCCACCTAGAGCTCGTGTCCAACTTACGAACTGAAACTTTTATATTAGCCTTTAAGAGGTTTATTGGCCGACAAGGAATGTGTAGAACTGCATATTCAGATAATGCCGCAGCATTTAAAAGGGCTGATAAAGAATTAAAACGATGGCTGAGTAAAAAATCTGAAATACAAGAATATCTTGGTTCTGAAAGGATCGAATGGAAATACAATGCTCCCCTTGCCGCCTGGTGGGGAGGATTTTGGGAAAGAATGGTGAGAAGTATAAAAACATGTTTAAAGAAGATTTTAGGGAAGGCTTTGTTAACTTTCGAGGAGATGACAACAGTCTTAATCGATATAGAAGCAATACTTAACTCCCTACCATTGACCTACACTTATGATGATGCTTTGGAACCTACTCCATTGACTCCTGCTCATTTTTGGTGGGTCGTCGTCTTACCACTGTGCCAGCAAGAAACAGTGAACCAGAAAAAACTGATCTTCGAAATAGATTTAAGTATCAACAAACTTTAGTCGAACATTTCTGGAAACGATGGAAAGAGCAGTATCTTCGGTCTAACCATGTGGTGTCTCATTCAAATGGTCCCAATATAAAAATTAATGATATTGTTCTTACAGGTGGGAACCGTGAACCGAGACAGCTGTGGCAATTGGGTAAGGTTATAGAAGTTTATGTGGGAAGAGATGGAAAAGTAAGATCATGTTCCATAAAGACTGCGCGAGGAATAATTAAACGTCCAGTACAATTGCTCTACAACCTTGAAATTACCTGACAGGACTTTTTCTTCTTTTCCTTTTGTGAATTAATAATATTGTATATTGTTAAATAATTTTTTTCTCTTTATTATTGTCATTTTATTTTATTTTATTTTTTTGTTTTTGTTAAATGAACCTATAGTTCATTTGGGGTGAAGATGGTAGAATTTGAAATTGCAATTATAATTGTATCTTATGCAAATAGATGGCAGTGTGTTTAAAACGAAAATTGTTCTACCAGTAAAAGTGTATTCTTGGCGAACAGCCAGAATGTAGTAATGCTTAATGTCGAAGGCAGTAATGTTTAATGACGAATGGAATAAATTGTTTTGTGTTTTAAAGGAAATTGATCTCATTATTGAGAAGTTTTTATTGTGTATTTTATATGCTGAAGAAATTTAATTTAGTAGTTGAAGTATATAAAATTTCGAAATCATGAGAAAAAATTATGGGGTTAATACTTTAGAACTGAAGTTTATAAACATCAGAATTTACAAGTAGTATTAATAAGTGTGTCAAGTCCAAGTATGGTAATAAACAGCTGACGCCGATACCATCCTGCTCAACAAATCTCGATGTGGATGAAAGTTGGCCTAGACCTATGGACGTGGTGGAAAGTAGTGTTAGAGATCCTGCTCTGGGTCTACAATCTGCAGATATTTCTAGGGATCCATTCCAGCCTGTTGATTGTTTCAAGGTAAGCAAAATACAATTAAAATCTAGACAGTTTAGAAACCCGTGGTTTTCTGAATTTGGTTGAGTTGAATACAGCCTCACATTCAGCTCCCGAAAGTTTTGGAAGCAATGGAAATTGTGGCAAGAGACGTTTCCAATAAAAAGGTTGCAGCTGAAGCAGATGGACAAATAAAGCAGGGGAGTAGTTTTGAATTCATCTTCAACCTAAAACTCATGTACAACGTTCTAAGCCTGACTGACATACTGTCGAAACCGCTTCAAAGTGAAACAATAGACATGTCCAAGCTGTATAAAACTTCAACGAAACGATGATTGTACTGATAGTTTTTAGTTACTGAAGAAACTAGCTACAGAAGAAACCTAGTTACTGATGAAAGTTCTCAGTTTTATTGGCTAGTGATGAAATCAGTATTGAAGAAAGTTCTCACTTTTACCTATGTAGAAGAGATTAACTATACTGAAGAAATTAATTGTCTCTACTGATGAAATCTAGAAGTCCGTGGAATCATGATGAATTCGGAACGCATACAGTTTCTAGTGTCTAAAACGAAGTATGAGCAGAGGGAAGAGTACCAGGTTGTTTTAAGTTCAGTAAAATAGTGCTCTTAAGAAAGGCAGATAGTAATAATGACGTCGGGAACAGTTCCTGGGACTAAGAAAGTTCTTAACATTTTCACAGCACAACGGAAGGAACTGTACATCTCTGCGATTGAAATAAAAGGCTGGAAAACGGAAGTAATAACCTGTAGCGAAGTTAGAAGACACCACTCGGCAATCTATGCCACAAGACCGGATCGCCTAGACTAGACGTTGTGTAGATAAGATGACCGCAAATAACCCAAGACATCACTGTCAACTTTCTAGTGGTAGTTCAAAGAATAGACTTGGTTTTTGAAAAATTCATTTATTTTATATTAACGATCGTTGACTTGAATATCAAAAAAACATAAGAGCTATAATAAGCTGTTACAGTCGACTGCTCTACTTAATCTGAGCTCAAACAAGTTGCGACCATATCGGTCAAGGTTAACAGTAGTAAATGAAGAATCAATGCAAAAAAGGTTAGCGTCCCCCAACAGTCGGCAAGCCGAACTGAAGGGGGGCTTAAACATAAAAAAGGAAACAGCTAGTTATCAGAAAAATGTAGCTCTATCTATAAAACTGACTGAGTTCATTCTGGACAAGGCGCACACAGGCTAGGGTTGTATTAACTTCATTTAAACAAAAGCTATTACTGGAGCTATTACTGGATAAATAGCTATTACTGCTTCTCTAAAAAAAATTTTATAAAAACAGACAAGAAAAATCCAAACATAAATCTGCAAGAGCTGGCATAGTTATGCATTAAAAACGGCCTGAAAAACAATAGACCTGAAGTAATGCATCTCTTAGAAATTGCTCTTTCAGGGCCTATCACAACTGCGACCGCAGAGAGGTCGTTCTCTACCCTACGAAGGCTCAAAACTCGAGAAGCACCATGAAAGAAGAACGCTTATGTGGACTTGCCATAATGGCAATAGAACAAGAATTAATGCTGCTGTTCATGAGTGAAGAGAAACTGGACTTGTTTATGGAAAAAAATTTCAAGGCGTTCTGAAAGAAGACTATTATTAAATTAAGGAGTGCTGTTATGGCCAAGTACGAGGCAAGGCTTACCAATGTGTTAAATAGACATTTAAAATAAATTGCAACAGTTTGTAGAACTTGTCTAGAATTATTATTTTCATTTTTGATTTATTAACTTAAGATTTTTCAAGGTTTAAAGTATAATATTATTTGTTGTATAAGAAAAGAGTTTGTAATAATAAAAACACTGATTTTGATTAGAAAGTGATTTAATTTTACCATCCCTGATTTAATTTTCCAATGAGTGATTAAATTTTCCAATGTTTTAATTTTCTCCCTGTCCTGTGAGGGAACGAAAATTAAAACTTTTTTTTTTTTTTAGTATTTTGAGTTGAGAGCTAATTATAGTGGAGGTATGATAGGTTTTTACTGAATAATTGAAAACCCAATACAACAATCAAATAACATTAATATTTAAATGAGCTACGTTTAAGAGATGTAGCTTCCGCAACTTTATTAAAATAAGTTTCACTTATATTTTTAAGTTGTTTTATTTCACTTTGCTTTTTACCTGTTGAGTACTTTCTGCCGCTAACAACTTAGGAGAGCTTAGAGGCCGAAAGTATTCAACAGATAAAAGACTAAGTGAAATAAAACATCCTAAAAGACATAAGTAAAACTTTTACTTTATTGGTTACAGTGACGTAGCGAGCATAACTGGCGCCCGGGGCACGATACCTTTAGCCCCCCCCCCTTTCCGAAAAACATATAGTAATATAATATATAGAATTAGTGAAAATGACCATTTGGCGCCCCTGTGCGAGTGGCACCCGGGGCATGATAGACCTCCTTGCCCACCCCTCGCTACGCCACTGATTGGTTATCATGTTGTAGAAGAGATTTTGGGTCTTCAAATAGCCCAAAAACACGTTTTCAGGCCTTTCAATTAAAAAAATCATAATATTTCATATTTTAAGGACCGCCCGGCAGTCAGTGCGCGGAGGAGGACCCTAACTGAATTCAATTCGCACCCCCCCCCCCCCCCCCAAAAAAGTTAGAAGCAGGCTACGCCTATGGCTGGTGGGGATTAATATATGTTTATTGATTAATGAACAATGTGTCTTTCGTAGTTACGTATATTCTATCACAAAAATTAGTTAGTTATTATTTATACTTGATTGTGCGGTTATAAAAACATCATTTATTGTTAAACTTTTGCTCAAAACTTAGAAATGTTGTTGATTTTTTTTCACTGTAGGAGTCAGATTAAATTTAAAGTCTGATGTAGATCTGATATGTTATGATAGTTAAAAATTTCGTGAAAAAAGTTTATGTATGGTTAGTATTAAAAAAAATCTTGTTCAGACATTTTTCTCTGGATGCATCTTCAGTTCACTGTTCTTATTTATTAATAAATTATTATGAGTTTATGTTTCATTTTAGTATTATATGGCGTGTTATATGAAAAATTTATGCGGATTTCTTGCAAGAAATGACTCGCATTAATTAAATCACGTTTTCATTACCGTAAACTTGTCAAACAAGTTTAATTCTTCTCATTCAAATTACGTTCCAACTCAACTCAACGTAGGTTGAAGTAAGAGCATTGAACAACTGAACTTGGGGGACCTGGCATTAAGAAAGATGCAGTCTGTGCCGCGAAAGGCTGTAATGTGATTTAAGTGTGCGTGTAATTTATTTCTTTGTAAATATTAAAATATTGTTTTGATCTGTTGAATTTGTTGTGTTAGGGTATTTATATTGTACATTACTACATTTCTTCAGCGCCGGCGAAAATCATTCCCTTATTTTAGCGATATTCATGTCGTTGCGGCTGGTTAGTTTTTTTCATTTTAGGTGAGCTCTGAAAACAGTTAATGGAACCTTCGTCTCTACCATTTGGCTTTCATATTCTGTGATCTGCGATTTTAGAGGCGAATCGACACATTTGGATCATTTCATCATGCCACTTTTAGAAAGGAAAGTGTTTAAGAGGGTAAAACCACCTCAAGATTTAGATCCAAATGAGGAATTGTTTTACTGCAAGGCTACTCATGAAATATTTAGACAATACGAGTAAGTGCTACCTTCTATATGACCTACGTCATTATTTCTGATGTACGCAATGTATAAAATTATTGAAGCGTTTTGTAAATTGTGCATTTTCATGTTATTTAGATTGGATTTAATATCATTTGCACCCAAATTATGTTATTTCTATCACTACGGAAGAAATTAATATTGTCATTAATGTATCGTTAATCAATTATCTCAGAAGTGGTAAGCCTAGTTGCTAAAATTTGTTTCAAATGAAACGGGGGCCCAAAATTCTTACAATTAAATATTTCAAATTCATGATATATTCATTGTAACTGTAATCTCTGTACCATATTATTCTTATTCACTGAGATCTACCAAATATCATTTCTTTCATTTACATAGATTGTTTTAATTAGAATTTCTGAATATTAAATGTATATTTATTTATAATTCTTGACAGTAGTTATTTCTTACATAGAAACTTACTTCCTCTTTTATTTTTGAAACCATTTATTTTGATTTCCTTTCATGACTCAAATAGCAGTAGAGTTAGATATTTTATTTGCTTATCTCTGATTTAGATATTTAATCTAAGGAAAACTCTAATATATAGAAATTCAGTAAATATTTTATTAACTACTCTTGCTGTTAATGAAATTCTTTAATAAACTGAGGTTATGAAATCTATACTATCTATATGCATTTATACTCTGATTTGAAGATTTTGGGAGGCAGCACCTCAGGGTACTACAAATAATATCAATACTTAATAGACTGTAGTGTTTTATCTCTGATGATTACATATAGTAGCATACTGTTGTTGCTGTTTTCAATTTTTATAATCTGGAATCGTTCTTTTCTATCCAGATTAGTTATTTTTAAAACTGCATTAAATTGCAGCTAATATCAACAGAATATTTTCAATATTTTAAAATACAAACTCATTCATTACTTTCTTACTGATGCGTCTTTAGCTTATTTTAGGTTAATGAAAGTGCTCTTTCATTCTTAAAACTTCTAAAAAGGAAGTCATTTTTCAAATGGGTTTCTAAAGTTTTATCTTATGTATAACTTACTGTGCATCTGGTATAAAAATTAAATGTTTGCAGTTAGGACAATTGTTTTGATTATTGTCATTTTTAATGAAAAAACTTTTTGAGAAACAAAGTTATAGAAATATTTTCAAATGATTGTTGGATTCATATAGTGAAGATAATTTTACCCGTGTCTGAGTTTGTTCTTGCCATAAAGATTTTAAATTTTTATCCATATTTGGGCTTATTTCTATCATCTAAATGCACCAGTTACAGTTTTTGAAATCCTAAGTTCAAATTTTAATTCAAATAGTTATAACACTTAATTATTTTTTTTTCTTATTTATTCTTTTCATTAGGCAGTTATCTCTATACTTGTCATACTATCATTTTCTACCTGATAAATTATGTTTGAGAAGTTTTGTGTTCATTAAGAAGCCTATTGGTACTATTATTAGATCATCAATAGTGGTTGTTGGCTTGCTTTTCCAGTTCTTGATTATCTGATTCTTGCAGTAAAATGTACTGTCTGTTTTATTTTGTGACATATGTTAAGACAATTTATTTCTCTTTAAATATTTTACCACAAAAGGTACTGATTTTTCCTATCCAGGATCAGATGTCTATTTGTTCTAATTAATAAATAACATTTAAACTTTTTCATAAAATTTTTATCATCAAGAAAGATCTTTTTCACGTGAAATTTTATTTATGAACCTCCCATCTTTTTAAAAATAAATTATAAATTTTAATTTGCAAAGTGCATGTACTATTTTGTTTGAAATTAGTAATGTAAAATTTTAAACTTTATTTAAAAATTATTCTGAAAATCTTATTTTAACTGATGTTTCATTTTGTTATGTACGTGTATTTAATATACAAGAGATAAACTTTGTTGAATTAGATTAATCCAACACATTAGGAGGAGAAAGTAGAAAAAAGTATGAAACTAAACTTCTGGTTACAGCCTCATTAATTCATTCGTGTCATCCATAAGGAATGAGATTTAGTTTACATGGATGTATGAAACATGAACAGACTATGTTTAAGAGTACATACTATGGAAGTTAAGTTAGTGGCATTAAAGTTATTATTTTTAGGCACAAAACTAAAAATAACTTTGGGTATGACCTCTTAATTTATTTGGCCTTTATCATGATAGAAACAATTTTTATAAATGAAATAAAATTAGCTTGAAGTTTATAATTTTGAAAAGTTGATAGGATGAGGTATGGCATGTATTTGGAGGTGCTCTTAAAGGTTTACAATGACGTAACCTTTAGGATAGAACTGGCTGCTGTTTCGCCATAACCGTCACTTACGGAATTGGGGTGTGTAGGCACCGATTACTTTGCCTTAGGAATTTTGTGTGCTTGCTTGTAAGGTGCGTTGAGCCTATACTGTAAGTTGTGTTTGTCTTTTCATTTTCTTCTTGACTAATTGCTTCTTTGGAGGACTCGGGGCCTTGGGATGTCTTTTGGGCTTACCTGCATCCTATTCAGAAAGTTCCCCTTGAGGTAATTGACATGGTTAGGTTCTCTGATGACGAGACCTGTCGTTTACCTCTGTTGTTTTATGGTTCAGTTCTGGCACTTATACAGAATCTTGCCGTTAGTGCGTGGATGCCCAGAGTGCTTGATTTCTGTTTGTTTTTTGTCTATTTTAATATAATTTTTTATCTATATCTGTTAGATTATTTATTTGTTTGTTTTTTCATTATGGGGATATGAAGCTTCTGCGCTATCCTTTATTGAAAATGTTTTCTTTGCAGGATATGTTTTATGTTATAGTGATTTAGCAGTCTATGCTTGAATTTTAATTTTGTTTATTTCTATTGTTTACTTTTTACGAGGTGCTCTTAATGTCATACTTCATAATAAATAAATAAATCTTCAAACGTTCATAACATAAATCTTTGAAAGTTCAAACTCTACATGGGGGTGCTCTTTTTCATGTACTTGTTACATTGATGAAGCACATTACTCTTTTCTAATCCCTATCCAAACCCTAGATATTTACATCATTCATGGCTGACATCTTGGTTGTATTGAATGGTTTGGAAGAAATTTCAAAAGTTTTTGTTGGTTTCAATCCTCTTCGTTTCTGACCTTTAATACGAAAGTGAATAAATTAGTATTAAAAGAATAAATCAGCCAATAATGCCAAGGCAAATGTTTTAGTAGCTCGGGTATTTAAAAGTTCAGTAAAAAAAGTTTTCCTTAACTGGCTTTAAAAGAAAAAATATTGATAAATAACCTTATCAGCACTCTTGATCTATACTTTACTTGTCATATCATAGGATCTTACTAAAGTATTAAAATTTTTATGTGTGTGATTTCAATAAATTGTAAACTAGAAGTAATAAATTTTTAATTAATCAAAAAAATTTCTGTCATTATTTTGAAAAGTTTATTCAAGATAATTATTAAACTTAATGAGCCATATATCAATAATGTATAATGGCTTGCTTGTGAACTCTAATGAAACAACTAGAATTAGCATGTGTTAAATGTGGCATGGTACATTATATGTTGAATATACAGCCAAATAAAGAGAAAAATTAAAAGTTCATCCGGATAATTTTTATAGCAGATAAACTTTTGCATGATTTTTATAGAATAATTTTAAAGTGACAGTATTAAAAGTAAATGGCAGATAAATTGGATCTTGATAGTTAGTATAATGTATTTAGAATAATAAATACTGTACCTAACAATTAAATGTCAAAAGATAACCTACTTAAGTTTTATTTTGTAATCATGTTATTAAACTATTTTGTATTCTGATCGTAGCCAATTTTTTTCTTGTCAAGATTGAAACAAATTATTAAATGAATGAAAAGCCAGTATTATAAAATTCTAATTTAACTATTTTCTATATGCAGCTAAATAAACTATTTTTCAATTATCTTCTAAGGAGTGTTCCACTTTATTAGCTAATATGTATTTGAATATCCGGGTAGTATCACTAATTATTTTGTGTTATATTTAATCACTTTGATTGCATTTTTTTGCATCTGTTTTTCACCATTATATGTTTACATATTGAGATTAATATACTTATTCCAGGCAATTTTTTGAACGAGTTATACTGTGTAACAGTTTAGTATGGACGTGTTCCATGACAGGAAAGTCAAATATGACTTTCCAAGAAGCCGTAGAATCTGAAGAAAGTGCTCGTATCAGCCTACGGACATTCCCACTAGCGCTTAAAAAGCCACTGTTATACCTAGCTTCTTTAACCAATAAATCGAGACTAAATGATTTGTGCGATGACGTTTTCAATTATGTAAAAGATCGTTTCTTTGTTGGTGAGGAAGTTGAAGCAACCATAAATGGTGTGAAGTAAGTTTTCTTATTTATGTTGTATTAAGTATTTCAGTACTATAAGATTCGCATGTGATTAGTTTACATTCTTTGTAAATTGTGGTGTTACACATTGCCTAAGCATGTGGCTGTGCGGAATTTTTAAGGAGATGCCAGTTATCTTTTAATGTCTTGCTTTTCAAAATTTTCTTCACAAATAATCCCTGTGTCATCGCTTCCGGACGCGATGGTTGCCTGGTTTTTCAGGTAGGGAAAGTTAGCGTGGAAAAAAATCCCTAACCGTGTCACGTGGTGTCTGTTAGCCAATGGCGTCATTTCGCGGGTATTTGTCGTTTACCGCCAGAGTAAACGAATTCAACAAATGGTGTTATGTACCATAAAGTCGTGGTATTGACTTACATTTGGATGATGAATTAAAATACATAAATCGTGTTTACTACGAAGATAAATGAAAATGCTTACAGTTCAAAGACGCAAGTCTGAATCTTTTAAATCAGCGGCTCAGTCTTGCCGAAAATTAACCGATCTGTGGTAAGTTTACTAACAGTATTATACTTTTCGGAGAACTATTTGTTTAAAATATCTATCGTCTGTTTTACGTTAGCAAGTATTTTAATTAACGCAAATTGATACAGTTTATGTGGAATGCCTGATTTTTTTTTTGTCTTTAAAACCTTAATATTTTTGTTAGGTTTTTGAAGATAAATAAATGCACAATATATTAAAATTTGAAACATATCTCCAGAATATTTTGTAAATATGTGTGCAAAACTTTTTTTTTTCTTTCGGGATGACTGGTTTCAATTCCTAGTTTAGTTATGTTAAAAGTCATATTTTAGATAGTCTGGTAGTGGGCTAGAATTGTATTGTTTCATGAAATTCATACGGTTGTGAGGACCACTATGACTACTACAAGTGGTACATGGATAGTAAACTTCAATAAAGTGAACTGTTTATTTTTTATTTGACCCTTGAATACCTTGCATTGAAAAATTTCAAAACTTAAATTTTGCGATGTGTACCATGCATTGTTTTGATTCATACTTATTAGTAATCAGACATCCTTTTTACTAAATTTTTCTGATTAAACAAGTAAAAAGGTGTAAATACTTCTGTATTTTGATGTACTGGTCGCTATATAATATATGCTAAAATTTTATTTATGCTTCCATTTTTATTTACAATTGTTTGAACATCTTTGGTCCTGGAGATCATATTCACATTATTAATAATCTATAAGTGACTATATAAATGTTATTTGGTCTATCATATATTTCTTTTAATTGCCATAATGTTAGTACATGTTTTCTCCTGAAGATCATATTCAAATTGTGTATAATATATGAGTGACTCTATAAACATCATTTGATAGAAGGATCCTCTAGACAAACAGTAAGATGAATCTTTACAGAATAAGTGAATAAAATATACCTCCAGTCGAATCTTAATTATAATAAATTTAGAGACCATTATTAGTGAGTAGAACATACTAATTGATATTCTAGAATATTTGAACTTCTACCTGATGATTGATAAATTTATACTCTAGCAATTTTATGCACCTAATGACTGCCCAGTTTTACCACAAGACATCACTATTAACTTGAAGTTGCAATAATTTTTCTGCCTTCATACTTTTTTTGTTTAGAGCTTTCTTGTAACCCAAAATTCTTGGAGTCCAGTTGACTCTCTTTTAACTAAAATAAATAAACTCTAGTCAAATTTACAGCTTAGATTTTCTAGATTACTTATAGAAAATGATCAGATTTAAAAAAAAAAATCTTGCTGGGATTCTGACACTTAAAAAATAGAGAAAAAATTGTTTAAAATGTGCCTAAATCATGTTAAATGAAATTAATGAGTATACTACCCATAATATTTTTCTTTTTTGTATATAATGAAGCATACATTGTTTGTTTGTCTAATAAAAACTGAAACCCTCTCAAAATAAACAGACAACATTTTAAAATTTTTCTAAAATCTTCAAGATGTTTTGAAAAAAAATTTAACTGAACACAAGAAAGGACATTTATTCATTGTGTAATGCATAGGATTACTTACTAACTTATTCTGTATAGAAGTCACATGCTCAAATAAATGAATAAAAGCCTTGAAGTGTGTTAACTTTATTTTGTTAATAATAAATAGATAAGTGAATATTCTCTTGTGATAGTTATGTATATGTGAAAAAAAATCTCTCTTAGTACTTCTCTGGACTTAAGATTACTTGAATCTTAAGTTTCTGATATGGTGAAAGAGAGTTAAAAGTTGTATATGTATTCTGTCTTCCTGCTGATTTTGAAAAACAGTGTAACCCTGGTAGTAAAAAGTGTTTTTCTTTTAGGAAAAGCTGTGAAATAACCCAAGTTGTTCTTCCAGAGAAACCTGGTAGAACTCCAACAAAAACTGATAAGTATGATAATTTTTTTTTAACCATTTTTCAATGGTTTGAAAACACGTTATTTAGTTAATTTTTTTAGCCTGTTTACTTCAAAGACCGAGGAACATATTTGAATTATACATTAATCCATTATAAGTTTTACTGTAATCAATTTTATGTATTAAGTATCTTGTGGTATAAGCTGTGCTTAATTTGCTTTGTGATAAAATATGTGTAAACATCAAATTGGTTAACCTGGTATAATTCATAAGAATTTTGTTTCTTATCTTAAAACTTATGTCCATTTTATAGAAGTATTTGGAACACATTTTTGTTTTCTAATTTTATCTTGTTACGGAGT
The DNA here is from genome assembly GCA_907164885.2 of Dolomedes plantarius. NCBI lineage: Eukaryota > Metazoa > Arthropoda > Arachnida > Araneae > Dolomedidae > Dolomedes > Dolomedes plantarius. The sequence continues at coordinate 15,554,914 of OU015500.1, read as the reverse complement.
ATTTATGCTCTAAACTATTGCAAAAAATAGAAGTTATTGGATTATAGTATATTCTTTCTTTAAACTTTTTGTTGAAATAAAACAGTTAAAAAATTTGTAATGAATATTGGCAGTCATGGCTAAATTATAAGCAATGAAAATTAGTTTGAAACACATGTTGCAAATATTTTTATTAACATGGAATTTTCACACAGCTAAGTGTACATTTTTTAACATACCTTTTTTTCTCGTAATAAATTTTCACAGCATGATTTAATGTATATATTCCCTTATAATACTGAAAAAAGGCTGCTTGAGAAACTGTTAACAGCATTGGATAGAACAGTTAATGCAATTTTTAAAATATTTTGAGTGTTTTATTTTTGAAATGGAATGTGCAGTGACAGTATTAGGTAAACAGTATTTTATTGAGCAGTTTCATTTTTAAAAACTCTGAAGTGATATATTGTTTAAATAGAATGTGTATCAGCATAACTTTGTAATTTCTATCAGTTTTTTTTCTTTGAAAATATGCTTAATTTCTGGAGAGAGAGAGAAAAATATGAAGTTATTTTCTAAAATGCTTCTTGTCAAACGTTTTTGTGTTTATTGTTAGGCATTTTATGGTCACTTATATACTGCCCTACTGTAGAGCAGTGTTCTAATGAACTGGCGCTTACAATTAAAAATGGCCATTGCTAGGAAACTTTCTATTCATTCATATTGATCTATATTGTCTGCTAATGTGAATGGATATATGTCCATTATTAACTTGAGTGATCATTGTACTTTGGGGTAATGGTTTTTTTTTTAGTTGTATTGTAAATGGAACAAACCATATAACAACATAGTTTGACTGTCATGTAAAATGTTAAATGTTAGCTGTTGTCCTGCAAACAATTTTTTTTAAAAAAAATTATTATTTATAAAGTGCTTCATACACAATGTCATGGTTTTTAAAAAAAATTATGGAATACTTTTTTGTTGTGCTGTAAAATATCTTTTAGTGTATTCTTTCTAAGTTTAATTTTTTTGTTTTTAGACAAACAAAGCCAAAGGATATTATTCCTTCAAAAATAAAATATGAAGTTGTTGACTATGGCACTGGAAGAACGGCTGTTGTTAAAGCTGAATCTATAAGGTAAATATTTTACAAGGGTTCATAAGCTCATTGTGGGTGCTTCAACCAAAAAAGTTTTGTATAATTCTTAAATTTGCTCATATATATATATATTAATCCTTAAAACTTTCTATTTTAATGTTGAAAGACTTTTATTTCTCTAGTAAAATCTCTTACTTGCATTAGGTTCCCACAATCATTAAATATCCTTAAAAGTCATTATAAGAACAAGAAATAAATTTTCATATGATGGAATCACATGTTTTTAGAATATCTCTTTTTGTTGGCTGATCATAGCTGAATTAAGAAAGCTTTTGATTTGTATTTGGATCAATTCCAATTAGATACAAATGGGAGATAGGTTACTGTACTCTTGGCCATAAATACCTAGGGACAGAAAGATACCTACATGATAATGAACCCTCTTGTTTCTGTTATATCCTACTGCAAGGTGAGAATAGGCGTATGGTAGAGTAGATAAAGAAAAAAAGTGAGTCTTGAGTACTTAAGGTTGGGTTAAAAAAATTTATTTAGAAGATCTTAATGGATCAATATAATCTCGTTGAAATTTAGTAATTTGCAAATACTTTAAAAATAATCAACATAATCATTCTTTATAAGCTCTACTAAGTTATAAAATGTTTCCTAACAGTTTTTGTTAAATTTAGTTACATTTAGATAATTTAAATAAGCATGTGTATTTAATTTTCTGATTTTTTTTTTGTGTTTAGTATTGCCATTTTATTAGGTTTTTTAATTAAATTATATATCATGTATATTGTTATAAAAATTGTATTACTGGGAAGCACTAATATAAATGGCATATTTATATTTACTTTCATAAACATTGTTTTTCTTCATAAAGAAAAAAACTATAGACCTTTGGTCAAGTTCTTAAAATTATTAAAGAACTGCTTAAAAATAGTTTAATAATTAGTGGGGGAAAAGTGGGAAGATTCCTGTTTAATTGATTACAAACAGCCATATTGTGTCTTGTGTTTTGAAGTGTTATGGTCTTTCATTGCTACACAAGGTCTAGGGAGACCTGGATGTCCTCTTTAAAGTTGATCCTGAAGGCTTTCAAACTTTAATATTATGTGTAAAGCTGACTGTTATACTGAAGGCCAAGGCCTTAACTATTCAGTTATTATTAAATGAAACAGGGTATTACAAATTCAAAAATTACACTTTGAAAATTATTTTTAAAGCTGGCTCTTGTAGATTTGCTGATTTTAAGTTTCAGTTAAAATTCAATTTTATTCTGTATTCTTCTATTGTGAGAATATGTACAATACTATGTATTTCTGATTGTTAATATAATTTTAAATATTTCAGTGTGGGAAAATTTGTTTAACAAGACCTGTGAGCACAATGTTCTAAAGTTATGAATTATGAACATAGCCAGAGAAAATTAACTGATTCAGAAAAAGTAAACATAATCAGGAATGTGTTTAGTTGGTTTCTAAAGCATTAAAAAATAAATTTTGCTTGTTGAAGGAAGTGTAATATATGAATTATACACTCATTTAATTGTTAAATTTAGAGCATTTGCCACTTTGTTAAAATTCTTTGTTTAGTAAAGAATATTGTTATTTATTTATAATGGTTTAAAAATATGTAATAGTAAGAGTTGTTTATATCTATGTGACCTTTGAAAAGAACTTTATAGCAGCAGGTGCTATTTAGGTAGGTTTATATTTAAACTTCAAGCCAAATGTTGCACATTTGTTCCAGTTTCTTTCCTGTTTTAGAGATGAGGTTTTCTTTGTGTAGTTCAAAATTAAAATATCAAGACTCCCTTTTCAAAACTCATCTTGTCTTTCTGTGTCAGAATGTATTTGAACTTTTGTTTTTCTTGATAGCCTTTGTTCCATACTTGTTTATTAAATTTTCACTTCATGTATTTACATTAATGCTAATGTTATGTATTTCAGTCGACCTAAAGGGGCATATACAAAACCTAGAAATAAATTATATTTGAAACATCACACGCAGATGAAAGATGGAGCTTTCAAAGTTAAGGTTTGTATATGTTTAAGAATATTGTAGTAAATGGCTATGATTTTCATTTTGTTATTTATTTGTTATTTTGTTACCTATGATTTTTATTTTGTTTTTAAACTTTGCTTCATAGAATATTTGTTTTCAACATAGACTTGCATTTAAAAACTTCAAAGTTAATGAGTTTAAAAGTAGTTTAATATGTGTTGTTTGCAAAATTTTAAATTTCTTTTAAAATGATTTTGTCCTTTGAAATATAATTTGTGAAATGTTACGTTTGATATTTAGTTTTAAATTGTAAACCTTGTGCTCTTAGTTTATAAAAGATGAAAGATTTTCATAAATGGCATTTTACCTGTATTTTAGGAATCTGTTTCATCTAAAATGCAGCTGTCAGAGTTTCAATTTAGTGAAGTATTCTCAGGTCCTCTTCCAAGTTATGCAGTTACAGAAAAGAAGGACAAAAATATTACACGTAAGGCAGTAATGAATTTAATTTTTTAAAGTTGCATAATAATCTCTGTTTAAATAATTTAGTTTTCTTTATGGTTTTTGTATCTAGGTAAAAAAGTTGTTCAGGGAAAACTTAATTTCAAAAAAGAAACAATGGAAGAAAGAAAAAGGAATTTAGAAAAGATGGCTTTAACTGAAAAGCAAAAGTTGGCTATTGAAAAAGAGCGTCAAAAAGTAAGAGACAATATGAAAAAGCAGATTGAGGATGAAAAGATAAAACAGAAAGAAGAAAAACTTAAAGTATGTAAAATATTAGTTCTGTTTCCATGTATTGTTGTGAATACAGTGCAGAAAGTTCTGTTATATTAATCTATATTTTTTTATAAGTAACTATGTAGCTTATTATTTTTAATGCACTTTACTGGTTGCTTTAAAATTTCATGATACTGGCGAATAGTTCAATACTGATTGAAGATCCAAAATGCCAGAGAAAGTTTAAACAATAAATTCTAGAAGAGCACTGTTTTATTGTTTATGAATATATTTCTAAATTTTTCAGGAAAAAGAGAAGAAAAAAGAAGAAAAGAAAAAGATTGCTGAGTATTTAAATTCTTGGAAAAAGCCTAGAGATGATTTAGAATGTGATGACTTAAAAGTAAGTAAATTTTACTTAAAACAACTCTGAAGTTTTTTTTCAAATTTCATTGTTTTTCCTCAATGTTAAATCCTGACTTTTGAGTTTAAAGTAATCTGTGTATTATCTTTGAAATCTATCATGTTGTTATAAATTATTCAGATGTATATTGCATACGTGCCAAGTGTTCCGTAAAAAACATTCGTTCCGTTTTTTTATGATTTGTTACGAAAATACCTTTTCAAGCAAAAATGTCCCGTATTTTTACTTCATTCGCTTTTCTTCCCCTACATGGCTTTTTCGAGATTCATATTTTCTCCTCCTACGTTGCGAGTTCTGTCCGTTCTCTTTGCTATGACGTCATCTACTGCCCTGCCCTGCCCTGCACAGAATTACGATCCATCAAATCGGTGTTTTTCCTCCGTCTACGGCACGCTAAATATGTCTAAAATGTAAAGGATCCAGACTTATATCCCTAAGTATTCTGAAGAATATGATTTTATTCCGAAACATCAGAATTTGTGAATGAATTGTCTGAAAGCTAACTTTTACGGTTCTATTCTTGTGTTAGAAAATATACAACATCTTGTTGCTATATAGTTGCTAATTTTCCTCATGATTCGGAACTTTTACAGCATGCTGAAGTTGTGGATATCTCAAAATGCCAAGAAAATAACTTTTCTGCTGTGAGGTATTTTGTAGGAAAAAATCCCAATTTATTACTTAGAAAAGATGATGAATCTCAATTTGAGGCATTTGAAGCTTTGGAAACCGAATTTTTAAACTTCCAGCTTGCCAAAATCCCTTCAGATATCTTAGTAGAAGAAAGAGTTGATAGGCAGTCGGCAAACCCCTCAAAAGAAAAGGGACCTCTTGGAAAGTTAAAATTTGAAAACTTGCCGACTGATGCTCGGTATATTGACATTTCCACACAGTAATGTTGCCTGCGAAAGAATTTTTAGTTTGGTTCGCAGAAACAAAACTGATTTCAGATGCTCTCTTAAGCCTGAGATATTGCAAGCAATTTTAGTTGCAAAGTCCCGTACGGCTGAACCATGCTATAAACAAACTTGTGATAAATAATTTTTAAAAAAGGCAAAATTCTGTACACATGCATCTCTTGAAATTTATGCTATTCATTAAATTTTCGTAACAATAAATGTATTTAAATAAGCTACCTATTTTACTGTTATTTTTTCTTTGTGTATTTATTCTATCAAGTATTATATATGGTGAGAAACCAAAGTAAGCACGCTTTTTTACAATTTAATGTTTATATTTATAATGTCATTTAACCATACAATTTATGGTCACACGCTGTGTTCCTTATTTTTTTCTTGGGAGGTTGGCAGCTGTGATATTGGTAATACAGGATTATTATGCTTTGGGGAAAATTTGTCCAATGCTCTTAAATAATGAATAAAAATTTTGTAATAAACCAAAATAGATACAATATGAAAGATGGGAAAGGTTTCTCAATCATCTTACTTTCAACCTATATTGATTCCATGTGAAATTGCGATTACAAGGTTTGTAGTGTTCTTAAAAGTGCTTCCTTTTCATGGCTTTGTTAAATGTAATGCTAATTTAAAAAGTAATAAAAAAATCTGGTTAAGTCAGAAAAAGTCTCATGAATTTTTCACCTCATGAAGTCTAAGTAGTTGCGATTAATTAATAACTAAGTAAATTGCGATTACAAGGTTTGTAGTGTTCTTAAAAGTGCTTACTTTTCATGGCTTTGTTAAATGTAATGCTAATTTAAAAAGTAATAAAAAAATCTGGTTAAGTCAGAAAAAGTCTCATGAATTTTTCACCTCATGAAGTCTAAGTAGTTCTCTGCTGCCCCCCCCCCCCCCACCATTCATGGCATTCATTCATTGAATTCATCATTCATATATTAACTTAAATTTACAAATTTCTTTTTCACCCATCTCAGATGCTTGAAACTTCAATCCCCGCTGTAGGTTTTGAGGGAAGAGTGCATTGTTACAAAACATTGTTGGTTATTAAATAAAAATATAGAATAGATAATTTTATACACAAAATTCATTACTACTCATATCTTAATTTGAAACATATTATTATTAGAACATATGAAATCTAAGAATTAAATACAGATCAAATATATTTGAGGTAATCAAGGATCTAGGTGAGATTGGCATGTAATACCAGTCACTTTCACAACATTAATGAGGGGGCTGGCACTGTTTGTCCTTGACAAGTTTTTGAATATTAGGTTGTAACTGTGACAAAGCACACCTCAGGTCACTTTCAACATCCAGACGTATGAAAATTATCGTATTTTTACAATTACGACAACTATCGTGTACGACAATTATTGTGTTCGTATGTCGAAAATACGTTACTGTTACATTGTGACCGCAAAATTGAGTACAATAAATGACAGTTAGTTTTAATTTTATTTTACTTTTTTTTAACTCACGCCTCCTTGAAATTCTTCTACGCCTCCCTAGGGGGGGCACACCCCCAGGTTGAGAACCGATGATCTACATCGTTGTTAATTTGACTTTTTCTTTACACTAGCCTCTATGTAAAATAAAACTTTTGAGAGGCAGTTAAAAAAAAAAAAACAATATTGCTTGAATGCAGTGATACTGTCTGACCACGGAAGCAAGGTCCCTGGAAGCTGTTACCGATGCGCGAGAAAAGCTAGTCTACTTAGAAAATTGGGGAAAACATCATATTTTCGGATGTGTTTGTTTATGAAATACGGAATGTATTTAAGACTGCTTTTTGTCCACAATTTTAAAGTTATTTTTTAAAACTTTATTTTTGATCGAATATGTGAATAATTTCAAAATAATAAAAAGAAAGAAGCAAATCTATTTAAAAAATAGGAGTTTTATAGGAGTGGATATTTTCGGATTACATCACAATCAAAATTATCTAAAGCTACGTTTTCGGTGGTTCTTTTTTTCTGACGTTTCCTCAGAGATTCAAATTTTAGAGTTTCTTCACCCTTTGCTTCTCTGCGTATTCTTTTTACACTGGACATTGATATCCCGGTCATTTCACTAGCTCTCTTTAGGGATTGCGAAAGTGGAACAATAATATTTCCTTCTAGTGCTTCTTTATCACACAATTTAATTACATTGTGTATTATACGTTTACAATCACTACGGAACGGCTTATTCCGAGCAGTTGTGTTGGGTAAAGGATCCATTAATTTTAATATAATAATCAAAATAACAGACGAGGAAAAAGCAAGCAAGCGCATTTAGTAACCAATTCTAAAGAATGTCAAGAGAATACGAGACTTTTCTCCCTCCTTCCTCAGCAGCCTTACCTACAGCGTGAATAGAATCGTCTTGGAACTATGCCAACCGTGGTTCTTCGTACTGTGGTCGGACAGTACATATTTTTTCTTTCTTGTATTTGAATGCTTTTTTTATTTTATTTATTTTTATATTATTAATTGTACTTTGGTATAATGTTCATTATACAAGTAAACAAAACAATTACTTTTTAAAGTTTTTTTGAAAACTTTTCTTTAAAAAAGGGTTATTAAAATTTTTAATTAAATTCTTAAAGTTCTGTAGATTTTAAAGATGGTCTATAGAATTTTTTTGTTTTTTTACCCTAGTATCTGTCAGAATCTGTACAATATATTAAAAAAAAATAAAAAATTAGTGTTCTCAGTAAATTTTTTACTGTTTTGTGCTGTGAATAACATAATTTATGGCCAGTAATATATCATTAAAATGTTTTGGTTTATTTATCTTTAAGATTATTTTATGGTTTCAATTATTTCTTTTATTCAGCAGTTTTTCTAAATTTTATCTTGACTAAATTAATTAATAGTCTATTTTGATGGTGCATGCAACTTCAGCACAGCAGCAGTGTTCTGTATAATTGTATATATATTTTATTGCAGGATTTACCTCTATCAACCCCAATAGATTGTGGTATTCCTCCAGAATGCTTTGGTGATGCTATGATGATATTAGAATTTCTCAATACATTTGAGAAACAGGTCCAATTAAAAGATGTTTTCCCCCAAGGTTTCACATTTGGTGAGTGTGAATGTTATATCCTTCAAATTCAGAGAATATTTTTCCATAATATAAGTTTTATTAACCCCCAAGAAGTTAATTTATAGCTGCCTAAGCATGGTTAAGCTTTTTTTTTTTTTAAAACTTTTAAATGTGTTTTTTCAAATGTTGGATTTAGAATACTTTGAAAGAGGGTTGGGTGGGTTAAAAATGATTTCACTTTCTCTATCTCTTTAAGCAGACCTAGATGTTTTGAAGATCTTACATTTAAAAATATGTGGCAAATTTGAGTTGAAACCCACTTTTTGTAGAAACAATGAAATACAGCTAGTTAGAACACCCTCATTTAAAAACGAAATGAGGATAAACTTTTATTATGTTAATATGTTATTCTAAAATTATTAGAAGTAGAAAAACAGAAAAATTCTCTGTATTCTCTGGATAACTTATTAATTTATCTTGGAAATATGACCCAGAAAGAAAAAGAAAAAAAAAGATCTAAATCAGAAAATACACTTCGAGATTTTTTTAAAGCACATTAACCTTTCATGATTAGGCTGCATTGTGAGGTAAAAATAAATACAAATTGTCTCGGAATTCTTTGTTTGAAAATTGCATGTTGTTAATGATTATGACAATATTTTTTCTGGTATGCTTTTCCAGAATATCTTATGCTGTGAATCCGGTTGCCCTTCCTTCTCTTGGCCCCGAAATCTCTTCTTTTAAAATGCATTATTATCTTTCAAAAAGAACTCTGAGAAGGAATTTAACAAATTTAAAATGAAATGATTAATAGTATAGTAGAAATAAAGTATACTTAAACATCTAGCTATTTTGCCATTCTTGAACAAAGTTTAATTTTTCCCAAAAATGTTCTTTGTGGCATCACTGAGATGATATGTGAATGGCTTGGTCACCAGTCTTCAAAACCAGAGTCTGTTGGTTTTAAGCTGAAGAGCTTGGTTTAACCCTTGAATTGCAGAACATAGCTTAGTGCTCCAAAGAAACCATCTAACTATTTCGACATTACTTCTGCCTTTAATTAATTGTATAGTATACACTATTATTGGGTTATAAATGGCTCATGCTTGGAAAATTCTAAACAAAGTTTAAAGGTCTTCTGGTATAATATTACTCATAATCCTACCTTTTGTTTAATATTTTCCTATTTTTACTTTGTATATTGAAAAATTTGTATTTTTAATCCTGTGTTTGGTGAAATATTGTACAGTGTCCTTGAAAAAGATGTTATTTGTATATCTTTTCTAGATCACATAGAAAAGGCTCTCATAGAAACTGATATTCAAGGAGTATTTAATGATCTTCTTCAGCTTTTTCTTACGGCCTTATTTAGATATCAAGAAGCTGAACATGATGCTGTAGATTTAAAAAATAAGGAAATCACAGGTAAAAAAAAATTCTTCATTAGTGTTTTATTTGTGCATTTATAATATAATTATGTGTACTGTTTATCATTAAAAATAACTGTACTTCTGTTTCGTTTCAGGGCTAGATGTCTTAAATATAGAACAAGCAATGGATGTTGCTCTTGTAACATCAACATGGCCTCAAAAGTTTCATGGTAATTAAAACTGTTATTCTATTATTTCAGTAATCAAGTATTTGTACAAATTTGAGGCAGAATAATATGGTTTCTAAAGGTGTGATTTTAAAATGTACTTGAGTGTATAATTTCAGCTCTTGCATTTTACATTTTTCTTCATATTCATTTTTGAACCTTCTCTTTTTATATATCTCAAGATATAAAATCAATTCTTGGATCAGAGTGGTGTTAATTTTGCAATTCAGGGGGTAGATTTTTCTAAACTTTTGAACTAACATTTATAAAAAATTAGCCCCTCTCAGGTCCCGAAAAAGAGTGAATGTTAATTACTTATTGTATGGAAAGTTTGTAATTTAAATGCACCTTGTTTTTCAATTCCTACTATTAGTTCACACTCTCCCTATATATATATATATATATATTTATTTATTTATTTATCTTGTTCAAATTTTCAATCGTTAATAAAATACTTTTTATTCATCCACTCAAGTTCAAATACATTTTTTTTTAAACTTGTAGTGGATGACACTTGATGTTAATACAGTTTTTTCAAATATTAATTCATTAATTAAATTCAATTAATCAATTTTAGTTTTATATGGGAGTCCTTTCAATAGGAAGAGACCTAGAGCATCTCTTGTTCTTGAAGAGTAATTTCCCTCTTACTGTGTAAATGGTAGCACTGCGGTAGCGCGGGCTCCTCCCGTCCTGTAGGTTGCGGGATCGAATCCCCAACCTGACAAATTTTTTCTCTCATTGGCAATAATTTGATCTAGAAAATGTGCCAGTTGTAAATCTGTTCATCATCAGATGCACTTGTAATATTGTTTCACATTGTCTCATTTAAGATAAGAAATATTTAAATACTTTTCCTCAAACTCACTAGAATTATGTAATCATGTTGACTTTGAATAGACGAGGTCAAACCCCATAAGCAGCAGCATTTGCTTTGTGTGTAAAATCTCAGCAATAGAATGCTTATGAAATAATTCTGATAAAATACAGTTTTATTATTGTTAGTGTGTGCTATTGCCATCTATTTAAAAAATAGAAGCAAAATTTTATATTTCGTGCAGTGTAGTAAAAGATTTTATTTTTTTGTCACACTTACCAGGGGAATTTTGTTTTTGAGGACTTCTGTGATCATGTGCATAACAAATTGAACTCATTAACCTCACTTAATTGCTAATAGTTATTCCCAAAATTTTCCTATTTTCAGAAATTTTTGAATTATATTTTTTCCCATGTGGGATGTATAAATTTTGATGAGCTTACATGTAGTTATATATTCAAATATATGTACAAAATTTCTTACTCTTTCCTTTGTTTTCCAGGCACAATACTCAGAAACTTGCCTTTAGATTCTTTTTCTGTAACTGAAATTCTAAGGTTGCATTTATTGAGTTCTGGCTCAAAGTCTCGTGTAAGTTGGCAGGGAGTTGTTAGTCCCAGTGAAGACCCTGGTTTATATTTCAAAATGGAAGAAGCAGAACTTTTGAAGAAACTGAGTAAAGTCAGTGTCTTTGAGTTTAATTGTGGTATGTTAATTTTTTTCATTCATTCAAAAATTTTCATATTATAATCATGTTTTTGTGTTCTACCTTCAGTTATGAAATATAGCATTTTAATAATTATTTTATATGCTGTAAAAGTTGAAAGAAATTTTTATCAGTTCAGTTTAAATATTTAGCTAGTTTGTCATGCAAAACCTTGAAAGTACAATAATCACCCATCTTGATTAACCATAATTTATATTTAAAAAAATTGAAATAACCTGTGATTTAACAAATTATTTCTGTCTTTCAACATTTATCACTATCTCTCAAAAATAATTAGCTAAACTGAATTCTGTGGACTGTGTTTTTGCTTGTTAAATACAAAGAAGTTAGAATTTTTAACAGAAGTAGAGAGATTCACTCACTCAGTTTGAAGATTTATTAATCATCTATTTAAATGAACAGTGATAGAGATTTTATTAATTATTTGGACTTTGTAAAGCTGTATCTATTGTGAAAAATTATTGTAACAGTTGTGAATAACACTTGATATAAAGCAAAATATGAACTGTATTGCATTAAATATTTCTCTTCACAATGGGAAGTTATTCTTGTATGCTGAGTTAAAGAAAATACTACTTGTATGCATATTTTACTTTCATTCATTTTTTTCAAGCAGGGAAGTTTTATTTTTAAATGTTGAAATAAAAGTGTCAAAAAATTAATTTTTTTAGAATGTCAAAGTTTTTGTTTTCACACATTTTACAGAGGAACGCTGCAAGATTTTATCTGTACTTATTCACCAACTTCTTGCCGGTGATGTTTTGAGGTATGCTATAGATGAATATGCTGATAACACTCGACCATTACGAAATCAGCTAAGGGAGCTTCGACAAAATTTTATGAAGAAACAAAAAGAGGACTCAAAGTAAGTTGGTCATTTCAAGTGATAATAAAGTACATTTTTTTTACTTTTCATTACTTACTGATTTTTAATTTCAGTGTAAAAAAGAAAGATGCCAAGGAGAAAGAAGAAGCCAATAAGGAGGAGTAAGAATTTTTTTAAATATTTCTAATTGCTTGTGCCATGTTTTACAATTATTCTGCGAAAAAGGGAGAATTAATTATTTTTAAAGCAAATATGGTTGTGGTGGAACCTCTTAGCTTTTGCAATGAGAGTGCCCATCCACCTGGTGAAAATTTTACATTCATGAAATGCATATGAGAGAAAGCTGGTAATGCAATTACTTGGAATTTAGTGAATAATAAGAGTGCAAGTTTACCTTATATTGCCTATTAATAGTCATTTAGTTTTGTTCTACCTGAGGTAGCCTAGTGGTAGCAAGTTGAGCTTTGGGCGGAGGATGCTCTGTTCAAATCCCAGGGAGCACTGTTAAATGCCTTTGTGTCTATGTTGGATAGGGGCACATTAAATCCACATACTTAAAAAATCTTTCCATGTGATCAGAGGGAGCGGGGAAAGTACAAGTCCTCCAGGCATCACCCCCTAAGGACTTGGTCAAAATGGAAGTGACATCTCTGGCTATCTCTAGCTAACTCTAGTAGTACCATTGTAAACTGGAGGCAGATTCCTCTGCCCAAAGCCATCTATGGACTTGGTCAGGCATGTTCTGAACAGAGATAATTTTCCCAACAACAGTTTTGCTCTTGTTTTTATTAATGAAAAAAATTGTATTGTGTGTAACTTTTTAATTTGTATATTGTGTTCAATCTGCAAATTTAAGCTAAAAGTGTTGCTCTTGCTTGTTATCAGATCAGTTATTTTTAAATAAGAGTGATATTAAATGCATTACACATCATTGTCATTATCTACATAAAAAATTAAAATATTTTAAAATGATTTCAAGAATAATGAATTAACATATGGTTATTTAAAAATTTGTTTGTAATTTGATTCTGTTCTTAGTTTTTTGCCAATTACACATTCTTGTAAAGTTGAAATCCTTTATTTATATCAACAATATGCATATATTATCACATAATTTTTTATCTGCTTGGTTATAAATTATTTAACTTTCTTAAAATTCAAGAATTAATGTCCACAGGAATCTTAACTAGAAAGTAAAATTTAGCATTTTGAGCAGGAATCTTAATGGAACTTTTGATGGTGTTGAGATAGACATATTTATTTTTCTATCTAGAATTGATGAATCATGATCAGTCTTCCCCCCCCCCCCCCCAAACACACACACCCAAGTTCAGTTCAAAAGAATGAGGTTTAGTGGTGCATTAAATTTTTACTAACAGTTTGTATTTTGGCCCTCTTAATACTTAAAATTAATCCACTAAGAATTTTAATTTTTAGTTATATTTTATTTATACAGCATCAGACTTAAATTAAATTATGAATTTTCAGGGCTTCAGAAGAAACTGCTACGCCTAGTGTAGAGGAGGAAGAAAAAGAAAATTCTAAAAATTTATCACCTGAAGAGAGGGAAGCTCTAGAAGAAAAGAAGGCCAAAGATACTGCTCGACAAAAAGCCGAATTCCTTCGAAAAGAACGAGATATGGAGTCACAGATCAGAAAACTTCAGTCATCATTCAACTTGACACCAATCGGGCGTGATAGAGCCTTTCGTCGTTATTGGGTTTTTCAGGCAGTTGCTGCTGTGTTTGTTGAAGATGATGATCCATACAAGGGTGTTTGTCTTCCTAAACCAATTCCTCAGCTCCACAATTTAGCTGCAGCTGCTGTTAAATCTGAATCATCCCCAAATAATATAAAAAAATATTTATTGCAGAGTGATTCTAAAAATGGCAGCAGTGACAAAGAAAATGAAATTCTTCGTGATATAGCTATTGTGCAAAGTGAACTACCATTCCCATCAAAAAACAGAAAACTCTCCGATTTAAATCCAAGGGTGGACTCAAAAAAATCATCTTCTGAAAACAATAATCAGGGATTAGAAACTTGTCTACAGTGTGTAAATAAAACTGATCAGGATAATTTTAAATACTGTCCTCATACTAAAGCTACTTTAGCTTCTGACCAGTGTAGTGCAAATATCGACACTTGCCCGGTGCACAATATTAATGCTCCTAGAACAAAATGGTCTTTTTATTATAAAGAAGAGGAGCTGGATGCTTTAATAAATTCTTTAAATCCTCGTGGATTTAGGGAAAGAGCTTTAAAAGATGCTCTTGTCAATGAGAGAGAAAGAATTAAAGAGTTGATGTTGAGATGTCCATCAAATACTTTAAATAAAAGTCTGCCACAGCAGGTAGAACAAGTACGAAAGTCACAAAGACATCAAAATACACAAAGTTCTAGCTATGCAGGTATGGCACCTGAAGATGCCTTAGAATTAACTTTACGTGATATGATCTTAGAACTGGAACATCGTATTTATGCCGGAGGCCTTGGCTGCTTAAAGGTTTGTAATTTCTTTCTATATCCTCTCCTGTCTGATATTAAAGTATATTTCTTGTAAAATATCTAGAATCATGTACAGTGGTGGACTTGATTTTAAGGTAACTTAATAAAGTAGAGTGAGTTGTCATTAGAGTTACATACAGGATTTGTTGTATTTGCTTAAATATTCTTTTTATGAATATCGGTCAGTATATTTTCTTTTCTAATTCAAAGAAGACATAAATAAAAATTCAAAGAAGACATAATCTTTTCATAATCAGACTTTGGGTTTTAATGTCAATAAACATATGTAATATGATTCCTCTGGAGATTTTTCCAGATAAGCATAGTATTAAATCATTGTCTTCTAAATACAATCTAAAGTTACGTGATGTGTATATTAAGTCCAGATATCTAAATTATACTGTTTAAGCAGTGGTCACAGTAGTTATTCTATTTTAACAAACAATATTAAATGGACAAAACAGTGATTGATATAATTTTGATTTACCTCCAGTTTGGCGTTATGTCATTTTCAGCTACTGTAAATACCTTGATTACCTCCTTTGGAACCTCTGACATAGATGCATAATACTGGTATTATTAATGTACCTAAAGTCATTGTCTAAAATTTTCTGTTATAAGGTTGAGTACACTTTTCCTGTCTGAGTTTAGATGAAATTTAGAAATCATGGTCCTTTACATTGATGGTTTATTAATAAAAATCACATTCACATGTGTAGTAAGTGCTATTTGTATTTTCTCAAAGAATACATATTCTCTTAATTTCCACTGCAAATTTTTAATGGACGTGTTAAAATTGTTTCCATCTCTTAATCAATGAGTGAATTAATTTAAATAATGGCATTTAATTATCTCATTAACAAAATGTGATCTATAGGTGGGTTTTTATGTATTTATTTTATTTATTAAAATCATTGTAAGTTGGCATATGTATAGATGGCCATAAAAAAAATTTAATTGATGCTTTGGAAAATGTGAAACACTTATGAAAAATTGTAACTGAGGGAATGCCAAATTTGGAAGACTTTATTTTAAATGCAATAGTACAGTAATTGAATATTCAAAAATAAATATTACCATAATATATGAATGTTCATCTTAGGGTCATTCTAAAGATAATAAATCATTTTCCAAAATAATAAAATATAAACTTTGTCTCTATTTAAAGATATAGTTTAGAGGATTTATCTTACTGCTGTTCTGCGTAAAAGTTTAGGGTATTAATTTTTTCATTTGATTTTTTTTTTATCTTATTTAACTGGGATTAGGTAAACCTTGTCAGTTCCTTTAAAATTTATAAAAATTAGAAATTTTTAATTGTATAGTATTTAGGCATAAGACTATACATGGCAACCAGTAGCTATCCATGACAAATTATAGACAATTCAAGAGCTGAAATCAGTATGCTAGAAAATAGCCAAAATGTGCAACAAAATGAGGGTATTGTGTAAAAAATCCCTTAGTGATTTTGAAACATTTTGATGTAAAGAAACCCAGTATGTAGAAATGTAAAAAATTCCTTAGGATTAAATGAGTCACTACACTTTGGATGACAATGAGAAAATAATGAATTGTAAGGTTGTTTACATAATTTGAGTTTCTATACATTAATTTATAGAAACAAGGAAGATAGCCAAATGTTAACTAAGGGTTTGATTGTAGCATTTTTATGAATAATTAGTAGAAACATGACTAATCAGGCATTTATTTATTTAATATGACTCCTAGATTAACAGCATGTGTCATGTCTATTTATCACAAAATCATTGTCAACTGCATTCATTTTAAACTAATTTAAATGTAGCTATGTAGTCATCTGCCTTTCAGTTCATTAAATTATGTATTACTGTTTTGTCAAAAAAAATTATTAGCCTATGGTATTAGTTTACATTACATAGATATATTATATTTTGCTAGATTCTTACTCATTGAAAACATTGCTCTTCATTTGTTATTTATCTATCAGGAGAAAAAAAAATTTTTTTTTTAACATGTTTTAGTATATGGGGGTAGTGGATAATACAACTTCTAAATTTATTTCTAGAATTTTGGTGGTTCCGTTTGGGCTTTGTAAATTTTTAATTTTCTATTTTGTTAAGAGATAAGACAGGTGTTCAATGATTTAAAAAAATATGTCCCCCCCCCCCCAAAAAAAAAAATACTATTTTGAATTTTTATAATTTTTTATGCTTTAACATACGAGGGCCATTCTAAAAGTAAAGAATGTTTTGATCTGATGAGCCATGTAATTCTCCAACCATCACCCGCTGCCGTGAAATTTACTTGCCAAATCATTCCCGCCAGTTTGACGCTAACAGCGAGCAGCTGCGGTCATTTACTGTTTATTGCGATTTTAAAATGTGTGGCAAAATTAAGGATCCTGCCAAATGTGAGGTTTGTAGCGTAATACGCTTCCTGAATGTAAAAACACGTTCGCCCTATTGAAATTTACAGACAGATAACTGAAGTTTATGGAAATGTTATGAATGAAGCTCCAGTTCGAAAATGGTGCATTATGTTTGAATGCCGCAGCCTACTGCCAGACCCTTCATGGACTACGCCGTGCCATTCAAAGCAAACGGCGTGCATTGTTGTCCAGCGGCATTGTGCTTCTTCGGGATAACGTTCGTCCGCATGCTGCTGCGTTGACAAAGGAATTGCTTCAGCAATTTAACTGGGAATTTTTTGAACATCCGCCTTATAGCCCAGACATGACCCCCAGTGATTACTTTCTTTTTTACCAAATTGAAGGATTTTTTGGGCGGAAACCACTATGGAAATGATGATGAACTGAAAGAGAAAGTTAGTGACTGGTTCAAAAACTTGGCGGCAAGTGAGTATGCAGAAGGCATAGGAAAGCTGGTACAGCACTTTGACAAATGGTTCAATTTGAATGGCGACTACGTAGAAAAGTAGGTAAGATATCAAAATGTGTTGTAAAATAAGTTTTCTTTCATTATCTTGAATAAAAATGACTAGAGAAACAAACGTTCTTTACTTATAGAATGGCCCTCGTATTTAGTTATTTTGTATAGTTTAAAAAGTTACGGTATGTCAGGTCATGTTTGCTCACTCTGGATTCTCAACAAGCAGGAAAAGCCTAAAAAAGGTGGGTAATTTTAAAAGTAGGAAAATTTATTCATAATATTCCAAGTTCAAGATAATGTGTTGAGATGCGTGAATACTTTTTGATTTGAGGGACAATGGCCAAATGGTTAGGGTGCTGGCATTCTGTACCAAAGTCTGTGGGTTTGAATTCTACTTTTGGCATGGAAGTTTGTAGCTGTTTGGAATCGGCTTTTAGCTGTAGGTTCTGGTCTAATTTGCCCTCGTGTAGCAAAAGTTGACCGTAGCACTCCAAACCAAACACTTTATCTGTTACTCCTGGTGACAAGTTATTACAAAATAAAATTATATTCTCATATCTTAAATGCATAAGTATCCTTAAAGTGTAAGGTAAACATGCAACAAATGTAGCTGCTGAAGGTATCAGGATCATACACACATTCTATGAAAAATTAGCATAATAGACATAAATAGACGATAAAATACATGTTATCGCCAATTTCTTTAAAGCAAATATGCTTAAGATATATCAGGACAGTTAGAATAGAGTAGGTTATGAGGAAGTACTAGGAAGTTTTAAATTTTCCCAGGAGATTTATACTTGAATATCCACTAGCAAGAGAGAGATTGTATGTAAATAATACTGGCTGTAGACTGAAAAGTGTTAAATGACATTGTTACATGATCTCTCAGTTTTTGTGTCATAGTCATAAGCCATAAAGACGTTACTATAGTTTACACATGCAACTGTTGTAACCTTCCTTTTGTCATAAAAGTTTTGTAATTTATGCTTGATCTTTTATTACTTAGTATTGTTACCATTTTTTTTTTTATTATTATTTTTTTTTTTCACTAGCTCATAGTTATCTTAAGAATTCTTCCTAAAGGCATTTGAACATATCAATGAAATGAAATTTGATATGACCAGAATATAATATAATTATTTTTCCAGTTAGCATTGATGCAAGCTTAAACCTGCATGCATCTTAGAAATGTCAATGTTTGCAATCACATAAGGAATGCATGGCACATTGTACTTCCAAGGGGTTGTTAAAATAGAAAAGGAATAATTAGAAGTTCATGTTTGTATCCTTTTTGAAACTCTAAATGCTGGTTTTTTAACTGTGTTACACTGAAATTCACATTTTTTTTATAAAGCAACAGCGTAATTTTCTAAAATTGGTAAAATATTCAAAATAATGCAGGTATCATGCTATTGCTTTTATCTTGCCTTTTGTAAAGGTAATTAATTTCAAGGACCCATTTAAAACATGAATTCCATTTTTAAATATTTTGTATTCCTAAAATTAAGTAAAAATATTACTGGTAAAACATATTGTTCATTTGAAAGTGTTTTAAATTAAGAAGTTACAATGCATTTAAAAAAAAGTCTTGTGATTTAGAAAGGGATAAGAAATGATTATTAGAGATAATGTGTTGCATATAATTAGGAAATTTAAGTAAGTTATACTTGTAAAAATCTATGACAGGGGTTAAATTCAGTCAGAAATAAGTTAATACAAGTATGAAATCAACCAATTCTTTTATAAGTCCTAACTTAATCCACACATAATCACAGCATAATGTCTTAAGGTTTTTAATTATTTTACTGTGTTGTACTGCTGAAAGTATTGTATAATGTTTTATTATCATGTGACTAAGCTCCTTGTTTTATGTAGGTTGGTGATCGGGATATTTGGCGAGCTACCATTGAACAGGGGGCTAATAGAAACTTGTCAGATGAAGTTAAGGAAGAACTGTAAGTATTTATTTCAAGTTGAATATTGACTATTGAAAATCTAAAAACCTGCTGATAATGAACTGTTGCCCTGCTTTTCGTCTTTCAAGCATATTTGCAGTTATTACTCATAACTTTACTAACAATAGAAATTATCAAGTTAAAAGTGATAGTAAATTTCTTACTCTTTGTTTTTAATCATTTCATCAAAATTTTACAATAAGCGCTGTATAAAGTAGTAGTACTTTATCCATCTCAAAATTCAATGGGAGAATTTGTTTTAGTATTTTCTAGTTTTCCTTAAAAATATGTACATAGAAGTTAAATTTAAACCCCTTCAATTTCTTTCCTTCCAGATCTCTAAAGGACGACATTGAATCTGATATTTTGAAACTATCATTACCAGTATCAATGGAACAAGTTATTAAAGATTTAGCCACTGCCATGCTGGAGTTATCACAAGGAATTGAATCAAAATATTTAAATCCTCCATTAGGTAATTTACTTCTTAATTTCTAACATGCACTTTGTATTTAAGATCTTTTATTTTTTAAATAATGAACTTCGTAATTATTTGTCAACATAGATAAAATCTCTCAAATAGGAGGTTTTTAAAATTAGGATTTATTACCTTTAGTTTGTGTAAATTGTGTATAATATGTAGTTATAGTTCTAGAAAGATTTAAACTTCTTTTTCCAATATTTTTTAGAACTATCACTTGAAAATTCCTGAACTCTTGTTATAGCTTTCTCAAAAATATTTTCTGTGTAAAATTTTATTTAGTGTCTTAAGCCTGGGTCATAATTTTAGGTGATAGTGAGGAACAGAAAAAAGCACGTCAAAAGCAGCAGCAACAACAGCAGGATGATAATGAATCACAGCAGCAGAAAAAGAAAAGTATGTTTGTTTTATTGGTCTGTGCACTATTATGTTTCCTGTTTGATGTTTGCCTCTGATTAAAGCTGTACTACTCTTTATTAAAAGTTAACATTTATTTTCCCTTTTCCATTAAATGATAATGTATATGTTAATTGCTTGGAAAACATTTTTCCATGAAAAGCTGTTTCAAAGTAAAATTAACTCTTATGTACCTTTTTATGTGCAATTAGTGGTTTGATCATTTTTCCAAATGTTGATTATTTTAAAATATTCAGTGTGTGTTGGATTGGGTTGTTCCTTAAATAAAATGTGCTTAAAGGAAATTCTTTTTATCATAGTCATTGCATGTTTATTTAGGGATGGTTTAAGTAGTAAATATTTGAAAAACAAAGAAGTTTACTATATATATGTAATATATTAAATATTATGCCCTCCATTCTAGCATTTAAATTCCCTTTCCTAAATCCAATCCCCAGTAATATTAATTTATTGCATTATAACCCTTAGCCACAGAACTTCCCATGAATCGCATGCCTTTGCATTTCTACACGTGTGTATGTCTCAATTCAGGAGTGAGTTACCTTCGTGAGCCCCAAAATCTACTGACCCTACAAATAATAATCGCATGTTCCTCTTGCCTTTAATGTTGAAAGGTGATATTACTTCCCAGTCGTACTTCTGAAATGAACTGATGTATTTTTTGCGCTCTAATAAACAATTTGGCCCAACTGCTTCCAAATTTAATTTTATTCCTTTCAGGCTGAGTCTCCAGCCATGTAAATATGAGCTAGTTTTCCCTTTCAGGTTATAATTTAAGGACATGATGTAATGGGTATATTTTATATATATATATTCCTAAAAGAGGGTCATATAGATCCATTTCTACGAGTCTTTTTGGTTCTTGTGTAGCATAGATTACCTTTCCCACCACCACATTATCCTAAGATATCAATCTATCTACATTATTCCACGTTAACTTACTCTGTCATTTTCCTGTATTTAGGGGGAGATGTCCCCAATGAAAAGTATTATTAGTTATTAGAGTATTTTGATCAAGTGATTATTATTAATGAGCCTTGTTGAAGAGATCTGTACCTATAAGTATTATTTTGTGAAATGTGTTATCTTTAGGTATTTGTGTAATCTATATATATATACACACACAGTAGAATCTCGATCGATCGTTATCCAAATCATAATTTTCCATATGTGTCGTTTATTTCATCCACTCCTAGCGATCATATTGCTTTGTTATGTTCAGGTCATTCCGTGTCAAATCAACTTAATTTTCATCAAAAATTTACCTTACCCTCACAGATTTTGATGAAATTTGACACACAGTTAACTTTCATATAGATTAAGAAAAATACTAAGTTTTATTGGAAAATATCAACCCGTTTTAAAAGTGTTTACCTGTGAATGTTCAAAAAATCAGTCAAAAAACCTTGACAGACCAAAACAAACGCAAAGCTTTCAAAGCTTAAGTGATGCTAAAATTTTGCATGGTGGTTACTCATAAGTCTTAACATGCCCAGTAAAAAATATTTTTAAAAAGTTGCAAATTTTAAGCGTGTTAAAAGGGACATAAACTCACTCCCCCTTTAAAATACATCCAATGTATCTCTTGAACAAAAGTGTCCGGGAAGTTGAAATTTTGTATAGTGGTTCCCCTTAAGCCCTAGGTGCACACCAATAAATCTTTAAAGTTCCACCAATAATTTTTTAAAGTTCAAATTTTAAGGGGTTTAGTCCCCCCCCCCCCCCCCCCCAAAAAAAAAAAAAAAAAAATCCAATCTATCTCTGGAACCATAAGGCCTGTGAAGCTGAAATTTGTTTGGTTGGTTTCCCTTAAGCCCTAGGTGCACACCAATAATTTTTTTTTAGTTCAAATTTTAAGGGGTTTAGCTGCCCCCCCCCCCCCCCCCCAAAGATTTTTTCGTGGGCACCTAGGGCTTAAGGGGAACCACCATACGAAAGTTCAGCTTCCTGGGTCCTATGGTTTCAGAGATACAATGGGGTTTTTTTCAGAGGGGGAGGGGGTTAAGCCCCTTTTAACCCCCTTAAAATTTGTACTTTTTAAAAATATTTCTTAGTGGGCATCTAGTGCTTAGGAGTAACCACCATGCAAAATTTCAGACTTTTTCTTCAAAAGATTTGCATTTTTAAGATATTCATTTTGAATATTTCTGTTTTGTCATTAGTGCGCAATTTTTAATTAGAGCTAAAATTATTTCGAATCGAAATCTTGTTCTTTATCTCCCGCGTTTTTCACACATTTGTATTTTTTTAACACGCTATTGCTCGAAATGTTGTTTATAACATCCGGGCACCGAAATCTTTTATAAAACTTTGACGAAGAGCCCATCTTTTATCAAAGTTGAGGTATTACACTGTCATATTTCTCGTCAAACTTCTTTTATAAAAGATTTTTGTCAAATATCTTTCATAACCTAAAATAATAAAGAAAATCTTCAAAACGAAAGCGAAAAGCAATGAATGGCGAAAACAATACTATCAACAAGGATGGGGCGCATAATTGGCGCTTTATTGCCGTTTTTTCGCCAAACCGCAAAGCTTCAGCTATAATACGTAAGTACCCTTATTACAATATGTTTTAAAGCCTAGAAAACTAGAAAAAAATATTATTTAAGATGTGAAAGTAATCATATTTGTTTTGTATAATATCAAATACATTAGTGCATGTATTTATTGCTTGAAGTGTGCATGCACTTCCCATCAAAATATAAAATTGATGATTGAAAATACTAAACTTGATGCACTAACTAATGGTAAATTAAAAACATCTAAACATTGCTTTGCAAAATATTATGTAATCCTGCTTCAATAGCTTGTTACTTGGGAGAATGTTCATCTTGTCCTGGAAGTGGAGAAATTAAAGACATGTTAGAAAATGTATTTGATGAGAACATGGTTGAAAAAGTAACTTTTCAACTATGGATTTCTGTTGATCGGTATAATTTAGAAACTCTAGAGAAATCCACAACAGAATTCATTGATCTGTTTTGTGAAAAGCTTCCTGTTCTTGCTCAGCATGATTTTATTGCCAAGCAGCAATCTTCATTTATTAATGAAATCAAGAACAATTTGACAGATACGGAATATGTTGTAACATGTGACTTTTCTGAGAGCTACACGTTTATTGTACAAGATGATGAAGTCCAAACCTATCACTGGACCAGTGAACAAGCCACTGTAAACCCTTTTGTAATTTATTACAAAGGCAAAGGAAAGATTAAACGTGAGTTTAGTTGTAATATCGGAATGCTTAGAACATAACACAGTAGCAGTGTATTGCATGATTGATTTTTTAAAAACGAAGTTTGAAAGGATTAAAAGGATCTTTTACTATTCCGATGATTCAGCTGCCCAATATAAAAACAAGAAGAATTTTACCAACTTGTGTTTCCACAAAAGCAATTTTAATGTAGAAGCTGAGTGGCCCTTTTCCGAAAATTGCACATGGTAAAGGACCGTGTGATGGTGTTGGTGGTACAATAAAGAGGTTAGCAGCTAGGGCAAGCTTACAGCGCCCATATGAAAACCAAATTATGACACCAATACAGTAGTACCAGTGGGCTATAAAGTATTATTTTAAATATATAAAGTATTATTTTTAAAAAATTTAATTTTTGTAGTGGCAATTTTTGAAAAATTCAAATTTTAAATTTAAATTTTATTAAAATAAAATTTTTTTAAGGCCTAATTCTGTTATATATCATTGAAAAGGTCTCAAATTGTTTTAAAATGCCACCAATCTTAGCTCTTAGTTTAATTAGGAAAGCTTCTAGGTCATTTTGAAAATTGGTCTGTCAAGGTTTTTTGGCTGATTTTTTTACATTCACGGGTTGATATTTTTCGATAAAATTTGGTATTTTTCTTAATCTGTATGAAAAGTAACTGTGTGCCAAATTTCATTCAAATTTGAAATGGTGAAGTAAAATCATGGAATGACCCGTTCCCACATTTATTGTTCGGTTCAGTCGGTCCCTTGAAAAACGATAGATTGAGATTCCACTGTATGTGTGTGAATGTGTATATATATATAAAGCCAAATACCACTCGCTGATTACTGTATCTCTAGAATTATAAGTCCTAGGAAGCTGGAATTTTAGATAGTAGTTCCTCTTAGGCCCTAGGTTTTCACTAAGAAGGAATTAAAAATAGATAAATAAATAAAATTAAACCTAAGGGGGTTAAATTAGGGGCTTAAATCCCTTCAAAATAATTTTTTTTTAAATCTAAAAGCTATACTTAATGTTGTATCACAGTTGTTAAATTGAATGTTGGAATCCTCTGAGGAATCTAATAGTTACTGCTGAAGTTAATTTTAATTAAACTAACCAAATTACATAATTGATTTTAATGTCCATTGTGAAGCATAGATATTTAATTCTTGAGTGTAGCTTTTATTGTGGTAGTAAGCTTGTAATACTTGCTTAGTATGATTTAAAAGTCTTGTGCTAATACCCTTAAAATAAGTAAATAAATATAAGCCCAAACAAAAGATGTCCTTTTCTTTTTGTCATTGATTATGAAGTTCAACAATGAGTTTTATTTATAAAATATGTAGGGTATGATATTTGATTATAAAGTGAAAGTGCATTTTAGTAGTTAAAACAAGGTTTTTTTAAAAAGACATTTAGTTTATTAAAGTAGCCAAATAGGATCTTAAAGCATAACTTTTGTTATATTAGAATAAGAATAGAAGTATAGCAAGTTAATTATTTTTGCAAACGACATAAGAGTAGGATGCTGTACCCTGCTGAAAATATCTTGAGATATCCTGAGATTGCTACATTTGTGGCAAAATGTTTAATTTATTTTTCAGTTGCAAATGGAACTATGTTTCTCTATGAAAATTACTTAGCTTGCACATTTACTGAAAAGGCATTTTTCACAGCTTCCCTCTATTCTGTTAATGACTAAAACTCTTTATTGAAGGAAACAAATTTATGCTTATTAAGAAGTTGTATGCTTATTAAGAATGTATGTATGTATGTGTATATATATATATATATATATATATATATATATATATATATATATATATATATATATACACATATAATTATATTTATTTTTAAATTTAGATTCAGTATCAACAAAATCAACAGTTCCACCTCTGGAAAGATGGCAAGAATCTCTTATGCAATGCACAAGCATATCTCAGTTATTTGTACATTTAGGAACACTTGAAAGAAGTGTTGCATGGTCACGGTCAGTATTAAAAGCCCACTGTAGGATATGTAGAAGGAGGGGTGATGCTGAGAATATGCTGTTGTGTGATGGATGTAATAGAGGTCACCACTTATATTGCTTGAAACCACCATTGAAGGTAACTTTTTAATTAATAGTTATTTTTAGGACTTCGGTAACATTCATGTTCTTAATTTATTACCCTAGTGCCTGTTCTGAGTTTAGGGGTTTAAAATTTTTCTGTATGGTGTATGGCTGGGATTAGGAGAGTCCAGCTACAGACCTTATACAAAAAGTCCTGTTAGTTCATTTGATGATTCCTGAAAATTAGAAATGTTTTAAAATGACATTGTTAACCTTTATAGTCGTGATCCGACAAATCATTATCATGTAGAAGGAATTATAATTGTAGAGTCAACTCTTATTTCATGAGGTTTATTAACATATTAAAATCTCGATTAGATAAGTCATTTACAACGGTTCGTTTTTACGAACGTACAACCCACCATGGGAGTAGGGCTTATTATTTCCAAGTCCGATGAGCTCCCCGTCCCTCCGTAAGCGTGTTGACCCTTTCAACTGTCCAAATCTATTCTCCTCGTCCGTTACTCGCGTCTGTCTTTTATGCCTCCTTCTCCTCTCTTTTCGAACGACAATCGGCCTTTTTTATCCGTGCTACGCAGACCACCTATTGTGGATTTCATTGTCCACCGTTCCTACCTTAGATGACGTGCGCCGCTGTGTTTCGTTAATCATTCTAAATGAGCTGACTACCTCCTATTCTCGAGGGTTTCCAAAGGTGTATGGCTCTCGACACCTGTTTTCGTTTCTTTTGGTGCTTATTGAAGACGCTATTACACACGTTCATCAATTCCACTTAGGAATGGGAGACGAGAGTCTGACAGACATATTAAAAATTTCCCGTAAAATGTTTAATGATATATTCCTGTTTTTGTATAAACATTTAGTAAAGGTTCATTCTTTTCTAAATGTTCGTGTAAGGAGATTTGTAATTTCATCTAATTATGCAAACCCCCCTCTCTGCCACTCAATCTTTACTCAAATGAGCAGTTGAATATTCTTTTAGAAGACTTTTTGGTAAACCTTTTTTATTTTGCTGGGATAATGGTTTTAAGTTGTGTTTGAAGTTACTACAACAATATAAGAAAAATTATTCTTTCGGTCTTTTTCTTTGGCAATGGCCTGTTTATGGTATCTATATAAGTATTTTTACTTCAATCTGTTTTAAATGCTCACTTTTCGTTTTAAATAAGAAAAATAAATTATTTTTGAAAATTGTTTTTATATACAGATATACTTGATATTTAAAACCGTAATCTGTCCTTAAAATGTGTGCATTCAAAAATGTATTTATATACTATTTTATGACATGCTTTGAAGTAACTTCATAACATTTTTGGCATTTATAGTGTGATTTTTATTTCCTTCTATTAGGCTATTCCAGAAGGTGATTGGTATTGTTTAAGCTGTAGACCAGCGGAAATGCCTGTTAGCCCCAAAAAAGCTAGAAAAGAAGAAAGTGAGAGTGAGGCTGAATCTGATGAGGATGAAGACCTGGAAAGGTAATTTTTGACTAAGTCTCTCAATTATGTCTTTTGGTTATTGGTCACTAGCAAAAAATAAACAAATGCTAACAATGATTTCAGGTTAAAAATTAAATCCCCCCCCCCCCCCATTATTAAGTCTTACCTACCAACTTACTGGAATCTATAAAGACCCTACAGATTTCTGTGTAATTTCCTGTCCACCTGAAAACTACTCAAATCTTTAAAAAACCCAGTTTTTTTTCCCCTTCTGATATATACTTTCATGTTCTTATGAATTGAAAGGGGGATGTATACGTCCATTTAAAAAAAGCGTATAAAATATGTACTAATATTTCAAGATCATTAGCATAAAAATTTAGATAGGCCTGGCTAGAAGGAAGTTTGAATGGGGAAATGCTGTAAGGAAAGCCATGGCCTACCTAGGGCTGTTATGCCAGTCATGATAGTAAATTTCTATGTGTGTTGATGTGAAGATAAGTTCTCTTTTGTGCTGAAAAATAATCGAGATTCTTAGTTTAAGACAGCAAAAGCACTTAATGAATAGAATTTCTTAAAATTGTCTACTGAAAAAAATTATAGATGATTTTTAAAATCAAGAATTTTAACATTTTATTTCAGCATTATCTAATTAGAGAGGATGCTCAGATTTTTTGTCTAAACTTGTCTCATCTTTCTGAATCTAGTTCTAAACATTCTTTGAAACTCAACATCTGCTAAATGAGCTATGTAAACAGAAAATGTGAGAAAGTTTTAATATTAGCATCTAATAGTTATACAATTTTTTTAAAAAAATTGTTCAAATTTTATAATTGAGGATTAAAATATGATTCTGTTTAAATGTGATTAAATGTTCATTTCTTTAATTTTCCCATTTAATATTTCCTTTAATAATCTTCTTTTATTCATATGCATAAATCACCAATTATACTGTGAAAAACATTGGGGAGCAAATGCATCATAATTTTTTTAAGCACATTTCATGAGGAAAGAATTTGAGGACAGGTTCAGGAAAAATTCTAGAATTGTGTCCTAGAAAAAGAGCAAAAACTCTGTTTCTAGAACTATGAATGAAAAAGGTGATAATTTTTTTCAGGTGACACATTATCCAGTGTGTAATTCCTTCCATAATTTATAAATTTTCTAACTTCTGTATAGTAATGTTGATGTTGAAGAGGAAGATGAGGATGATTCAGATGCTGACAGTTCTGCAAATTCAGCTGTAGTTCAGGAGGCATGTGAAGCATGTGGTGATGTAGGCACACTGTTATGCTGTGATAGTTGTCCTCTCATGTATCATCCAGAGTGTGTTAACCTGAAAAGAATTCCCCGTGGTGAGTGGCTCTGTCCAAAATGCACCAAGAAGGAAGAAGCTCTGAAAAAAGCCCAAAAGCATCGTAAGTTGTCTATGAGAATTCCTTAGATAATTTTTCTTAGCATGTGGATTGTAGTAAATTTTTTAGTTCTAAAAATTCTTTGCCTTAAAAAAAATTATTCCCTTTTCTTAATATATATTTTGTATTCAAACTGCATTATATACCTATGAATTTAAATTTCCTTTTTTTAAATCAAACAGTATAAAATATACTTCTATGATTGCTTTTTTTATCTCAGCCTTATCTGTATTAGAATTAGTTTTATTTTGTTTCTCCTAAACAGTTTAAATAGGAGTCATTAGTTTGTAAATCGCTAATAGAAATATGAGAATGAATTTTTTTTTCTGTTTCACCTATAAGAATTTTATTCTGTTTCTCCTAAGTAGTTAAGAGAATGAAAGCATTGGTTTGTAAATTGATAATAGAAATATAGCTATAATAAGTACAGCTATATGTAAGTGATTTCAAAAATAATGAAATAGATTAGCTAACATTGTGTTGCATCATTGTAATTGAGTTTCAATTTCAGCATCAAATGGAACATATGGAACAAGATCATCTACATTGACAGACAATAAGAAGAAATCCAATCCTTCATTAAAGACAAAATTAGGTTCCAAAGGTTAATATATGTGTTTTTACTAGCCCTTACTTATCCCCCCCCCCTTTGCCTCCTATTTCTTTAACACATTTAATTGATATTATGCTAACTAATATCATATGGTAGTTAATTTTTTTATAATTTAACATGCAATGTAATTTTTCCTCTTTTCGTTAAAACAATAAAAAAATATTAAATGATTTTAAATCTAATGTAAACTAAAAACAATTTCAAATGCTAAGTATTATCTAAAATTTATATATTTTTTAATAATAATAATTTTAGCATGCATTAAAAATGTTTTCTAACTGCTTGTTTTTCAGCAACTAAAAGAAAGTATGAAGATTCATTTGAAGAAGAGTTTGAACCTCCCAGCAAAAAATCTAGAGGTAAATAGTTCAGATTTCAACCTTGTTATTTTTTGTTCCCCATCCAATTATTTTCAAAGATCACATAGATGTTCATTTGTTCAAGGTGTCAACTTTAGAGAGAATAATGGTTTTATCTGTACCATATTTTGATGAGAACTTTTATTTTAGTATTACTTTGGTTGGTGTCTTTTACTACATTAAAAAAAGCATGTTTGTATACTTTTTTCTCTCTCCCCCTCCCCCCCCCCCCCCAAAAAAAAAAAAAAAATTGGGGGGGGGGGGAGATTAAATTTTTTTAATTGCAACTATTTAGAAACTTTGAATTTTTTATTCTTCAAGCCATGATAAAAGCATGGCATTTATTTATTAAAAAGCTATGTATGATCCATTTGTTATCCCAACCCCCCTATATATATATATATGAAAATGAGTTTTGTAGAGCTATCAGGATCTGTTACAGTTCCTTTTCAAGAATGAAAATGATAAATATATGTTATGTATATTAATGGAGTATTACTTAACTGACATAAAAAGTGTTGTAATGCTATTTTAATAAAACTTAATACATAGTATATCTAATCTTTAAATAATTAACAAATCAAAATTAATTTGAATTCTGCAATATTAAAATATTTAATCTTAATGAGTGCTGGCAAAAGTTTTAGTATACAATGTGGTCATCCATTTCTTGCAGTGTAATTTATTTTGGTAGTATTTTTGGATGATATTCATTAATTTGTAGTTAAATTTTATGAGATAGTAATCATTTGAATTTGTGTGTGCGTGCATGCTTGTGTAAACATAAAATATTGAAATTTTTATGTTCACAAACTATTTGTGACATGTTTTATCTCATCAGTAATTGGTCCTGATGTGAGTTTAATACCATTTCTTGTTGAGTTAACCATTGCTAATATGTAACTAGAATTGTGGGGAAAGTTGAAATTGGACCTGGCAGTGTAAAAATGCTATTTTTGTGTTAAAACTTTTTAGGTTTTTGGAGTGTGATTAGATGATTTCATATTAATCAGTATCAGTTGCAGTTTCGTCTATGGTCCAGCAAAAATGCCATTTTTAAAAACATGGAAAAGGTGCATTACAGGGAACCTTAACTTTAAAACTTTGAATTTAACCTTGGTATTGTGCTTGGGAAGCATGGATGTTCCGGGTTATCTTGCTGTATAATATTAAAAGGCACTTCTCTTTTTAAGGAATTTTAGCAGAAGTCACTTACTTTATTTTTTATTTAATCTGTTTATTTAAAATCCATATTATGTCTTGAAGACAATCTTGATTGTTATTAGTCAATTAAAATAAATTAATTTTATTAAAATAGTTATAGTACTATAGTGTCATTTAAAAGGGCCTCTTTTGTGCCCTTTTCATTAAGTGCACTTACTGAATGAGTGAATTTTGAGTGAGTAAAAATGGTGCTGGAATGCTCACATATGTTTTATGTTTTTTCCAAAATACTTTAATATTTATTATTTATTGCAGTTTAAAAATTTTTATTATTTTCATTTTAAAAAATAAAAAGATGATCACTATATAAATAGCAACAAACATGTTCCAGTTTTCTCATTCCTTAAATTTTTTTTTTTTTTTTATCTCTCTCTCAGGCTACTAACATGCACTTAATAAAGCTTATTTTCTACATTTTGTTTTTCCCTTTTTTTTCTGTAACTTGTTTGTTTGCTGTTTTGTTTATGATTTTATTAAAAATATTTTTATTAAGTTGATACCATTAATAAAACATTGTTGAGGTTTATATTTCTGCTTCGATGAATGATTTTGAGTGGGCTTAATAATGAAAATTTTTTAGCTGTCAACTTTCATTAATAAATCATCATATGATTGACTTCATCTGGCCTAATCTGTTGCCATTGTCATTTCTCATTCACCTTTTTCATTCATCATCAGAATATATTTTTCGTCATCTTATTATTTGTTGTTTTAAGTGAGTGAGTATGTCTGTATTATGTTGGCACAGATTCTGCACAAAATGCAGCCAGACGGAGGTCTAAAACTGGAAGTGACTCTGACATGCTGGATTACAAAGCATGTATAGATATGCTAGTTGAATTGATGCGGCATCCATCCAGCTGGCCTTTCTTAGTACCAGTTAGCAAGAAAGATGTAAGTTTGCACCATATCTACCACAAAAGAAAAAGAACATGTAATTAATGGTTCTAGTTTGTAGAACCTGTGTATAAAATTATAGGGAGTCTTAATATAGAAATTACAGTAAAATGGGGCTTTTTGGAAAGAATATTACATTTTATTCAGTGTGGATTATCCTTATTTTATCTGTGTCAAATGAAACATGTATTGTGGTTATAAATTTTATGCACATTCAGAACTATGTATTCTGCAAGAGAATTATATTTGATCCGGAGAGCTGAGCATCTAATATCCACAATGAAGTAAAATGTTCTATTTTGGGGTAAACTAGTGCAGTTCACGTTACTAGAGAGCTTTTGGGACAACTGTCCTAGGGAGATAAAATTGCTTATCAGTCATATGTCATTAGCAATTTGTCCTCTGTCACTTAATTCCTCCCCCCCCCCCCCCTTGCTAAAAGACTACACTAATTGGTTCAAAACTAGTTGGAAGTCTCTGCTTGGTTGTGGGTTTTGGAATTCTTGTGAGTACTCCCTGTAAAATGTCTCTAAGTTTATTATTCTCCTCTTTGTTCCATAATATTCATAAAATCGGACTGTCTGGAATGCTCAAAGATAGTTTATTTCGTAAGTTTAGTAATAAATATTTAATTTTCGGGATTGCTAAAAAGAAATTCTTTAAAAGTTAACATTTATAAGCTTTAATTTATGATGCTAATCAGGTAGATAGAAACTAAAGCATTTAAAATCATTCAGTAGTAGAATGTGCTTGTCAATGAAATGTGTTTTGATTATTATTGTTTATGTTACAACTAGAATAATTTTATAGTTCACTTCTGTAGGGAGCATATATTTATGAATAAGCAAAGTGGTATAACAAACTATATACTGCTGATATAATAATATAATTCTGGTGTATTAGGGTCAGAAACTTTTAAGAACTGCTGTTGTTTTAAACTTTGAAACTCTGTGGAGTTTTAGCTCGGGAAAAATGAAAAACAGGAACTTCCAGCTTCTTAAAATCCATGGTTCAAGTAAAATTCTGTGAAATTAAGGATTAATATTGCAATTGTTCTTGAGTAATTTTTCAACTGCTATGAACAGTATTTTCTAAAGCAATAGGGAATACTCTGATAAAATTCTATTGGTAGCATCCTTTATGTAAACAATGGGTTTTACTGAATATTTTCTTTTGAGTTGTCCAAAATTTAATTTTTAATGAAAGAAAATCTTACCTTGTATAAATTTTAAGAGCAGCTGGAACATTCACTTAAAGCATTTCAGCAAGGGGATTTTTCTCCATGTGTAAAAGCTGCTTGTTGTGCTGGTTTTTTTTTAATTATCATTATTATTATTTATGGAAAGATTTTTTTTTTTTTTTTTTTTTAAGGAAATTGTAAAATTTTATTTGGTGAGAATAATCATGAAAAGACCATATAATTTTAAACCATGGGTATGCCACATTGAAATTTTAGAGACATTTTATTTTTAAAGCATTATACATCTTTTTAACAAAATTAACACTAACATTTATGTCTAAATCATTGTATGATTGTATTCTCCATTTTGTTGACAGTTTGAGATTGTGCATATGTTTTATTTCTTATTTAGTTTTGTATTAATATGTTAATTATAAACAAGCAGTAGATATGGTATCCATTTTCAATCACAAATTTCTAAATTAATGTTTTTAAAATTCCATAAATTTACCAAGCAGTGATTTTGGTGATTAAATGTTACATTAGACATTGTAGCCTTCAATTATTTATTATTATTATTTGAAGGGTAGGTGACATGATATCAATTTTACTTGCAAATCTCACCCACTTACCATGTCTTTAATTTCTGTTAAGTTTGCTGTCTTGTCTGATGTATGCATTTTTACATTATTTAGGGTTAGAAAACTTTTGTTTGTCGTGTTGCTTTGCTATTGTTCACATTTCACAGTAACAGACAATTTGTGTGTATGTGTATGAGAGAGAAATGCATTATTTACTGAACAACTGGTTATTCTCTCTCTTATCTTTCTGCAGTTGGAGTCTAGTATCTTTTCTTTTTAAAAATATCCTTTTCTTGCAACTCAATGAAAGGTCTTGTCACTGTACAATAGTGAAGATGTCTTTTCCTCAAGACAAAAATAATTTCGAATGAATGTCAGTTCTCAAAGTCTTATTAGAGAAGAAAATAGCTTTTCTTCAAAGTGCTAAAGTTTTTTATTAATGAATTTAGCATGTACAAGTAAGATTTACAAAGCATATTCATTAAAAGTGGATTATATGAAAACAAATGTATATTAATCTAAAGATAATCAAGGACAGTTACTAATATTGTTTTCCTGTAAATAGAACTTACATGTTCGTATTCTTCAGTTTATGTTGTCTTGTGATAGTTATCCATTATTTGTTTTAATCAAATGTCACTTATGAAGTTGGTTTTGTGCTTCATTTTTTTTTTCTTCTTACTTCGTGAGGTTGCTTTTCAGTCTGGTCCAAAGGTAGTACAAAACTGTCTTGTGTTTTTCTTGTTATTTGAATATCAAATGAGGTTTTTCTTTTTCACTTCTACCCCATCCTCTGTGAAATATTGCTAAATATTGGATAAATAATTATTACTCTATCTTGAGATTTTTAACTGCTATAATTATGATTGGTATGTGTGCTATGCAAACCAAAGTGATCTACCTGTCATTTAAAAAGAAATTCCATGTAAGGGCCCTTCCCCTGTATTGTATTATCCTCACGTTGTGCTTTAATGCAGAGCTCCACAACCTTTTATCTTCCACTGCACAACAACGTGTTTTTTTTTTTTTTTTTTTTTTTTCCCCCGATAATTCCGTGGCACACCACAAGAAAAAGCATGCAAATATATAAATTACCATAAATACGTATGTTTTTATTAGATAAAAAACACAACAAAATAGCTCTATGTATCAAGATAATTATAATCATTTAAGTTTTATATAAATTATTTTGAACTGTACACCAACACAAGAACAAAAATATAAAATTTTAGTATACAAGTAAAAAAAAAATTCTCTTTAAATTTTTATATTAAAATTTGTTTTTTGCTCTTTACTGAAGCCTAATAAATCAAAGTTAATTTAAACATAACTAATTTATTAATGAGATATTTGAGATTGTTTTGATAAATGTGCGTTTTATATTTGCCCGTTTTTATATTTTGCTCTATAATAGAAAGAGCTACAGTTCATGGTCAAGGCCCTTTAAATATGATCGTTTGTCATTTTGAATTAGAACCAGTGTCGAAAAACTTTGTTCACATAAGTATATCATAGAAAATGGGAGCAAAATTGCAATGGCCTTGTCAGAAATTTGTGGATATTCTTTCTTAACTGAAATCGAGAAATATGACGCTCGAGCATACATACAATGTATCACTAACAACATGTTTTTGTTTTGTGTATAATTTCAACATTGAAAAATCTCATATTAACATAAAGTTAGAGGAACATTTTACTTAGAAAATTTTCTACTTAATAAGGTGGTTAATTTTTTTTATTATCATAATCGATAAAATCAACGCGGTACAGTCAAGATCACCTCGTGGCACACTTTGCGGAGCACTGCTTTAATGTGTGTGTTTTCCCTCCATATACTAGAAGTATGGGTGCTAAGATTCTTTTTATGTTTTGATAAATTATCAAAATAACATTTTATATAAATTGGCATGTATATCTTATGTATCATTAATGCAATACACCTTTTGAGAACAATTGATGTGAAGCTGTTCTCATTGATTTCTCTTTCTTTTATAAGAGTGTTTTTATTTATATTTTGTTTTTAGAGTATAAGATAGGTTAATATTGATTTCTGTAGTAGACATCCTTTGCAACTAAGATTATTAGGGAATGCTTATATAGTTTACTAGCATTATTGCCCGCCATTGCCCGGGTAGATATATATAAAATTTTTCATGCATTCCATCAAAAAATTACTGGGTTGCACCCCCGCTCTTCATGTTCATCTGGCCAGTTGTGTTTATTTGAGGAGCCAGGGCCAAAGGTCATTCCCAACCCTCTTCCTCCCGCTCATTGGAATTTGACCCCCCCCCTCCCCCCCCCCCCAAAAAAAAAAAAATCTCTTAATGCAGCTGGTTGTGGTGAAGAGGCTCCACAGGTGGGTGCGCACCTCTTAGAGGTACAAAAATCATTAAAAAATTAATTTAAAAAACTAATTGAGCCCCAAATTTCGTTTTTTCTGATTTGAGTTTCTCGGGTCCTAAACATTAACTGTACCGAATTTGGTCCCGGTGGGTGAAACAGTCTATGATTCTATAGCGGACAAACAAACAGACAAGCTCTTTTATATATGTAGATTGTAGTAACAGTAGATTTAAAAAAAAAAAAAAATTATTTAGCTTAATGTCATAATTTTTTCTTAATGTCTATAAACAACTTTTGCTGTACTAATTACCTGATTCTCTTGTTAAGTATTGCATTTGTCCTAATATATATATATATTTCTTTTTTTAGGCTCCAGGGTATCATCTAAAAATAAAACGCCCTATGGACTTCGGAACAATTCGTTCAAATCTTAATTACATGAAATATAAGAATAATCAAGAATTTGTCCGTGATGTGTATCTTGTTCTTCATAACTGTTGGCTATTTAATCCAAAATCCAGCCCTGAATTCAAAGCTGCCGAAGTGCTTCATAAAGAAATTAAAAGACTTTTTAAGGAGTATGAAATAACTGATACATTGCTTGTTAATGGTCATTCACAAATGATGAACGAATTGTGAAAATGTATTATATCTTTATTTATGTAATTAGAAAATTTCATGGTATTTAGTGTAAGATGCACAAATTTTGTTAGTCCATTATCATTGACTTTTTTTAATAAATATATGAAAGTATATGTTATTATTTTTTCCAATGTAATTTGCGAAGGGAATGCCAGGTATTTTAAATTAACGCATTTTTTCAAAAGCATTTGGAATTGATTTGTAATTTTTGTATTAAATTATTTAGAATAAATTAAGACATCTGGAAAAATAAAATCATTTATTTTATGAAATTGTTATAACTTATTTAACTGTTGTTAGTTAAATTGTTTTTAAATGTTTGGGCAAAAATTTGAAGTACCTTTTCTTAATTGCTCTAATTTCTCTGTCCTTTAAATTACTCCTCTCTGTATCTCTCTATATATATATTATGTTTTGTGCTTTTACACAAAACCACTGCTGTATTCATGATTTTACACTTTTTTTTAACACACATAACCCAAATCCATTACTTCACTTGCAGTTAGAGATAATCTATAAGGTCTCTCATTTTTCTACTGTCATGATGTGTTCCTATAGCACAGATTTTAAAGCATCTTCTGTCAGCGACTGAATTGACAAGATGCAAGAAATCGGTCTCAAGCAATGTTTGTCTTTTCAAAAGTTATTTTGGCCAGACAATGACTGAATGGCTAGGGTGCTGGCATTCAGTACCAGAGTCTGTGGAGTTGATTCTCACTTTTGTTAATGAATGTTTGTAGCCATTCAGAATCAGGTTTAAGCAGTAGGTCCTGGACTTTAGCCCTTTGCAAAAAATGACTCTGGGGCTCTCAATTAATTAATCCTTAGTTATATTTGGCTTCCATTGACTGCAAAAAGAAAAGTAAATATGTTCATTTGTTGATCATCCTAAAGTACATTTATTTACCACTTAATGGTGAACTGTGTTTTATTCACTAAACTGAGGGACTAAAGGAAAGAGCGAAACATATATGTTGAGGCTGATTCAAAATTAGGTGTTATGACTTTTTTTTTTCTATGTATTTAGGACAAAAGCTTTTTCTTTAAAAAAAATAATAATTTCTTAACACATCATCACAAATTTGCTAAGAAAGTTGATTTGGAAAATGTTCAGAAAACTGAGAAATGTATTTTTTAAATTAGCATGACCACCTATATATCAATAAATCTAATGCACACTGTATTAACTGTTCATATTTAAAGTCTGTCGGGATTTTTGTAAGAGGATTTTGAATGTGTATTTTAATTTTGTATTCAGAAACTGATTTTTAATATTTTTCTTGCATTTTCTCTGAATTTTCAAAATCAGTTTTTGAGAATGCCCCCCCCCCCCCAAATAAATGTATGTATGTATATATATATATGTAGTCATGAAGCCAGGCAAAGAATGTGCAAGAAATTTGTTAAATGTTAAAAATTTAAACTGTAATGGCTAAAAATTGAGGAAATTGGCTGTAATGAAGAAAAAACAAAAGACCAGCATTAGCAATTTTTTCTTCTAAAGAAGCCCAATACACCACATCAATGCAGTGGATACTCAAAATCTGTTCTGAAACTTTTTAAATTTTTACTAGCTTAACATGTTCCTTTCAACATCCAAAGAGCCATGTTTCAAAATGCTTTTTAAATAACATGCCTAAGATAGCATTTAGGTATGTAACTAAACATTCATTGTAAACAGGAATAATCTAAATTGATGCTTAGATAAAACATGTGTAATGTTTTTCACACGAACATCCAGTTTCTTAAAATCCATAAAGGAAATAAGAATGGTAACTAGTTTTAAGCTAGTTTGGTTCATTGGGCTGGGATGCAGGATTGTCATAGCTTTTGTGAATTGCCCATAGTAGTCAGCACATATAAAGCAACCCAACTTAATGAAGAACTCTATTAATAGGTTTAACTCTAGTTACCATTCTAACTTTTTATTGTAGATTTTAAGAAGATATACTTTTCTTTTGGGGTTAAGCAATTTTAATATCTGGTTACAATTATCTCTGATAATAATGATTTCAACTTTGAAATTAGTAACAGACTATTAATGGCAAATAGGTGCTATTTTTTTTTCAGATGTCAACTAAAATCAAGGTTTATTTCTATAAACACAAAAATTGATTTATATAAACTTTAATGAGACATTATTCTTTATGACTGTGAATGCTGGCTCCTAAATAAATGTGATGAGAATAAACTTTCAGTTTTCGACTGAAAGTTTCTACTTAGAATCTATGGTGCAGTTCAAGAAAATAACATCTGGAGAATTCAATATAACTATGAATTATAACTCAAATATATACAACCAAATATAATAAGGGTAATTAAATCTTATATCAGAAGGGTCAACTATGTTTATAGATATGAAGAAACTGACTGAGTTAAAAAACTGACTTTTTATAAAAGGGAAGGTAATAGAAGAAGAGTTAGACCATGAACTAGATGGATCTCAAGATCATTGGCATTTACCAGTGGAGAATATTTTTGTCTGATCAGGCTGGATGGAGAAAACTGACTGGGACTGCCTCGGCTTGTACCAGGCTGTCGTACTGATGAAGAAGAATATATTCTTTTTACCAGCTAAATTGTTTCTCCTTTTCATAAATTTTACCTTGGAGCTATCTTGTCTCTGAATTAGAAACTAATATAATTCATTAAGAAAATCCCTACTTTTCAGAAAGTTTGGAAACAAACTCTCATATGTAATACTTTTTACACTTTCTGATGATTATAGTTGTAACATTGCGATGATTGAGCTGCTGTCTTGAGTACAAGGAAGCTCAAACATTACTCTGGCATATATGCTGGCAAAGGACAAAATTTAACTTAATTGATTATGAATAAATTGATTGAGATAACTATTTTATGAGAAATATGCCCATCTTTGGAAGCTATGGAAAGACAGTGAACCAGACAACAGTAAAGAATGTTATTATTCAGACTAGTTAACTCCATTTTGCTGGACGAAACATTTTCTTTTTATCTGATAAAATAATCTACAAATGCCTGCTATCTCCGCATGGAAATATCCCCAAAGCTAAATTGCTTGTTTAATTGACGGCCACTTCATAATACTTATTATAATGCAGTCTTAACAACTCTCTAATTTGAAAATAACAGTAATATAACGTGAAACACTGCTTTAACATAGATGAAGTAGGAAGCTTTTATTTTAATGAATCGTTATAGTTGTTACATAGTTAATTGTTTCTTGAGTACACAATTACCTGTGTTACAAAATTATTTGGTATTTGTTTAAAAAAAAGTTTAAACAGAGCATTCAAAAATTCGTTGCAAGTCATTGAATTTCAATCTGAATTTAAGCCTCTCAAATGAGACGTGATTGTTTCGTAGACCGAAAATTCGTCATTTCAGGAAAATAAATAAATAGATGTTTGTATTTAAATTAACCCCTTGACATACAAAGGTGTCTGGTATACGTCATTTGTTTATGTAAGCATTGACGTGTCAAAAGACAAGAATTTTACACCTATTAACCCTTTCTGGCACAGTGTTACCAGTCTGGTAACACCTAAACAGTTCACTTTTTAAACGCTGAAAATAAACTAAAAAAATGAAAATTGGATAAAATGTTTCTTTTAACTTTCCTTATCAATACTATATGGCCGTACCACAACTACCAATCCATAATTTTCCTCTCGGTCAAGTTTTTAAAAACCCTTATTTTTCAGGTTTTTTTAGATATAAAAAAATTTTCCTATGTTATTTTGTTGGCTGATCTCTTTACTTTGTATTATATTTTAATTTTTACATTGGAAACTTGTCATGAATTCAAGGTGTTACCGAACCGGCAACACTGAGTCACTAGGGCGGATCATCTCATATTTCACTTGAGAAACGTAAACAAAGTTCTATTGCGAAAGGGGTCTTCTTCCCAGAAGTAACGATTGCTGCTTTGCAGAAGAAAACAGAAGGGTCTTTGTACCTAGTCTGTTGGGACACTAAAAGGCAATATGGTTTACAAAGGGTTGTCCGCCCCTTGGGAATTCCACGTGAGGAATGTCGAAGTCAACACGTGGTCAAGGATAATTTTATCAGTTCGCTCTTGGATTTACACCTTGCAGTTGTATTTTTTCCTCTTGCTTTTATAGAAATGTGCAATGTTGCTTTGTGTTTCTTCAAAGGGGGTGTTACATGCTTGAGAAGTATCGCGAAAAGAAAAAATACCTCATATAGCAAAGTATTTTTTTCCCGGGGGATGGGGGTGTAAAGTAGCAGGCCACCACGTGGTGCACCCTGGGTAACTCTAAATCTGCTGCAGAGATCCGAATCTAGCGTTTTTTTTTTTAAAAATAAAACCAAAACTTTTACTCTTGCGTGCTTCACAGCAATGCTCGCATTTTCTAAGCTCATGTGATTCAGTGTTGCCGCTCTGGTAACACCCACAAAATTAGAACGGTAAGTGCAATCTTTATGAATTACATGTGTACTCCTCTAGGCCTAAATAGACAGCATAAAAATTTTTTTGTTGAAATTCCAACTTTAAAAGGAAGTGTGCCGGAAAGGGTTAAATAATTCCCTTTTGCGCTTAGAAAATAAATGCAGCGATGCCTTGACTTGCGAGTTTAATTCGTTCTGTGACGGAGCTCGTAACTCGAATTGCTCGTATGTCAAATCAGTTTTCCCCATTGAAATGAGTTGAAATGCTATTAATCCGTTCCACCCCCTCTAAAAAAAAATACCCACCCAATTCTTTTTTACATATTTTTAAATAAGAAAAATGTATTTATAAATAACATTGTATAAAAACAATACAATAGACTGTGCTGCAATAAACTGGTTTTATTAAGTATAATGTACAACATTTACTGTGGAGATCAGACGACTTGAAGATGCTGACGGAGGGAGAGGAGGAAGAATGAACTGAATAATTAAATCTTATTCGCTGATTTTTGTTCTCTTCGCTACGCTTTCCTCACTTTCATCTGCAGGGGATTTCGATAATAAAAACTTTTCCAATGAGTTCTGTTTCATCTCCCCTTTCAGAATCTATATACACTCATGGACAAAAAAATTAGCGCACCAAGAAGGGGTCGTCAAAATGAAACGAAATTTTACATACGTAATGACTACTTTGATATAAGTAAATGATAAGAAAATCAAAGAAAAAGGATAATTTATTTCAGAGAAAAAGGCAAAAGAACGGAGGAGTTAATACTCCGTTGGGTCCCTCTAGCGCGAATGCACGATGCGATACGATCGGGCATTGAGTCATAAAAGTTCTGTATGATGTCTTGAGACATTTCGTTCCATATTTGCTGTAACCTTGCCTCTAGTTCGTTCAAACTCGTGGGATGCCCAACTCGTCGTCCCAAATGATCCCAGATATGCTCGATTGGAGACAAATCTGGGGATCGGGCAGGCCAAGGAAGGGCAGTAACAGTGCGGAGACAGTCTTGTGACATCCTTGCCGTATGAGGCCGAGCATTGTCTTGTTGAAAAATGGCTCCTGGGAGCCGTTGCATGAGTGGCAACACATGTGGTTGCAGGATTTCATGAACATACCGCTGGGCTGTCATGGTGCCACGGAACAATAATAGGGGTCACCGTGTATTGTAGGCAATGGCACCCCATACCATCACACTAGCTGTGGGAGCGATGTGCCGCTGTACAGCAAAGGCAGGATTGAAGCGTTCACCACGGGCTCTCCACACACGAACACGATTGTCATCACTGCCGAGATTGAATCTGGATTCGTCGCTAAAGACGACCTGGTTCCATTCCGCTGCAGTCCAGTTTCCTCGTGCGCGGCAAAACTCCAAACGGAGGCGTCAATGGGTGGGCGTCAAGGGCAGCACACGTAATGGGCGCCGCGATACCAACTGTCCTTTAGCCAGGCGCCTTCGTATGGTTCGAGAAGACACAGAGGCTAATCATTTGCATATCTCCCCGACATGTACCATCATTGCAAGTTTCGTTATGATCCCGCAATTATTTCTTGGTGCGCTAAATTTTTGGTCCATGAGTGTATATAAAATGCGTAGGTATGCGGCAAAAAAATCAGCGATATTTCTACACTCCGAATGGCAACGGCTGCAACTACCAGATGTAAACATTAGCGGCTGACTGTGTGTGTGTGTAATGGTTTGACGATAGCATGTAATTTGGTACATTTAATTGCTGTATTTTACACGTGAAGAATTTTAATTTTTTCACGAGATAATTTATTCTTTTGTTCCATCGGTTTTTCTAAATGTATGTAAGAGGACAAATTTTCCGCCTCTGTTAAAATTGTCACACAAATTATTGTATTACAACATTAATTTACCTCGCGATTCACAATGTGCAAGATCGTTAAGGCAAATCACAATGATTTCTCATCTTGGGAATGAACAGCCAGTTTAATGTAAAATTAAGTAAGTTTATTGTGTTACTGGATTTGTTTATTTATTTTTCCATTCGCGGAAGTTAAAAAAAAACAATCGAACTAATGCTGAATGAACAATGAAGAGTGCCAAAATATGCCATTAAATTTATCCTACATTTCAAAATTGGCTGAAGAAGGTAAAGTTCATAATAATTCATTCGAGTATATTAACCTAAAAATAATCTTTCTATTATTGCTTCAAAACTACTGCGTCATGGAAATGTGTCATACACTATTTCTTAAAAGTTAGCGAGTAAATCGGACATCGGAAATGTTTCGGTTTGAGGTTAATACTTTGCAACACTTAACTATTTATTAATGTATTCTAAAATGAGGTTTCCAATTTTTTGTTAAATTCATTTTATTTATTTGAACTCAATTCAGGTAGTTACATTTGTTAAATACTTAAAAACTTTCGGATTCTTTTTCTCGTTGTGAAATTATTCTTAGGATTTTCAGTAGAGAAAAGGGTTATTGGTGAAATCTGTTAAAGTATTTATTTTAAGAAATGCGATTTTCAATGAAAAAGTCACTGAAACTATTTTTGTGGTGTAACGTTGATTGTTCTCAATTAGTGTCTCGATTTGATGATTTACTCTTCAATCGGTCTGCCCGACGTTGAAGCATTGTCCAGTGAGAAATCTCCAACACGAAACTTCGCAAGCGACATTTGACGCGTTCTATCGGTCGCAGCAACCTCATACACTGCACAAATCTTATTTTTTTTTTGTTTTGTTTGTGTGTGTGTTTTAGTTGCTTTTTTTTACCTTTCCTGAAATA
Organism: Dolomedes plantarius; assembly: GCA_907164885.2. Taxonomy (NCBI): domain Eukaryota; kingdom Metazoa; phylum Arthropoda; class Arachnida; order Araneae; family Dolomedidae; genus Dolomedes; species Dolomedes plantarius. The sequence continues at coordinate 15,511,396 of OU015500.1, read as the reverse complement.
ATAAAGCAGGATTCACTGAAATAGTTTCTTATTTTCTTCCATCTTCAATAGGAAATAGCTACATAAAAATTCCCTGATTTTGATAAGTTTCTTTTTTTAAAAATACACTCTGATATGACAGCTGTCACAACACTGTCTAATAATGTATAATTAATAGTTTCGAATAATTAATAGTTTCGAATGGTGTTAAAAACAACAAAGCGCTAATAGAGGCATCTCGAAGAAAGAAAAAAAAGAGCGAACTTTTTCTCCAACCTAATATATATATATATATATATATATATATATATACTGCTCAAAATAATTAGGGGAGCACATGGTTTTAACGAAATTATGCAAATACTTACACCGATAAGTAACATAAAATAAATCATCCATAATTTAAAGCCTAGCAGGAAACAGAAGAAGAAAACTTCATATGCAAATCAAAGTTCATGACGTCAAAAACCAGAAAAAGAACATAAGGGCGGAAATCGGGATGTTGCAGAAACGTCTGTTTCACTGCCTTAACTGTGAAATTCGATTGCTCAGTTATTCTTTTTGAGAAAAGGTGACTTGAAAATGTCTCAACAACGTGATTTACCGGAATCCATGGCATGGCGTATTATAGGCAGACTTGCATCCGGGCAAACACAACGTAGTGTCGCGGACGCTGTTGGAGTCGCCAGAAGTGTCGTTGCAAGGCTGTGGAATCGATTCCAAGAAACAGGAAATGTTAGACGTCGACCAGGGCAAGGTAGGCCACGCGCCACTACAGCAACTGATGATCGGTATATACTGTTAACAGCTCGTCGAAACAGAACAGACAATGCTACTCAGCTGCAAGGACAGTTGTTCTTGGCAACATGACGAAGGATGTCCAGCCAAACAGTACGTAATAGGCTTCATCAGGGAGGTCTCTATGCACGTAGGCCAATGGTCTGCATTCCGTTGACCTCACGCCACCGTGCGGCCCGAAGAAGATGGGCTGCTGAACATCGAGATTAGGAGCAACATGATTGGAGCCAAGTGCTGTTTACAGACGAGTCCCGATTCAGTCTGGAGTATGACACCCGACGTGTTTTGATATGGAGGGAAAGGGGCAGTCGAAATAACCCCACATTCGTTCGTGAAAGGTCACAATACAGACGAGCTGGTTTTATGGTATGGGGTGGAATCAGTATAGGTGGACGTACGGACCTGCATATCATTCGGAATGGTACTTTGACGGCCCGAAGGTATGCAGACGAGATACTGAGACCTCATGTCATACCTTACACTGCAGCCATCGGAGATTCCTTTGTTTTCCAGCATGATAATGCCAGACCGCATACAGCTCGTCTTGTGGAGAACATGCTTGAAGCTGAAACAATACAGCGTATGGAATGGCCAGCGTGCTATCCTGACCTGAATCCAATCGAGCATGTTTGAGACATGCTTAGACGACGCATTGCTGCGAGACTGAGGCCTCCTTTTACACTCCGAGACTTGGAGATTGCACTTCTTGAGGAGTGGAACAGTATTCCCCAAAGTCTTATCGATAACACCATCGCACCCATGGAAAACAGGTGTGCAACAGTCTTAGCTGTTCGAGGAGACCGCACGCCATAGTAAAAATCTTGCATCATTTCTAAACAATACTTTTTTTTATCGTTTACATGTAACCAAATTGTTGCCCTAAATCATCTTTTCATGTTTTTTCCATATTTTCAAAGAATTAAAGCTTAATTACAAAATTTTTTACGTCTTTTTCTGTATTGCGCATTACGCGTGTACTATCCATTTTATGCCAATACGTGGCTGTCTCGCACGGTTTTCTTAACTTCTTTGCTTGCTCCCCTAATTTTTTTGAGCAGTGTATATATATATATATATATATATATATATATATATATATATATATATATATATATATAGTGTATCAGGCGCCTTTAGCTAGAGACTGCCTGATACTAAGCGAAAATTCTCGAGCGACGGGTGCACCCCCAAGCGGCCTGGGAGAAGGCCAGTTGAGAATTGGGAGAGAAAGAGGTAGCAGCCCCGGCGCGTAGGTAGATGGCTCAGTGACGGTCCCTCTGTGCAAATATTCTCAGTCAGCTAGAAATACTCTTAGCGAATAGGCTGAGAGTATCATCATAAGGCTCCATCGAGCTTCTGTCGTGGGCAAATTATATTTATTCTTTTGTTTCTTCTACGTGTATATAATATGTGTGTGTGTGTGAAGTTAATAAATGTCTTTCGTCCGAATGTTGCCTCGTCATTGAATGAAAGAACTGAAGACCACTTGACCCACAATTGCTACTACACTGGCATATTTGCTCCGTATCTTGAGAATTAAAGTCTGCAGAATTAATATGAAATAATTGCAAGATAAAAAGAACTTTTTATATACACCACGTTTTAAATTTTCTGTTGAATCATATAAACTTGACAATTCCATGTATTAATAAATACTTTAAAAAAAAATTTTCATGAATTATCCCATCAACTTGAAAGAAAATGATCAAATGCGAAATAAAGAGAGCAATTATAAGAAATTTTCAAACAACAAAATTAACTGAAAAGGAATTCAAATCTGCTTAAAGATGGCTAAGAGTATTAAAAGAATGCATTGTCATCGTGTTCTGAGCTATTCTAAAAGTGTCAAATGTCTAGCTTCTCGGGAAGTTAGTTAAAAATCGATTTCAAGATTTGTACTGGACAAACACACAAACAAGAAAGCGAGTTAATAAAAACATGGCAATGAAGAAAAATATTAACTATATTGCACTTTTTAAATTTCTTTGGATTAATAAAAAAGGACTTAAATGATAGAATATTGAACCCCGATATTTGATATGAAGAAAACCTTAAAATACACAAAAAGGTAGAGTGGATTTTTGCCAAATGAGAGAGATTTTCCTGTTTAGTTTTTGATTCTGATCCGGCCTCTCATTTCTAGGCTTTTGAGCTAACAAAATTAATGGGAAAAAACAACTAATGAGCTTAAAAATTATAGATTTTACATTAAGTTTATTTATTAAGTATTTCTGACAATGCAACAGTATTATACTTCATCATTACAAAAAGAAAAATGCTCCAATAAAAAGGATTATAATGATTTGATAACAGTGAAGGTGACTTTCACAAATCCTAGTTTCTTTTAATAAAACCCAGAATTTTAGTTTCTTCACTACCTATATTACTAAAGTATAAAATTGACAAAAATACTTAAAACTCTTTTAAAAACCAAGGTTATAACATGGACAGTGAGTTAGATAGGGAAAAAAAAACATAAGTTTGTTTAGATATCTTTTCTATACTATAATGAACACTTTTTATAGACTTAATTTTTTTTAACTGAGGAGCCTAGATAGAAGCTGAAAATTTTTAAATCTGAAACTAAGCAGAATTTTCCACAATTTCAAGCTCTTTCCTAGATATGAAATGAGAATCTGTTCAGTTTGGGAAAACATATTTAAGCAGTTATTGTCCATGGATAATAGTCAACTTATCACCCCTTGAAGTATGAGCTTTGAAACTTAAACTACGAAACTATGTTATTGACTTTACTGATATAACCCTCCATAGATTAGATTCAGTCCTTAAGGGTTTAACCCATAAAATATAGAGTTTGGGTTCAAAATCCTGCTGTTATAAGGAAACACGAACAGGATTCTCTTGTGGAGAGAGAGGGGAAAAAACTTCGGCTATACAGCATAAATCTTAGTTTTGTATTTTATGAAATTCTTCTCTTTAGCGTTTTTCATTCACATGTTTTGCTGGTATACGATTCTTTTTTCGTAAATTCCTTAAAAACTCATTCAATGCTACACACACACACATACATACGTATATATATACAGTGGTACCTCGTCTTACGAGTGTCCCGACTTAACGAGTTTTTTTTTAGATGCGAGCAGTCTCTCGGCCGATTTTCTGCCTTGAATTACGAGCTAAAATTCGGGTTACGAGCCAGCTTCAGACACCCCACAGCGAGTTTGAGGAGCGAACGCCATGTAACGTTCTCGTCAAATGAGCACACGAGAAACATAGTATATTTACAACCTTTATGTACAGTTATAATACATATTATTCTAAGACTACTTTCCAGTCATATTATTATAAGACTTACCGAGAGATTAACTCTCAACAATTATCATACGGGGCAGCTTGCTCTGCCCACACTTGAGTCGCCCTCCGAAACCGAACAGCGTCCAACCTCTCCTTTCAAAATATTCTGAAAAGAGAGATGAAACATACCTCATTGGACAAGTTTTCATTGAAAGACCCTGCAGATGAAAGCGAGGAAAGCGTGCCAAAAGGAGCAAAAATCGGCGAATAAGATTCAATTATTCAGTTCATCCTTTCTCCTCCCCCTCCGTCAGCATCTTCAAGTCGTCTGATCTTCACAGTAAATGTTGTACATTATACTTAATAAAACCAGTTTATTGTAGCACAGTCTATTGCATTGTGTTCTTATACAATATATGTTGTTTATAAATACATTTTTCTTATTTAAAAACATGTAATAAAGAATTGGGGTGGTTTTTTTTCTTTTCTTTTCTTTTTTCTTTATGAGGGGGCGGGGGCGGAACGGATTAATAGCATTTCAATTCATTTCAATGGGGAAAATTGATTTGATCTAAGAGTAATTCGAGTTACGAGCTCCTCCAGGAACGAATTAAACTCGTAAGTCAAGACACCACTGTGTATATATATACAGTAACTCCCGCTTATAGTGATCAGTGGTTATAAGAATCAACCGTTTATAAGAATCAATATCGCGAAAACAAAAAAAAAAATGTATTATTTCCATGTTACAATTTTCGCTTTAAAGAATAAATCTACCGGTTTTAAGAATCAGTTTACACACTTCGCTTTCCTTTCATTTTTCCAAAAAAGCCACTTAAACCCTCAAAAGGCACGAAGTTCTTTCCTTTTTTTTAAAAGAAAGATTGATAAGATGGGATGGAATATAGTCATAAAAATCATTCCTTTCTTTGTTAGGCATAACATAATAGTTTCCCCTTAAACGCTTTAGCACAACACTGTCCTATTAGCTTGACCCAGGGGCTTCTTTACCCGTCCGGGTCCGATTTTACTTTTCTTCACTGACAAACAAAAATAGGGACTCTTTTTTCCCCACCTCCCACATCCTGGTTGCGGCTTCCTGGATCCTGAAACACATAAATCTTCGGCGAAGTGTCCACTATCATTTAGGCAAACGTGACATTAGTAGATTCAGCACGTTACCAAACCGTGAAACGTAAGCTAGAAGGTGGATCTTCGTCTGAGACTATTAGTATTGAAAGAGGTATAAACAGCCTCCTGAAAACTTCATTACGTCAAACTACCATAGAAAACTTTTTCTTGCTCCCTTCCTGTAGTTGAAATGTTAAAACTGTTAAGCAGGTATGTTGTAACAAATATTGGATTTTTTCTTCTCTTACTATAATTATGTGTATCTACCTATAGGTCTAAAAATTACGTTGTATTTTTTAAATTATCAAAAATAATTTTAATAAAAGATAATTAACGTAAATTAAAGAGTATTTTATGGTAAATTATCTAATATATGTATATATAGGTGTGTGTGTGCCTGTTCAAAACCCTAAATTTCGGCTATAAGAATCAACCGCTTATAAGAATCAAAAACAGTAATAACAAACGTGATTCTTATAAGCAGAAATCACTGTATATATATATGCACTCTGTCATAAAAAAATATATGCACCCAGAAGGAAACGAGCTACTATCACGAAACTTAACATGTATGTATTGTATGAGGAGATAAGCAAATGATTACAAATTCAGAAGAACAGACCGTTTTATTAAGAAGATATGGCATGAAAAATGTTACAAATCAGTAAGTAGTAAATCAACCTCTGGCAGCTATACAAGTTGAAACACGGCATGGCATCGAATGAGGTCACATATGACCTCCTGCGGAAAGGCGAATCCATCCTTGCAACTGGGCAGTTAATTCACCAATATTCCGGGACGGCTCCAGTTGTCTTCCAAGCACGTCCCAGACGTGCTGTATTGGCGAGAGGTCTGGTGACCTGGCAAGCCATGGGAGTACGTCATATCCTTGAAGACATTGTTGGGAGAGTTGCGCAGTATGTGGACGACCGTTGTCTTGCTGATAAATGGCACCTGGGCGACTTGATAGCATAGGCAGTACAACTGGCATTAAAATCTCGTCCACGTAACTGCGTGCCGTCAAAGTGCGTTGAAGGACAACTAGAGGTGATCATGTGTCCCAACAAATCGTTCCCCACACTGTCATACCTTGGACAATCGCCGTATGCCTCTCGACAACAAATGCTGGATCGAACCGATGGCCTGGCCGCCTCCACACGCATATGCACTGGTCATCAACATTGAGACTGAATAGGGATTCATCGCTGACGATCACACGCCTCCAGTCGGTCATACTCCAGCTTGCCCGAGGTCGGCAAAAATCCAATCAACATTGCCTATGATGTGGGGTCAGTGGTAGGCGTCTTAATGGACGTTGGCTCCTTATACCTGCGTCGGCCAGTTGTCTCCGAATGGTTACCCTTCATACCACCGGATGTCTGGAAGGTGGTAAATGGCGTCGAACCGATTCTAGCGACGTTGTTGGTGCAGACGTGGCCGCTTTTATGATTGCGCGATCCTCGCGCGCATTTGTGTTCCTGGGACGCCCTGGCCCTCCGCGGCGTGACGGTAGACTATCCCTTCCGTGATCCACTGTTGACAACACTGAAAAACTACCATATCGCTCCGACCGAGGTGGCGGCCGATACGCCTGTTCGACCAAACTGCTTCTCTGAGGCCTGCCTACTATACACCCCCTCTCAAAGTCCGATAATTGTTCGTACTGTCACCGGTTACGTCTCAGAGGCATCTCTGGTCACAATAACGTCCATACAAGTCGACAGATTTGTTTAAATAACCATATGTCACGAGCAATCATGCTTTTAAACTCTCCCAGCTGCGCATGTCATGCTCGCATAACGCGCTTATCCTTGTTTCATTGGCGTCGAAATTTTAATCATTTGCATATCTCTTACCAGACTACATTCCTGCCAAGTTTCGTGATAGTAGCTCGATTTCTTCTGGGTGCATATATTTTTTTGTGACAGAGTGTATATATATATGTGTGTGTGTGTGTGTATGTGTGTGTGCGTGCGCATTAGGGCTGAAAGTACTCGTGTTATTCCTTTTTTTTCAGATTTCAGGAAGATTTTTCCCCCTTCTAATGTGAATTATGTTTTATTTTACTCAAAATGTTTGAAAATATTTGATCATGACCATAAACATAGTAGAAATAATTGACTTTGTGATTGTTTATTGTAGAAAAAGTGAATTTTTTCTTTTTTTTTTTGATACTTTTGACAGTTTTTCGAAGTTATACCGTCATTAACAGTGTTATTGTTTAGCACTTGAAGACCACACTCACTGACACAAAGGATCCATCAACTGTTGATGAGGGTTGTACGAGAACAATCCAAACATCTCAGGAAATGAAGTTTGCTTAAACTCAATGATTACTCGAGACAGTGGGCTTGTCGGTTGAGCTCTCACCCATCAGCGTGATCAATGTCGAGAAAGGGGAGGGGGGGGGTAAAGATGATAATGGTAAATGTTAATGAAGTCTTACATAAATTGCAGGCCATGAAGCACGGGTTGATGGGATAAATATTCAGGTACTGATTTTCTCAAAGCCCTGCTTCCAATCTGGCCGACCGCTGCTGAGGTGAACTGAAAATGACTTTACTCTTGAAAAATCGAGGGAAAATTCTTATAACCATTGAATTTTTCAGGAAAATATTTCGATTAGGAATATTGTAACATGTTTTGAAAAATATATGCAATGACGCTATCAATATTGGCTTGGAATATCAGTTAAACGTTTCCCAAACAATATTTTCTCAGTGTGTGTGATTAACTTGAAAATCCAATGCTAATCAAATATAAACTGTTTATTTCGTTAGATGGGTACCAGATATGAAGTAGAAGTACTGAGTAATGATTTCTGTAGTTTTTTTCTAGGATTCTCACATCAGGTTCGTAGGATATGACAGTGAGTATTAATTAATGTGTGCAACTTAGATGACGGATATTTCTTCGAAACTTAGAGCGGATATTTCCTCGAAAAGGAAAACATTTTTTACCCCTTTCAGTACTATAGATGTATCATCGACGTAAGGGTAAGTTTACAAATAACTAACCTCGTGCCCAAACTCCGAAACCTTGCTGTTTAACGTCACTGCTTGTTCAGTTCTGTGTCGATCAATCTGTTAAGCTCACCCTTCCAAAAACTCGCGCTTTTTCACCGTCCCGAATTTACTTAATTACGATGTCCATTCCAGGGCCAGAGGTAGCCTAGTGATAGCGCGTTCAGCTTGGGAGTGGGAGTGCTCAGTTCGAATCCCGACGAAGGTCATTAAATGCCGTCGTGTCTAGGCTGGATATGGACACGTTAAATCTGTAGACCGGAAAGTCCTTCTATGACGTCAAAGAGGGTGGGAGAAGCTAACCATCCCAGATGTTGCCCTTGGGGGTGCTCAGTCATAATTGAGGTGGCACCAGTGGGTGGTGTTGGTTCACCTATACGGTGTCCCCATTAAACCACCATCAACCAACGATTCTAACAACAAATATAAAGGGCGAATGGCAAGCAACAACTATATGCATTCCTCACAACTTTTTTTCTCCGTATTTTAAAACACTCCAGTGAATCATTGGAAAATTTGAATAAAAAACTAATATTAAGACAATGTTGATGATTTTGAAAGATTTCCAATAAAAAGCAAATATTAAAAAATGTTGGAAAGCGATTTATCCAAAAATATTTTTATTAACATAAAACAGTAACCTGAAATATCACCAGAATGCTGGTTCCTCAGCATTTGTCCAGCTGTTAAATATTTAGCCAAGATAAGTTTATATTTTGACATGGGTAGTACGTTTTATCAGATATTCTGACATAATGTTTAATTAAAACAAAATACTATCACAATGTAAAACAAAAGAACACCATTACATGAGAAAAAAATGTTAAGATGCATAAAATATTTAATGATAAAAAATATGAGAATCAGATATGATACAAAAAGCACGTCTGTCATTAATTAATGACAGTAATAAAAACATCAGTCTGCTTTGTATAGTCTCTGGATATCAACATGTTTAATGATCTAAATGTTTCAGCAATTAATAACTGTTTTTCAATCTTAAATAACGATCAGGCAAACAAACAAACAAAGATTTGTCATGAACACACTTTTTGGATGATGCCCCAATAGTAACTGCACAATTAGTTAATTATCGTGTCAGCAGTGGCATTCCCGTGGTATGTCAAAGTTTTCGTTTACGGGCGTAACCTACAATTTCAGGACAGAAAAAACCTTGCGTGTTAAGTTCCGCCCAAAGAAGTCGAAGTTCATCGGTTCCCACTTCTTGGGAAGTAATGCGACCATCCCTGAAAGTGCAGGCTGCCTGGTTTCCATCGATAGGAGGTCGGAGGGTGATGCCAACATGTGGCGTAATGATGATGCCCGCCTTGTGACGACAAAAACCAGTTAAGTAAACGTCTTCGATAAAAAAGATGGGAGTTGCTTTGCTCGCATCTAAGAGTCTGTTTCTCACTGAACTCGAGAAAACGTAAGCCATCCCAGAGCAGTATGGTGGGTAATAATCACCCGGCAACTCGTTTTCTGAAACTTCATACTTGCGATAGCTTGGCGGAATTACTGGTAAAAGTTCGTCTAAAAGCTCCTTTCGTAGAATCTTCCTCATTCTATTTTCGTGGCACATCAACAGAGAATCCGGATTTTGTGCATTGTTTATTGCGTCTAGAAGGTTCGGAACATGCACTAGAATGTCATCGTCCGTCTTCATCACAAAATCTGCACTTTGGCAAAAAAGTTTTGTCCACTGTAGGCCAGCAACAGATTTCGCTCCCAGATTGCGGAATGATTCGGTTAGATTGATTTGGACTAGATCACCGTATCGATATCCTTCTCGCGATATTAAAAGTTTTGTTTCTTCGTCGCCTTTTCCTATTAGGAACACTATCCGGTAGTTGTAGGCATCTTGTAACAGCTTCAAACCCCATGTCTCTCTGATTACTCTTCTTTGATTGAAATGGTTTGCGCTCGATGCAATAAAAATGAGAAGTTTTCTTCTAGAATTATCAAATGTATCACAGATCTTGTTGGCATTTAAATCAAAAGAAAAATTTAAAGGCACGTTTTCAGCTCCCTCATGTACCGTCACTCTGCCTGGTAGAACAACCCAGGCAGGAGGCTCTAAACTTCGAGCGGGTGACGTGAAGTCTCCTTGAGATAGTTTGCGCACCATATAAGTCCTGCTGTTTTCGAAGGTGTAGTTAGACAGTCTTTGTGGGTAAACGGAGTATGTCTTGGGAGGATTTTCATTCTCGTCGCTTATCTTTGAATGAAGGAAGTGAAATGTTAGCAGTGTAGATGCCAGTAAAGTGATAATGTATTTTGCATACCAGAATCGCCTCATATCTTGTTGGTACTTGTTGATGCCTGGCGAAAATTATGTAATCCAGAGTCCAATAGCTCTGCAAAAGAACAAAATAAAAGTAAATATTCAGGGCTAATGAAATAATTTAAACAAATATAGCAACAAAACTGTAAGTTTGATCATCTGTATTTCAATACAGTAAGAAACGGAACCATAGTTTTCAGAATGGATACTTCTGACCTCCTGGGAGAAATCTCTCCAAGACGTGATAATGATTCGAAAAGAAGGAATGGTTTAGGCCTTGTTCTCATTGTTTTCAGAGCTTAGTGTAACGTTCCTTTTCTGGCTTCGAGGTGATTGATACGACCTGTGATTGGTTTGACATATCACGTGGTCAACGTGTTAAATTCAGTGATTGGTCAAAATTTTCATCGGCAGCAATGTGAACAAGAGTTATGGAAGATATCTCGCCATGAAGTCCTAATTAGCATTTGTAAATCAACTTATCAGAATTAAGACGCGTATAATTATGTTTCCTAAAGTTTAGACGAAAAATGTATTCATTTAAAATTTTATTGTTGCCATTGACCGACTGAAAGAGGAATTTCTATCTCAGGGGAAAATTATTTTATTTTCAGATAAATGGGACATTTTTCTGGTGTACTGTGGGGCTAAATGAAATAAAAAAACGATTATGGAGTATTTTTGAAGTATAAAAAAATGATCAAAATCGACATAAAAATACTTTTTGTTGGGCCGAGGTAAGTTACTTCTCAAAATTGAGAGGAATAATTTATACTGATTCCTGAATAATCTGTAGCATGAATGAAAATCAGATCATTTAAAGTAACTCAAAGTAAACCATTCACAGTTGATTTAGAAAAATTGTGACAGGAAAATTTCCCGTAGCTAAAATTGGCTGTGGTAAAAGAAAAGAGAGCGGGCTCTGATAAAAGAAATGATATGCCACCTCAAATTATTATATCACACGTTGTTCCTAACATTATTTTCTTGTAAACTTTACAACCTGTTTATAGGACCTAATCAAGTCGAAATTTGTCGGCGGTGTTTACAATCCAAATTTTCTGTTTGTAATAGAGCCGAATTCGCTTTAGTTTTAGCCTTGAATAAAAGATAACCCAAATTAAGCAAGAAAATAAGATTACTATGCTTTATTCAACACGAAACATGTGGAACTATAATCGCTTATTGAGAGCAAAAGTTGAATTTAATAAGTAAATTTTTGTAAACTTGTTCTGATTTTTTTTTTATCGACTTTATTCGTCAGTAGCTTTCTGGAGAGATTTCAAGTCGTTTGCTAATATGTAGAGATTTCAGTAAATGGACAATCCGACAAGGAAGAACATACAGATTATTTACTAAAACTGCAATAAGTTTGAAAACTGAGTGATGACTTCTGACACAACATGTGTCGTAAATATTTTTCACTAAAATATAACACATAGTTTCACAAAATAATAAGAAATCCCGCTAATACCGAGTTTTCAAACGTCATACGGTGGTTAAAACGCTGTATCATTTTGATTCCCGGCATCGTACTGAAATCACAAAAGACTTTTTTTCGAATGTAAGTATAAATCAGGCATTGTGGGCTTTTTCTGGTGTTCAGACCACGTGATATTTATTTGATGATTTTCGAAAGAGAACCATAAGTAGGAAGTGCAATTTTCAAAGGAAATTAACAAACTTCCTTCCGTGCATAGTTTTTAAAAAAGTTCTGCACCAAAAATAAAATTTAGGTTTTAAAGGAACAAAACTATGTCAGAGTATAATTAAACCACATTCAATAATTTAATTCCTTGATTTTCTATTTTTAATTAAAAAGGTATGAAAATCTCAAAATTTTGAAATTTTTTACCACACACTTTCTTTATTCAAAATGAAGAGGCGCATTGGAAGTGTAGAAAATTAAGGTTTAATGTAATACGAATACATTAAACAGTTAATAGCTAAATATTAAATAGGTAGCTTTTGCAGCGCACAAATGTGACTTTAAAATCTTTTTCGTTCAAATAATTGTAATTTTTGATTACATAGTTTTGTTATTCCTCGAATGAAACGGCATCAAATTGAAGTCATCTGATTAGGAATCCGAGATTACATCTTGTTTTGTTTAAGGAATACATCATGTTTTTCATTAATTTTTTTCATTCTTTATTTCTTCTTTAAACTCTTTTCGAGATCAGAACTTCACTTCAGTAATAGAGCAAGAAAGTTAAAAGAAATAATTAAAAAGTTTAATGTTGCTACGACAATTTTATACTTCAGAAAATCAGGAAATAGAAGAACAGAGTAAATAACTTTAAAATAAACAGGTCTAATTTCAAAAGCAACTTTTTTATCGAGGAGCAGAGTTAACAGAACATTTTACCCATTATTATTAGCTTATTTTGCAGTTATATGAAGTGACTTTTTTTAAGGTTTTTCTATTCCCTTTTCTATTAGCTTTGCTTAGTACAATCGTTAAGTCATCAATGGGCTATTATTTCAAATTTCAGATCAATGTCAAAAATCGTAGTATATTTTGTAAACACTTATATACAAATTACCCTTTTTATATACAAATACTGATAATTTCACTGTCTGCGAGATACTTTTGCTTCCTGATCCTAAATACACGGTAAAAAATTAGGTAAAAAATTAGGGCCCTGCATTGGATTCATGATTTTTTGAGAGACAGAGTCATCAGGGTTAGATTTAACAATTCCATGTCGAGTGGATTTAAGATGAGTCAAGATCTTCCACCGTTTTGAGTCCTACTCTTTTTGCTCTGTTCTTGAATGGCATCGAGAAAGTTATCTCCAGGAGATGTGAAGTGGGCTTGTTTGTTGACGATATTGTCCTCTGGAACTCAGGTGACAATATTGCGAACTTGGAAAATAATGTCAACCAGACTCTTGTTGACGAGCGGAACTTTGCTGAAAGCCACAAATTAAGTTTTAATCCTTTGAAATCCACTACTAGTTTCTTTACAACAAATAGAAGGCTGTACGGATATTCGCCTAGGATCATTTTGAATAACCAACCTCTTTTGGTGGACAGGTATCCAAAATACTTGGGTTTTGTTTTGGACCCCGAGATTACCAGCAGTAAACACATCGATCATATTGTGGGAAAAGGCAGAAAACGCCTTACTATCCTGAAATACATCTCTGGACGCGACTGGGGAGCAGACTCGTTCATGCTTTGAAATACTTACATTGCGCTCTTAAGACCCATCCTGGAGTATGGCTTCCCAGTTTACTGCTTTGCTTCTAAGGCCATCGGCACATGGAACGACTCAAAGGAAACTGAACTGGTTAGCGATTGAAATTGCTTATCGATTGCGAACTCGTTAGTGATGCGGCTCCGCACACGGGCCTACTCAAAAGTGATTCAAATCAATAGTTTGCAACCTGTCATGGAAGGAAGAACATCATTATTCCGGGCATTTTTTAGTTAAATAATTATCAGAAATTAATTTATTTTAAAAAATTGTCAAAATAGATTATCGTTGATCAATCGTTTAAAAATGGACTGTACACATAGGCGCACATATTCCATACAACAAAAAACGTTAGAATTTCATTTCATTGCTAGGCAGAAGTCACGTGACTCTCGTGTTCGTCATTTGCAGCTTTTCAAAAGATCGGCTGCAACATAGATTGTGTAATAACACGCACAACGCAAGAGAAACTGGCGACTGAAGTTGCTAGCGACTCGACACGTTGAGTTGCCTGCGACAGATTACAAACGCGTTGCTCATGGGTTTGTAACCAGTTGCGCCGTGTGCGTGGCTCCATTCGATTACATAGGTTACTACTCATCACGGACTGGTTTGTGATTGGAGTCAGTTATTAGTTTCTTTTGAGTTGCTCCGTGTGCAGACGGCCTTAGACTAGTCTACAAAACCTTGAGCGAATACAACTGAGCGCTGCACAGATTATAACTGGTCTTCGAAATACACTGAAGTGCCACTGAATTACGAATAGCAAAGCCTATGCAAATTGTGTAGCGCTGCGCATCATGTATGCGCAAGTGAGGACGCTGTGGTAACTGCATATATAGCGCGTACTGTGGTTGTTCTGAATTAGTTGTTAGAATTTCCAGTATGGGTAAACTGCCTGATTTAGACGTCTTTGATCGCGGACAAATCGTAGGTGCGCGACGCATGGGCCATTCAATTTCCGAAATCGTCAGACAGCTAGGATTTTCAAGGTCGACAGTGTCAAGAGTATACCAAGAATACATGGATGGTGGAAAAAAAACTAGCGATCGGGCAAACTGTAAAGGACAATTAGCCCTGACAGTGCGTGGTGAGAGACGGATCTGGCGTATTGTACGTAATCAGCGAAGCCAAACATTAGCTCAAATTACCACCCAGTTTAATGACGGTGCCAGTCGTACAGTCAGTAAACGGACTGTGCAACGCTCGCTTCACCGTATGGGTTTCGGGAGCCGTCGACCTACGGGAATACCATTGCTCTATACTCGCCATCGGGCTGCACGTCTTCCCTGGGCAAGAGACCACAGAGATTGGAGTGTAGAGGACTGGAAACGAGTAGCATGGAGTGATGAGTCTCGATTCCGACTACTTAACGCCGACGGGAGGCTGAGAATATGGCGTCAGGCTCATGAAGCCATGGATCCTGCATGCCTGGCTGGAACTGTACAAGGACATGGTGGCTCAATCATGGTCTGGGGTGTTTTTTCGTGGCACAGTTTGGGATCTTTGGTGCGTGTACCAACCTCCCTCAATGCAATTCGGTACGTAGAGTTGCTGGGTGATCACCTCCATCCGTTTATGCTGTTCTGTTATCCGCACGGTAATGGAGTTTTCCAGCAAGACAACTGAACCTCTCACAAGTTCCGGTTGGCTACTGGCTGGTTGGATGAGCTTTCCTCTGACTTCTCTGTCATGAATTGGCCACCTAGAAGTCCAGACTTAAATCCTATTGATCATCTTTGGGATGTTTTGGAACAAGGCGTGAAAGGCCATCACACAGCACCAAAGAACCTTACTGAATTATGGACAGCTTTAGCCAATATTTGGCAAGCCATTCCCGTGGAACGTTTCCAGAAACTTGTTGAATCTATGCCTCGTCGTGTGGCAGCCGTTATCAAGGCCATAGGAGGCCCAACTCGTTACTAGGTAGGTATCCCTAATTCAGTGGCACTTCAGTGTAGTTGTCCCAATGACATTGTTCTTTTTGAGGTGGATTTACAACCACTCAGAAGAAACTCAAATCTTGTGAAGTATTTTAACAAACTCCTTAGTTATGGCTCTCAAAATCGAACTTCAGCCTTTCTCGGGGTCTGGAGTAATAATCAGAGACTCAAGAAAAACAGTCCTTTTAGTCAGATAGTCAGTGACAATTTTATCTCCAATACTGTTGAGCCGTATTTCTTGAATCCATGCATTGACCCTTCTGAGGGTCTTACCGGGGTATGCTTTCATCCAGATCTTCATGGCCAGGTTAACGAGTCTTCAGATCTTCCTGTGTGCCTAAGGCAACTTGCCCTTGAATTGATCAATAACATCCCAGATGATGCTGTACTTATTTATACGGATGGTAGCAGGAATGATAGGACTTGTTCTGGTAGTGGTGTCTTCATTAAGTCTCAAAACGGATCTAATCAAATTTCAATTAGAAATACTGAAGCTTTCAATTAGAAATTAGAAGCTGTTCCATCTTTCGCAGCGAGTTGATTGCAATTAATGCGGGTCTTGACACCGTCCTTTCGCTCTCTGGGGATGGAGAAATCTGGATTCTGTCTGATAGCCGGAGTCCATCCGGCATCTTTCTAACTGGCACAGTGTCCGTGATAATACAGGAGTAGCTAATTTGGACAAGCTGGAGCGGCTCTCCTCATCTCGTGAGATTCATTTACAGTGGATCCCTTCCCATGTAGACCTTTCCGGTAACGAGATTGCTGATACCCTAGCAAAAAGAGGTGCTGACGAGTCCATGGATAGGCCGGCCCTTCTGACATATACTGAACTGTATTCTAAACATAACTGTCTTGTAAGATCTGCATTCGCCATCAACCCCGTGCACCATTGGTACCAGGGTAATCGCCCCGGTGGTTCTCTGTCCCTCCGGTGCAGCAGACAGGAGCAAACTACAGTAACCCGCTTTCGTAGTGGCCACCTCAGAACATTGACTTATACTGATAAGGAGGAAGTGTTTCCAACTTGTACCAAATGTTCCAAAGGCCAAGCCACTCCGGATCATATACTAGTGTGCTTGGGACTTGAAAAGAAAGATCTTCTGGAGCGGCCATTATTGGTCATTGACTTCTTGAGAGTGTGCGGTATCATGGACCTAATCTAGCTCTGCTGGGTGACAAGGATCAGCAACAACAAAAAATTAACCGTGTAAGACTGGTTTCGAAGAATCGTCAAAATAAGTATGCTGTTCCCGGATCATTTGGCATGGTCTCCAAAGTTATTCATAGTTTTTAGACGTTTACAAAATATACTACAATTTTATACATTGATCTGAAATTTGAAATAACAGCCCATTGATGACTTAAAGAGGGGGGGGGGGAAGTTAACGACAGTATTAAGCAAAGCTAATAGAAAAGAGAATAGAAAAATCTTTAAAAATCCCCTTCAAATGACTACAAAATAAGCGAATAATAACGGGTAAGATGTTCTCTTGACTCTGCTTCTGAATTAAAAGATTGCATTTAAAATTCAATCTGTTTTTTTAAAAGTTATTTATTGCGTTCTTCTATTTCTTGATTTTTTAACGTGCTTTAATGCTCTTTTCGTTATTAAGTCTAAAATTCAATGTTATCATCACATGACAAAGACAAGTCCGAGGCAGTCGTAGAAGAATCAATTCAGAAGGTTGCTAAATGTTTACAAGACCGTAAATAGAGTTCATGAGCCATTTAAAACAGGTATCTATGCTTCAACCCCAGTAAAGCGTTTTTTGGCTCCAATCGCGATGGACGTTTGCAATACTCTAAAAAGTTTTGTCTCATATTTTAAGGTAGTTTTTGCAGTACACAACCAAACTGAGATTTCATTAAGAGATCCAAGGAAAAAATATTTTTTTTCATTGTTTTACAAAGATAAGTTTTTTTCTCTTCTTCTGAGAGTGTTAGTGAAGAACTCCATTCATTCTAATAAATTGAATTTTGGCTATCATTTTGTTTGTTTTAACAATATAAAGTTTCTCTGCAAGATTATGTCTTACTTAATTGATAGTTATATCCCAAATATTCCTCTCCCAAGCAACCACATGTAAACAAACATCTTGACTTATCGGGTTTCATTTTACACTTAATATATTTAGTATACAGAATTTTCTACCATAAAACTTCTAAAGTAGATTAAAATTTCTGTTATTTTCTAGGATTGATTCAAATAAGGCATAGAGAAAGTAGGCACCAAAACATTAACATTCTTTTCACTTTTGTTTCCATCATTTACATTCTCGAGTTGGGAACCAATTTCATTGGTCCTTTGGTTCAAAAATACGTTAAAATACTCGACTGGAGCTACAGTTCTCAATGGAAGATTGTAATGTACTTGGTATCTGGGAGAAATCATCTACGGTATTTTTTTTTTTTTAAAAGGTAAAGTTTTCTTAGAATGTACGTTGTCAAACATGTTGAAAGTAAATATACGATCAACTGCATCAATGAAGGACGCATCATAAAAGCTGAATTGCAAATGCCAATAGCTTCACCCTTCAATTCAGTCTTTCCATTTTTTTTATCCTTTACCATTTTCTTCTCTAGTATTACTTAATTCAGATAAGAACTATTGGAGTAGCAAACGTTTACTGAAGAAACGAAAAGAAATTGGATAACATTGCAAACGTTTCTGCAAGTGGTTTGATAAATGAAATAAAAATTGTAGTTCCTTTAATTGGTAATACCAATTGCATGATCCCATAGTTAAGTATTTCCACTTTTTTATCCTTTAGCATTTCCATTTCTAGTGAGTATTTCTTAACTCAAGTAAGGACCACAGGGGTTGCAAACTTTTACTAAGTAAACCAAAAGTAATTGGAGAACACTGCAAACGTTGCTACAAATGGTATTATATGTGAGCTCCAAATTTGCAGTTTCTTTGTTGCTGTTGTTGTTGCCTATGTCCCTTGACCGACAGCAACATCAGATCAAGGCCCTTGTAGGCTATTGGGCTGAGTGATGCGGCTCCGTTTTGAAGTTAGCACCACAAGGGGCGGAGTCCGACTTGGCTAACGCACTGGTCCCATAATTTTAAACCGAGTCAAGTGACGAGATCAGTACACTTGACCCCGCACCTCCAGAGGTAAATTTCGAGAACTTGGAGGACTTGCAGCCATGACAGATTTTACGTTCACCAGCCGCTATTAGCGTACACGGCGGTAGATTGGTAGTTTATTTAACTGCAATTACCAATAGCATGACTCTAAAGCTCAGCGTTTCCACCTTTTTTTATCCTTTACCATTTCTATCTCTAGGGAATATTACTTACCTCAAATAAGGGCAACGGAGGTTACAAACTTTTACCAAGGAAACCAAAAGTAATTGCAAAACATTGCACAAACGTTGCTACAAGTGGTGTATGTGATACGTGAGTTACAAAATTGTGGTTTTTTTTAACATATTTTTTTTTGTCAAATGAACATTGATTTACCTTACTAAGGTGTAAGGTAGTTTCAAACTCCCTTAACAAACCAGGAGCAATTTAAGAAGATTGCAAAACCGTTGCAACAAAATGGGGAAATGTCTGAGTAACGAAGTTTTATTGAAGTTTCGAAAAGAGGAGTCACAAATCAGGGTCGGCTGAAGGAAATGGGGCGCAGTGGACAAAAGCGATAAGGCATTCCGATTTTATTTTGATCACAAGAACGAAATTGGCATTCAAGGATATCCCCTGGACAAATGGTGAATTTTTTTTTTCCTTTTTAATTTTTAAAAGTGAAGAAATAAAATTAGACGAGGTTAACAAACAGAACATTATTCATAAAATATGTAAATAGAAAAGAAAGATATGTGGTCAGACTGATAGATTGTTTTTATGTAATGATAATTACACAAATTAAAGTTGCGGAATGGTTTCGAAATTTTCCGTAAGTCATGATAAACCAACGGCATAAATTTAAATGATTAAAAAAAAAATACAAAACACCGCAATCTTTCATTGAATAGTTATTCATGTGACTTCCATATGAACAGTATAAATTTTAAATCTTAAAAGAGTTTAAAAAATTAACTTTTCTTAATATTTTCCCCAACGCGGAGGCGCTTGTCTTTCTCATGGTAGGTACTTCTTCTGACTTGGCCCTTGAACATCTGACTTGGCCCTTGAACGCAGTCTTGCTAACAACTTCTTTATATTAGCACCATATTAGGTGAGCCAGAGTTGCTCCCCGTGTGAGGACATCACAATAACGACCACGCCTTATTCGGGATTCGAACCCAAGCCCACAGCATGGAAGAGCAGGACGCTTTCCACTGTACCATGACTTTTCTTAATATTATGAATACTCTTTTTTGCTTTTTTACTCTCGGCAGTTTCTGTGCGCGTTCTAGAGCCGCGTGCTCCAGGTCAGAACCTTCTGCGTCAACGTTTAAAATCGGGCCAACCACAAATTAGCATAAAAATAGCAGAATATAAGTATAAAACTTCCCTCTAAAATAAATAAAGAATATCCTATTCGAAATTTCAAGGTTGAAAAAGCCTTCTTCAGGAGTCAAATAAGAAGCTGCTCATCAAACTCCTCCAGAGAAAAAAAAAATGCTATGAAGAGATTAGTACTAAAATCCCCTCTGAACTGGAATTCCTACCTCACTTATCGGATACCAGCTTAACTACATGAAAAGTAGCTAAAATACTAAGTCGATAAAAAAAAAATCCTTTACTGTTTTATTCATGAGACATGTCACAGGAAAAATAACTGATTTATGAAATGGTTTTTCTATCATTTTATCATTTGTGCATATACTCGTTAGTGAACTCTCCATTATCGGTTGGAGGTTTATACATGCAACATAAAAGGAGAGAGTTAGTTATACAGATATTTCTCAACTTACGACCACTCTATTTGAGACCCCTCGCACTTACGACCGAAATTTTTATATTTTTTTTTATCTTTTTCTCAAAAATACTGTTCCTTGAATGTACAGTAAATACCTATATGTATTACATTACTATTAAAAACGACCTTGGATAACTTTGTTAAAAAACTTGCAACGTATCTTCTGTCGCAAATTCTGAGCCATTGGATTGTACTAACATAATAAGTAGTGATAGCGAAGAATAATTTATGCCTTCTAATTAAAGTACAATGTATTTTAAATTACGTTTGTATGTATAAAAGCAAAAAATATATGTATGTACATATACAAAAAAAAATGTTTGAAACTCGACTTAGACCAAATTTACTTAAGACCAATGTTACCGTTCCTTTCTCGGTCGTAAGTCGAGGAATATCTGTATAAGAAATTACTCGCAAGAATTTCAACATGAGCTCGTTACCAAGGGTATATAACAGACATTTTAAAGGAAAAACCGGATTAAGTAATTTTTTTAAATTTTTGTAAAATCCTTTATAAAACCCTGTATATACTTCATTCAAAACCTATTTTTCAGCGGAAACTTCCGGCGTCCCATGGATACATAATTTATAGGGTATGCATCGGCATATATTTATAAAGTTGAAACAGAAGATCAAAACAGAAATACTAGAAATTCACTGTTAATGACAACATCTCTTTACCAATATTTTTTTTCTGGATTTTATATATATATATATATATATATATATATATATATATATATATTTTTTAATATATTAAATCCACTCCCTGTAGTATAAACTTTACACAAATTTTTCCCAATACATTCCCTATAGTAAACATTGTCAATGAAAATTCAGATATTTTCTAAACACGACGAATATAACCTAGAAAAATTCGCACAGAAGGATGTAAAATTTACAGTGCTGTGACAAACTTGAAAATTTCTCTAAATACCTCATCGCCTTCTTCAATATACGGAAGAAAGGAAATGTGTTTTAGATTGATTAACAGCCCAATAAATACCTTCGCCGCAGATTGATTAAAAATACCAATATCATTCTCTTATGAGAAAGTATATAATAAACGTGGAGTCAAGGAGCCGAGAGTCCAAGGGCACTTCCTAGCATGTATATGCAGGTTTATCTCTCTCTTTCTCTCTCTCTCTCTCTATATATATATATATATATATATATATATATGTGTGTGTGTGTGTGTGTGTATGTATATATATGTATATATATATATATATATATATATATATATATATACACATACATACACACACACGTGTGTGTGTGTACACAGAGAAAGAGAGAGACAGAAACTTTGATAGATAAATAGATTGATATTACATAGAAAGATTAGATAAATTGCTAGGTACCCATAGAAGATGAACAGGAAAAAAAAAGGTTTTTCTAGGAAAGACCTTTACAGAATACCTATATATTTTCCTTTAGTATACTAGATATTACTGCATAACATAATACAAGTGGAAGACATAAAGACATGCAGTACATAAAATACATGGTATTTAATAAGTGTATACCGTTATGCTTTTATATTAGCAATAACTTCTCCGTATTAAACTGGTTAACATTTAATAAGAGTTAGATTAACTTAGAGAGGTTTTTTAAAACTTACCATGAAAAGAAGAATCGATTTTTTTTCGGGATGAAGTTTGTATGGGAAAGGATTTTCTACGCATTTATGTATTATATATGTATACGTTATCGCGCAAGCATCTTGGCATGCGGTAAGACAGGGATTTGTAAAGCCTTTTCTTTGAAATACATTCAGAACTAAATAGTATCTAAATTCATGTCAACAAAAACTTCATGGCTAATTAATCAGTCTAGAATTATTGACAACAATGCAAATTTTAATCCAACCAGGCTAAAGTTTGTGAAAGTTGAAAACAACATAACAGTTTGGAAGTCATGCGACCTGCTTTGAATGATTAAATTAAAATAGAAAATTAATGTTCGAGTGAAAAAAAAAAATTCTTAAGTATGCTCTTCACGCACATTTCCACGCCTTATGGAAAAACGCTAGTTCCAAACTAAAAATTGAAAACTCACAAACACTCTTTAAATAAATAACCTCAGCGTTAGAAGTGAAATGAGATTACACGGAGAAATGCAGCCCAATTCCTCAATAAAACGAACCTCGAAGAAAGGAAATGGTTAGGTGACGGATTGGTCACATTTCATAATATGGGGATTTTATTTACTCTGGGGGTATGTTGGTGACGTCATAGACACCATGTCCGGCTCGAGATTCCATCTCCTAGGCTGGGCACGTGCAATAGCATAATTTTCCTAGCAAACGACGGTTGGCCTTTTTCTCCTTGGGTCGTTAATGTCATAGAAATATCCTTGGCCATGTGGAAAACCTGAATCCCTGAGGCATTTGGCCTAGATCCAACTCTTGCTACAAGAGGAAGTGTATTCACTTGATCAAAACTTCGCTAAAACAATACTTTTTCAATTACGAGTTCAGCTAGAAAACAAAACGAAATAAACAAACTGAAAAAACAAATGCCTCACAATGTCGTTGTAAAGTAGTTAGACTACTGAAAATAACTCTTAAATTTTTAATTATTTGTTATGAATAAATAACAATTGAAAACATCCTCTAGAATTCTATATTTTTAAATTACGGAATTACCGAATTACATTTTTCTCAACTGGATTTTCATAGCTGTCAGGTTTTAATGAACCAAACCTTTGTTTTCTGTGGGGAAAATATTAGAGATGTGGAAAATATATTGATAATAAAAACTTCCATAAATATTTTTTCTTGCATTCAAATATATAATTACTAAAATAAAATTATTTATATTTGTGTTTTGTCTATTTAAAAAATTATTTCAAAACATTTCAGATAATACAAATTAAAAGAGAAGAGTTTTGAAAGCTACGGTAAAGTAAGATTCTGAATAAAAACTATATAATTGCAAATTTATACTGATTTCTGAGGCACAAAGACATCATTAAAATGAACGAAATGTAACGGCATTATCTCGCCTTTAGGAGCAAAACAATTGCTTTTGAACCAAAAATTGTTCTTGAAAGGCTTGAATTTAAACACATGCGCATTGTCAGTGGGCAATCCAAGAATTGATAAATTGAAAAAGTAAAAGGATAAAGAATTATCTGGTGTGAGGGAAGGCGTTATATATATAAGATCACTCCTTTCAAAAACAATCCTTCATTTAAGGAAAAATAGTAATATCTTAGAGGTTGAGACATTATTATTAAACTGATTAAACCTTATTTGATAACTACTATAAAAACTTGAATTTCATTGTAAATTAAATTTTTCCCCTTCTTTCTTAGAACGGAACTGCTATTGCACCTTTTTTTAGATATATTTATATCAACTTCTGTTTTATATTTTATTTTTGATATTTTTAGCACCCATTATTTCATTCGTCACAATATTTAAATGCACCTATGTTGTATGAAAAGCCTTATGTAACGGATTTTTCATTGTTGAAAAAGCTAAATTATCATCACTAAAAGCATATTTTATTCCATAATAGAAGCATAAAATTTTTATTCTATGCAGTCGTGTCATAAGATGTAAAGATCAGCAGTCTTCCATTTATCTTTGACACAGTTCGTTTCATTTTTGTCGCTAATCAGTACCTAGGTCGCACAAGATAAGACGAAAACAACAAAAAATAAACAAATCAAAGATGCCAAAATAAAACTAAACGGCACATCAAACCTACGCCTAAAATAGTATACATGGAACTTTAAAAAATGACGATAAATGTGACTATCCATAATTGAAATTTTTTTTCTCCACATTTCGGGATTTAAATGGACTTATGAAGTGCACCAATGCATATTTCCAGCATACATGGCCATGGACCTCGCTACGAATTCTTTAGCAAGGCATAAACGACAAGAACTGCAAATGCGGAGTTCCATTAAATTTTGGCTGACAAAGTGCACTCATCCCGCCCAAAGCGGAGAGAACTATAGTCTATCACGAATTATGGTAGAAAATTTAGAGTAGTTGAGGTTGAAAAAAAAATTTTTATAAAACAAGACCTCGATGGAAGGGTCACTTATGCAAAGATATACATCTTCAGCGTGCCCAGGAGCCATAGACAATAAGGAATCAACATTTATGTTTGAACTTTGGGATTTCAAGATTTTGATAAATAATATGCATTTTTCGCAATTCTAAAAATGATAACAAATTAAATTTTTTTTAGGCTACGTGTCTTACTCATTACGGTTAGTCAATGTTACACTGAGCAGCTAAATCTAGCTCATGATTCGTGGGTACGCTGGAAAAGTATATTTTTGCATTAGTTACTTCTCTGACGAAGTTATGTTTCACACACTTTTGACATCTTCAAACTGTCTGTCACTGTAAATTGTGAAAAGTACTTCATTTTTTTCTAGTGGGGGGGGGGGGGGGTAATTTGGCCAGAAATCCTCAGATCCTAGAAAATTTTAAAGAGATTTATCATTTAACTTTATTTTGCTTCTATCGCATTCGCCAGTTCAAGCTATCCTGAGGCTGAAACTTCGATCTACGGTTTGTTGGATACGTTAGGAATGTTTACTTCTGCTTCCCAATTTGACCATTTCAATAGTATTTAAGACTGATTTATTTTAAGTTGCGACATTTTAAACCATTTATGATATTTTCGAGTTGTTCTAAATAACTATCTATTTGTCAAAAGATTATTTCTTTTTTAAAGATACCAAACAACCTGATTCAACCTTTAAATATAGATGGTATGTTTCGAGATGGTGAGTGTGTAGAGGTGTTTTCCGTGTATTTCATCTTTCCTCTAGTCACCTATATCTTACTCCCTTTATCTATTGATATGACGCTCTTTGGTATCTTTTCTGTTTACTTCATATAAGAGAAATCTAACACGCATCTCCTACCTATAGTCCTGTTTTGTTGTCATTTTACGTGTTATGGCGTTAGTCATCAGTCTCGTTTTTAGTAGACGCTTGGAAATGTAGCAAAATGTAAGCAGATTCCGATCAGTTCAGCCCTAAAGTATGTAAGTTTAGAAAATTGAAGATAAGGAAATCCTGTAAGAGTGAAAGTTTTGCGTCCTTTTCGTTATTATTATTCATGAAGTACATCTGATATGATTCAGATAAAGTGCTTTTGCATGACCTTCGCACATTTCAAAGCAGAAAACATGTTTGTTGCGTATTCCCCTCACGCCGAGTTTTCCGATTTTGGCGTCCATGAACTTAATAAATGAATAATATTTAAATTTTTAACGCCACGATTGTGTACTTCATGATGAGACATCCTTTCAATCAGCAAAATTTTGTTTACTATTATTTGTCACAGTTTCGTAATTTGTAAGACAGTTCTTTGAAGCTATTGTTATCTACAATTAAGTTTAAAAACAGGTATTCCTCGACTTACGACCACTCGACTTACGACCGCTCGCACTTACGACCGATTTTTCTTCTTTTTTTGCTTATTACCTAGTTTTTATTAACTCGCTTTCTTGCTTGTGTGTTTGTCCAGTACAAATCTCGCAATCGATTTTTAACTAACTTCCCGACTAGCTAGACATTTCAAACTTTTAGAATAGCTCAGAACACGATTACAATGAATTCTTTTAATACTTTTAGCCTATGGAGTATTAAAAGAATGCTCCATTGTTAACCTATGGAGAAAATTTGTCCAAGAATTGTCGACTTGGATTGAAAGATTTTTTTTTTAAAAATTGTACTCCGTAATAGAGAAAGCAATTTTACTTACACCTTGGGACATTTTTTTAAAATGCAAATAATATTTTAAGCAGATTTGAATCTATTTTCGGTTAATTTTGTTTTTATGGAAAGTTAGTTCGAAAAAAATCCGCAAGGTGGCGCGACTCGATAGCCAAAGAGCAAGAACAGCTCAATCACGAGTCAATGAGACTCGAGAAGAGCATGAAGCTAGACTTCAACGTCTTCTCGTTGCATAAGCTCAACGTTTAGCGCAGGCACCAGATTTTCACAAGACGATAAACACCTTCTGTGATAAAACTTAATACATTGAATTGTCAAGTTTCTATGATTCAACAGAAAATTTAAAAACGTGGTGTATATAAAAAGTTCTTTTTATCTTGTAATTATTTTTACCTTTTTCTCAAAACTATTGTTCCTTGAATGTACAGTACATACCTATATGTATTACATGACAATTAAAAACTACCTTGGATAGCTTTGTTAAAAAACCTGGCAGTGTATCTTCTGAACCATTGGATTGTACTAACATAATAAGTAGTGATGGCCAAGAATAATCTATGCCTTCTAAATAAAGTACAATGTATTTCAAATTACATATGTATGTATGAAAGTTAAAAAATATATGTATACACATATACAAAAAAAATTGTTTGGGACTTGACTTACGTCTAATGTCTCCGTCCCTATCTCGGTCGTAAGTCGAGGAATATCTGTACACACACTTAAATATATAAAGCGACAAGTCTTTATGACATTTGCTCATTCCACAATGCAATTTCTGGACTTCTTTATTGTGGATCACCATATAAGTCATTGGTTCTTACCCGGCCGTCTCCAGGAGAAACCATGGTGGTCAGAGAAATCAGCAGTAATAAAAAAAGAATTGGTTTCACCGTTTCAAAGTCACCGTTTAGCAAATTTAACAATTTTATCGAATTGGGGATGAAATTGATTTTTTTTCAGAATTTCTTGCTCAAATTCTAAAAATTTCCATATTTCTTCCGTTTTTCAGACGTTTCGGTATGGAAAAATCTCTGATCTACTTAAGGGTGCTGTGTACTAACCCTATTGGATTAGCTCACCTCAATGTTAACCTATTGAGAAAATTTGTCCAAGAATTGTCGACTTGGATTGAAAGATTGTTTTTTAAAGTTGTACTCCGTAATAGAGAAAGCAATTTTACTTACACCTTGGGACATTTTTTTAAAATGCAAATAATATTTTAAGATTTAAATTTTTCGGGGGAAAAATCTGGTATTGTTTGTTTTAAACGCATATAAATTCGTTTGGTGGAAAAAATTTATAAAATGAATCCTGTTGCATGGTGCAAAAAAGTTCAGGCTATCTGAAAATACCCGTTTTATTGGATTACCAGCATTTATGTAGCTATCAATAGTAAATATATTTTCTCCATAGGTTAATATTGAGGTGATCGAATCCAATAGGGTTAGTACACAGCAGCCTTAAAAATCCCTAACATATTTTCTGTGACGCGAAGTCCCAGGAATTTCAGAGAGCGTAGCAATTTTACAGCTAGTAAATCAACGCAAGCGCAAAAATCTCATTGATTTTTAAGTTTTCTGCGGCTTTTAATTTCTCAATTAAGTCTACTTTTGCATTAAACTTGTTACTGTTAGTAAGTTTATTTGTAACTTTTTATTAAAGTTGCTTATCATAAACAGTTTGTTTATTCAGAAGATTAAACCCATTTCTTTCCTCTAAAAAGTCTGGGTAGGAGATGGTCCCCTACATTTTTATTTTATAAGTGGTCCCTAATGAACAAAAGGTTAGGAATCATTTATGTTGGCGAACCACCATCATTCCCTATGATGGGACAGTTCAAGAACGTCCTT
The DNA here is from genome assembly GCA_907164885.2 of Dolomedes plantarius. Classification (NCBI taxonomy): domain Eukaryota; kingdom Metazoa; phylum Arthropoda; class Arachnida; order Araneae; family Dolomedidae; genus Dolomedes; species Dolomedes plantarius. The sequence continues at coordinate 15,483,336 of OU015500.1, read as the reverse complement.
GCCTTAGAGGAAATTTGAACCCAAGGCCACTCCATGGAAGCGCGTGTCGCTAACTGCTATAAAATGGGGTGTGCTTAGGTTTATTTGTAAATACATACATATTTGTTAGAATATTATAGGAATAATCATGGTTTCCCCATGCGATACGAGTTTAAACCATTAATAAGTTTCAGGCTTAATAATATTAGATCCTCAAATTCAATATCTTTGAATAAAATTCAGCATACTGTTGTCACTGTGACTCCTTAGTGGCCATTCAATGTCTGCGTGAACATAAACCAAATGACTACTACTTTTTTACCATCAATGAAATTAGGGATCTTCTCTCTAAACTGAGGTTTAAATATATTACCTTACAGTAGGTCCCTCCTCATTGTGGCATTCCTGACAATGAAGTTGCCGACACATTGGCTAAATTATCCTCAAACATTGGCCGGATTCCTCCTTCTGTGTGTACTCTTTCCAAGTGCATTAAGAGGACGCAAAGGGACTAAAGCGAACTGTTGCGATTAATGGAGGAACAACGGTGGTCAGAGGCATCTTTTTAATTTCCTGAAAGAACCTAATAACCTTTTGTATTTTCAGGGGTTTCCCAGACGGATTGCCACTTTCGCTGCTAAAGCTAGAATTGGCCATCATGTCACGGAGTTTTACTTCCCACCGCTTCAACCTTGCAGCTACGAATGTTCTAAGATCGTAAGATTCTGGAACATATTCTGCGTTTCTGTACTAGAAAGAACTGTTTTAATAATTTACCGATTGGTCTCAGTGGCACTAAAGCTATTTTTACTATTTTCTCAGATCCTTTTTATATGTTTGTAGCTTTTAATGTTTACAGAAGACATCGTGAAATCGGCGCTTTTGCACTGGACTCATGCGATAAGTTGCATTGTCACTGGTAAAAAAAACCTCAAAATTTCAAAAACAACTTCAGGATAGAGGTTAAGTTTAAGCTGTAAGTTTAAGCTGTAAAAAGATGCCTCTGACCACCGTTGTTCCTCCATTAATCGCAACAGTTCGCTTTAGTCCCTTTGCGTCCTCTTAATGCACTTGGAAAGAGTACACACAGAAGGAGGAATCCGGCCAATGTTTGAGGATAATTTAGCCAATGTGTCGGCAACTTCATTGTCAGGAATGCCACAATGAGGAGGGACCTACTGTAAGGTAATATATTTAAACCTCAGTTTAGAGAGAAGATCCCTAATTTCATTGATGGTAAAAAAGTAGTAGTCATTTGGTTTTTTTAATTTACATTTGACGAGGATTTCTTTCAAGAACTGTAGTGGAAAAATAAGAGAAAAACTATAATGTTCTAGAATGTATAACTGTATGATATATAACTGTATAACTGTATGAATGTATAACTGTAAAATATGTCAGTTACAAATTTACGATTCGTCCGATTGAGATCATCATAGAATTAGTCAACGGTAAAATGAAACCAAGTTAAACTATGTTTCAGCAATGCTGTGGGAATCTTTCACTAGATATTGTTATAGGCGATATATTTTAAGATATATATATTTAATTCCATTTAATACACAATTTTTCAGAAAACAAACAAAATACATATTGACTTTAAATAAAATTTACCGAATATCAATACATTTTGAAGGATGTTTTTCCTCAGATTGGAAGAAACTGAAATTAAAGATGCTGAAATAAGTGTAAACATTAAAAAAAGGTAAATATAAGGTATTATTTGAGTTGTGAAGGCAAAGTGTTTTCACAAAGCACTTTATAAGCGAGCAGTTGATTAGAATACAAATTAAGAAGGGATTTTTAAGACGTATGAATCTCAGAAATAAGATAAAATCCGAGACAGATAGTTTGCCATGTAGGGATAAACACTAGACGGAAGGATCAAGTTTTTCATTTTATCCTTGATCTCAAAGGGTCAGACGAGAGAAAACGATTTAAGCTGATCTTACGGAACTGCTATTTTGACCTCAAGTTTAAAATCTGTTCGGGTAAAAGATTTATGACTTAAAGTATAATACTGCAATCATAAAAAAAAATCATACAATAATAGAGGTTTTGTGCGTTTGAGAATTTCTTCACTATTTTATTTCGTTTAATTTATGACTTTCTTGGCCTTATGAAGAAAGATAATGAAAAGCAAAAATTTTAAAATATGGTATTTACAACACATACTTTTTTAATGGACCCAGACTTCGATATCATTAAGAATCCCTTGAGAATGAGTACGTTAGAAGCGACGAAACTCTAAAACCGTAAGTTCTCTAAATTTTTACTTGTGAGTGACCGTTTTCTGTCACTCCGTAATGAATCAAGCGTCACCCTCTGCTTGTGGTGCAAAACTTACATAACTAGACGAGGGCAAAACTTGACGAAATTTCTGTTATTGAATAATTCTAACTTTCTTTCAGTTATGACACCTTGAAGCTATAAGTTTTTCAATGCAGGACATTTGTTCTTTCCGGTGTGGGCTGTATAAAGCGGGTCAGGGATTTAACAACAAAAAAAAAAACTTTTTTAATTACGCGCATTTCGCAAAGGCTCTTTCCCCCTAAAAGTGCCTTTATATGGAGCTCTTTTTACAAATAAAGAGTACTTGAACTTTTAACTAGAATTTTTAACGCAGAATTTTTAACGCAGGATTACTTTCCTCCATAACGGTCCTCCGGAAAGCAAAATTTCAGACGCTAAAACCGCCCGTCGTCGCGAGTTATAATTTTAGCAGCGCGCCAAACCCAGTCTGTATCGCTTGGGCAGGCAGTAAACAGTCAAACACAAAAGTACGAAAATGCATCAAAATTTCGACATTATATATATATATATATATATATATATATATATATATATATATATATATATATAAGGCAAAGTTGAAAGGGAAAAACCAGCATAAGCTATATTACACTATGCAATGTGAAACTAAAAACATGGAACGATAAGAATTTAAAAGGTTTTAGACAGCATCTCTTCATCAGCGGTGCCGATACTGTCTAAAAACCAATGGATTGTTTCTGATGTATATATATATATATATATATATACATCAGTGTATATATATATATATATATATATATATATGTATATATATATATATATATATATATATATATATATATATATATATACAAAAGAGGTAAGCAACGATAAGTAATCCTACGTTAATAACCCGCGGTAGTTTCGTTAGAAGAGACTACTTGAATTTTTTAAAATTAAATTCAAATTCTGAAGCATGTTTAATTTTTGATTTTACTTCTAGATCAATAACTGTGTTCGCATAATATTTCTTCCTTTTGTACGTTGAAAGGCTTCAAAATAGTTTGTCTTCAGGATTTATAAAACTTCATTTGTAATATTTTGAATTACTTTACAGAGAAAGGATTTTATTCAGAGTTATTATTGCTTCAAGGGAAATATTTTCATAATTTTTTTTTCTCTAAATAAAATACTCTGGACGCTGTTTGATCAAAATGAGACAGTGGAAAGCCGTACGAAATTTCATTGCTATATTTAAGCTAAATGATTGTGAATCATGAAGAACTCCGTTCCAAGGTACATAAGCGTAACGCTCTAGCCGCGGGCGATTTTCATATTTTTCGGTACAAAATCACCGGGCAGATTTATATCTCGTATAGGTTTATTGTAAGGATACCTTTAATGGAAAAAAATCAAAATGAGCAGACAAAAAGGAAATTTTTTTTATTTGTTAACATAAAAATCCGGGTTAACAAAACTACAGGAAATAATTTAGAAAATAGAACATTTCCTAGAATCAGTATTAGTTTAAATTGTACGCATTTCTAAGAAGAAATATTTCCTAAGAGCATAGTTGGTGAAATAACGTCTCTTTCTATTCAAATGCATGGAAAATTTCATTCAAATAAGGTTTCCCGCTGTTTAGTTATCCTAAAAACTCATTGCGACGCGATAATAGCACTGCCCGCCGAAATTATCAGAATAAGTAGAACGCGATTTCGGTGTCTCTCGCGGCTGGAGGGTTAAAGTACATATAGCCGGGCATGCATAATATTGCTGTATGGGACAATGCAATCATTGCGCTGTTTGATTCTAAAAATTTTACTGTTTGGTGTAAGTCAAGGAAATATAAATTCACTTTTTTGGACCATTTTGTAATCAGGATCCTCCCTTAAATGGTAATTTACACGAACAAACAGAGAAATTTCACAAATTTGTTTTGCTTTTATCGTTATCATGAAATCAGTAGGCTTAATGAAGACGAAATCTACCACAGCTGTAGGTTATCTGGAAGAGGCTAATTATTTCAGGGAGTCATCCAACAAAGGTTTATTCATAGCAATTTTTAAGAAATGATAATTTGTATTATTTACACATGAATGATATTGGGAAGTCTGTTATATATGTTAATATTTGATGTGTTTATTACTTGATTTATTTCTCGAGCTCACTTATTACTCACTTTTTAATTTACTGTTTTCTGGGAAACATAAACAATGCTAAATTTTCATCAGTCTAGAATCTAGATACTGGAATTATATACGTTCAAGAGCATGATATACTTATTTCCTAACACAGAAACTTCAATGATTGATGTTATTAAAACCTTTTTTTGAAACGGTTTTTAACAAATTTTATTTAAAAATTATGAATGAATAAATAAAAAAAAATATTAAAAAAAAATATTTCCCGTAGTCTTTTTTAACGAAACTACCGCGGGTTATTAACGTAGAATTACTTATCATTGCTTACCTCTTTTCTTTCTTTTTTTCATTCTTTCTTTTTTTTTACGCATTTTGGTACTTTTCTGTTTAACTGTTTACTGCTACTAGATCTGGCACGCTACCAAAGTTATAGCTCGCGACGCCGGACAATTTTTTTCTCTCCGAAGGACCATTATTGAGGAACGTAATCCTACGTTAAAAAATAACGAAACCCAGCTACATCATAACTGACAGAGAGAAGCGAGAATATTTTGTATGCAAATATACAATGTATTACTTTTTTAACATTAATAACCCATTTATTATAAGAAACCAGTCACATCTAGACTCTTTCATTTTACAGTTATTGTGCTATATCTGTTATTCCGTACTAGTAAAACTGGAATTTATATGGCTCCGGCTATCGTATGAAAATGCTAACTAGGTCCAGGACCCCACTAAATCTCAATCTGACCCTGCTCATTGGCTTACAAGCTGCATATAACAACGCCCATTAAACATTTATAATTTTTAAAGATACTTTAAAATTTTCAGTTTTCAGCAGCATACCAGTTATGAATCAAAAACACGATTTTCTTCATTTTTTAATAATTGCAACAATTTCAAGTCCTCAACGGCTCGAGTTTAAATTAAATTTTATTATTTATTTTTTGTGACCTTAGGCGAATGTCTTCGCGACAAGTGCCTCCACATTGAAAAAAAAAATTATGACCTTACTTCTTTGCAAATACACCTATCCCTCGATTTACACGGTCTATGCGTTCCACGACAAATCGTGTCAATCGAAACCGTGTAAAACAAGACATAGCATTCATATTAAACAAGGGGATAGGTGCAGCTATATTTATATTAACAGTGTAAAACTGCAAAGAGTTTGTGCCGAAGTTAAGACAAAGCAATTTAAGTAATATGCAATGATAAATGATTTATTTACATATCTGTGTTTGCCGTATAAAGGGTGTTAAGTCCAAAATGGGCTAAAATGAGTTATGAAACCAGCCATGTTTGAAAAATCAAGGGCTACTGCAGGATACAGAAAGCTAAGTTCAATTCCACCCCTAAATGTTTTTATTCATCAGTGTCATTGTTACAGGCTTTTCCCTTTTCGCTCCCCAACCCGCCAAAGGTAATCAAAACTCGAATATAGAAAGAGAATATCAAAATAAACAAGTAACCTATCAATCGCCGGACGATTGATGAATACCTAATAGAATCGCAACTGATTGGAATCGGCTTCCAGCTGTAGTTTTCAATCCCGTTTTTCCCAAAACTACGATTTGGAAGGGTTTGGACACCCTTAACACAGCAAACGCAGTTATGTATTTAAAAAAATTACCGTCTTACCTCGTGTAGAACTGACCTAAGAATGACAGTATGGAAATGAAACAAAATCTGCTTTAATGACGCCAATGCTAAACGCAACGCGACCCAATGCACTTGTGACGTCTGTGCAGATAATTAATGAGTGCGTTTAGTGTAAAACATTCAAATAATCAAATAATACTACATCAATATATTTTTAAATTTATAAAATTTAGAAACCTTGTAAACCGAGTAACGCGCAAATCGAGGGACAGGTGTATAAACACCTCCATCGTGCCAGGCAACCTTTGGCCTAGGTTTCACCCTTGTTATGGGCTCCAACGCAAGGCATACCTAATGAGTACGTTTGGAAGAATTCCAATCTTGAAATATCATAGGTCGACTGGGACATTCAGTCCATACGACAGTGTCAAACTGGAGACCGTCGCTGCGTAGCAAGTCCTGCAAACTCAGCCGAAGGTTGATTTCTTCTGTCCGGTTTATGAATAGTATAGACCTGGGAGCCCGACGGACAGTACAGACCTGCAGACCAATTCGGGCAACCCTGGAAGAATTCCAAATGCGGAATTTCTCTAAATTTCTACTAATGACTGACCAAGAACCGTCATCTAGCTGAGTGGTGCGCAAACTGGGGGTAGCAACCCACAAGGAGGTCACTAAAAATTTGAAGGGGTCGCGGATAGTCTCAAGTCAATTTATAAACTATTGAACTAGCTGAAAACCGGCACTTCGCTACGGAGTACATTCAAATTAAATACAACGGTCAATGTATGCAATTAATATATATATATATATATATATAAATCGTAAGGGATATTTTTATATACAAAATAATGTAGAAGAAAATATTCAAATTAAATGTAATAGGACATACTAAAGAATATAGTGCAGTTAATATAGTACAATTTGAGGAACATAATATCTTTTATTGTATTTTAATATTTTTTTGGATAATGTCCAATCGTCTGCCACATTAGCAAGAAACAAAGATATTTTTTTGTCTATTTAGTTGTTATGCACGTGACGATAAATTTATTTAAAGTACCAGAAAAAGAAATCCCGTGATCGGCATTTAATAAATTAAATTCTAAAAATTAATCTTTAAAAATTCACCAAAAATCAGAAAATGGAGGTAAAGATTCGAAATAGATCTCATTTTAAAGAAAATTTTATGATCTTTCTTGTGATATAAATTTTATAACACCTCAAAATATTATTTTAAATGCAAACTTTAAAACAAGTTACTAAAACAGCCTAAAAATTTAATTTTAAAAATCTAAGAATAATTTTTCAAAAATCTTTCTTAGTGCACCCCTACACTATAAGAAGAATCGCCATGCAAAATTTAAGCACTTTAGGTCCAGCGGTTGGTCTGTGCGTTGTATGTCAGTGAGTCAGTCTGTTACGGAACTGTTTTATATATATAGATTATTTAACTAAAAAATATGCTTTGAATTTCTTAGAATTACATATTTTTAATATTTTCCTCTTTGATCTTTATGTGTTCAAAAATATGTGTTAAGATATTGTTAAATAACGCGTCAAACAGTCTTACAATAAAAACTTCATCGGCAAAAGGCTACACTTCTATGGCTTTTATTTTCCTTTACCTATCTGTGCGAGACTAGGTTTTCCAAACTGGATTTTTAACACTAGAAAGACGGGAATTTTTTCTTCCTAACGAGACTGAACGCCGTCATTTTGACGGTTGGAAATAAAATCAAGAATATAAATATTTAATTTTTTTAAATGGTTAAATACCTTAAATATTGAACTATTTCATATCAATATATAATAAATTAGTATATATTTAGATATGCAGTGGTACCTCGACTTACGAGTGTCTCGACTTACGACTTTTTCGAGATACGAGCATTCTCTCGGTAGATTTTTTGCTGCGAGTTACGAGCTAAAATTCGGGTTACGAGCAAGCTTCAGAAATCCCACCGCTAGTTTGAGCAGCGAATGCCATGTTACGTGCTCATCAAATGAGAACACAAGAAGCATATAATATTTACAACCTTTATGTACAACTATTATACAATTGTATAATATTATTCTGAGACTACTGTCCAGTCTTAAACCGAGTGATTGGATTCTGAGAAAACGTTCTTCGGATTCTCAAAGAGAAGAATCTGGACATTACAGCCACAGTGAACGATGAAACAATCGCCCAGCTTCCGTGTCTCACTCGTTCACTTTAAGAGAGTAGCTGGTAATAAAAGCGAAAGTCAGGAAAGCGGGGCGAAAAGATCACAAATCAACGGATAAGATTTATTTTTTCAGTTCAACCTTTCTCCTCCTCTTCCTTGAGCATGTTCAAGTGTGATCTCCAAGGTAAATGTTGTACATTACACTTAATAAAACAAATTTATTGCAGTACATTCTATTGCATTGCCATTTTATACAATGTTCGTCGTTTATAAGCACGTTTTTCTTATTTAAAAACATGCAACAAAAAAATTGCGGTGTTTTGGGGGAGCCCGAGACGAATTAATGGCATTTCCATTCATTTCAATGGGGAAAACTGATTCGAGATACGAGTATTTCGAGTTAAGCGCTAAGTCATGGAACGAATTAAACTCGTAAGTCAAGGTACCACTGTATTTCTATGCAGGTATGCCGGACTGTCAACCTGGCATGGTTTATCCGTAAAAATATATGCATGGTTTGTGCAGTCGTTATTTTTCAACACCAATATTTCCGAAGAGCCAATATTTCTATTATTTGCAAAAGGGGAAACGACGAAAAGTAACTAACATTTTTCCCGTATTATTTTAAAGATGTCTGTCTGTTTTCTACATTGCCGTCAAATCGACGGTTTTCAGTCTTAGTAGTTATACAACACATTTTCTCTTTACTATCAAATATAATTTTGTAAATGTGCGTGCATAGTTCGCGTAAAATTAGAAATAGTCATAACATTTGAAAAGCCCGAGGGTATAAATACAGACATAGCGCTCAATAGTATGTCCAAAACCGTCAAAATGACGGCAGCCGACTTTCTAGTGTTAAAATAATTTGTCAAAATTTGTTCATCTTTTTTTTTTCAATCTTATTACCATTTTCCCAATCATTTAAATTTTGCTTCAACCAAAATGTTTTCAGTAGGATCGCGTAATTTTTTATATAAAGAAAATAGATCACGATCGTAATAAGTTTGCACACCACTGATCCCTTACAAAATGAACCATCGTCTATTACAAATTGTGGCACAAAATTTAGAGTGCTTGAAGATGATAAGAATCTTGGAGCATGCTTGTCGTGGGAGGAGCCAAGCGAACTACGATGCACTTACTGCTTTATTGGGAGCAATGGCGTGCAAGCAATGTGCTCTCTGTATTATGACATTCTACTTCTTTTTCTTTGTCCGAACATGATTCAAATTCTTCAGAACAATATGACCTATATCCTAGACAACAATATTGAAGAATGAGGCGAACAAATTTTCTTGACCGCTTAATGACCTACTGACATTTAAATTCAATTAATTTGGAATGTGGTAATATTTTTATTTTTCCAGCTTGATATCTTCGATACTACTTTATTTAAGGAGAATTTTATTCATTTTAATGTACAAATAATATTCTTGTTAGAAGTGTAGTTCACAACATGAAATTTTCTCCATAGACGGGATGATCTAATCGACAGGATGCTAGTTAGTACTAGGGATGCGACATCGATGTCGATGTTTTCAAAACATCGATTTATTGAAGCCGATTTTTTTTTAACATCGATGTTTTGTGCTCGATGTTTTACGTTGTCTAGGTGTTTTTTTTTAAATGAAAATGTACCATAATAAAAAAAAATTAACCACGTAGCATAATTTTCCCACTCAGTAAATGTAAGTCTGAATTCTGAAAAGGACGAATACAAAAGGGGGAACGATTAGAGACAAATGGCAATGAACAACCAATGAATACTAATTTTATGCCCCAATAGCCCCAATAATTGTTATTTACAGTAAAGAAGAAATAAGCTTGTTCAGTTTTCCCCCATACTTTGGTTTTGCATCAGTACTTCAAATTGGTGTAAATATATGTAATTTTCTTTTGTATTATTTAATTTGAAAATTAAAGATTTGTTAATAAATTGCAATAATTTCTTCCTTAATTTTCTGGTAAAAGTAATAAAATGTGTAATGAAAATTCTGCGATATGCGCTGACTCTAGCAACCAAGTTTTTGTCATTTGTGTCAGCCCAACCTGAGAGTAAAATTACCCCCTCCCCCCCCCCACGACTAACCGAAGTAACATTAATCTTAGAGGTTACTATACCAGTTTTAAAAAATGAAAGTTCATAAACATCGATGTTTAAAAACATCGATGGTTTTGGGGCGATGTTTTATTAGCATCAATGTTTTACTATTGAATATCGATGTTTCAAAACATCGATGTTTTGTTGTCGATGTTGCATCCCTAGTTAGTACTCGGGTACAAAAACGCTAGTTTTGTTTCTGACAGGCAATCCTGTTTCTAACAGCGGTCGAAGTGGCTTTCGACCGCTGAAGAGAACGTTGGGGTACAGTTAGGAAGCATAAAAAAAAAAAAAATACTCAGACGTGGAAAAAAATGCATTGTGGAAAAACTAAAGTGAATAATTACTTGCGGAAAACAAGCCGCATTGTTGGCGCAAAAAGTCGACATTTCGTCTGTTGGTCGTCGGTGAAGGTCGGGGAGAATGGGGAACGGAATGCACAATTCGAATTTCCTTGTGTGGCCGGGATGGTCTAGAAATTAGGACACTAGCTTCGAAGTCAAAAGGTCAGAATTCAATATCAACTCCTGGCAGATGTTTGTTACACTCTAATGCGTTAAATATCAATTATATTTAGTTTAGTTTAGTTTATCGTACGCCCGCTTTTGGCAACAAGGTCATTCGGCGCCGCGCAGACAGCTAGAAGTTTGATAGTTGTTGACAGCCGAAAATCTATATATTGAAGTTGCTAAGCTTTTTGGGTAGTCCGCGAGAGAAAACTACTGCATCAACTTGCTTAATTTTGGTCTTAAACGAAAGATTGTAGTCTGTAGATTTGTCAAATTCGGTTTTTGTAACTGAAATTTCTATTATTTAGAAATAATTTAATATCAAAAATTGATTTCTGCGCATGCTCAGTGGCATGTTTAAATCTGGCTTTAGAAATTCACTGTTTCTGCGCATGCTCAGTGACATGTTTTAATGATAAACATGTTTATTCCGAGGAGTCTCTCTGGATCTCTCTCTGCCATTTTTATTTTTATGAAAATTATGTTTGTGAAATATCAGATTAAACCTGATGGAAATTGTTTATTTTGAACTGTTTAATCAGCAATAATTTACAATTAAAAAAAATTACTTTCTGCGCATGCTCAGTGACATTTTTAAATCTGGCTGTAGATACTCACTAAGCACGAGGCCGCTTAAACACATTAATTTGTTTCTGCGCATTATTATGATTTTCAACATTTGGCAATGATGTGTTGAGTATAATTTTTGTATTAGTACATTTATTTACTATCTAGCCGTCATGTTTTGACGAGTACAAACTAGTCATATATATATATATATATATATATATATATATATATATATATATATAATAACGGCGTAGAAGAATTATAATAATGTCTATTTGTAAATAAATTACGCTTCAAAGCTTGAAGCTTTGATTGTTTTCAGAAATATACAAGTTACAGGTACTGTTCAAGAGAAATTCAAGGGATTTTTTTTTATTTATTGCAACATAAAGCATTTTATCTTGATACTTTTTCTCTGTGTTTTGTTTTTTCTAAATTCTCACGGGTTTTTCAAAGATTCCGCTTTCATTTTTCTTTACTTTTTTTCCGTGGAACAAAAATAATACGCAACAATACTATCAAAAACCTAAATTTCACTTTTTAAATCCTTGATGCGTTGAAATCTGTTCGGCCTTTGAATTCGACAGATGGATGACTCTCGAATTCAGTCATTCAGACCGACTTCCTTTGGTTATGTGCAGAAAATTTGACCTTAATCTCCCAAAGAAACTACTTCTTCGGCGTCACGAGTGAATGCTTTCTGGAGAATGAATGACCTCAGTGGTCTCGTCTTCGTAATATTTTACATGGCATTTACTTTTATTGGTTTGTTCACACGGCTTATCCTCTGATTCTTCATATGGTGGACAAATGTTTCATCTAGAGGAAGAATATTTTACCGAAAAATAAGAGTTCTATAATTTATGTATTAATTTTTTTATAAATTTGAATTTTTTTGTTCCTATTACAAACATTTTTAAAAAATTTTTACGTTGAAACATTACACATTTCTTTTCATATGCACGAAACCTTAAATATATTCGAATTCTCAACAAAAAACCTTTAATCACAAATGCATTCCTTTCATCAATTAATAATTTTATCCTCCGTTGAACAATCGATATTTCTTTTAATGGTTTTGTTGCGATAATTCTGAGACCATGATGATTAACTGCTAATATATTAAACACTTCAAAAAGCACCCTTATAATTTTTAAGTTATAGAGTTAAAAGGACAGGTAAAAACTGTAGTCAAAGAGTTTGATGAACGAAATTTAAATGTAAATTTTAATTGATATCAGAGGAAAAGAAATTCTAAACCGTATTTACTTATTAGATCACAGTTCACTCCTAACAGAAATAGCCTCTAGCTGAAAGCTACTTTTAAATTAATTTTTTTAACACAGAACATATTGATGGTTTTTAAACCATATTAAATGATGTGTGTTAATGTTTTCAATACTTATCTGCTTCTCACATTGCTAAGTTCTAATCTGTTTAATCCTTCTGTTACAAAATTGCTTAAGAATCCAACGTACCAATTAAAAATAATCATAAGTTCTATTATAATATTATTTTCTATTATCTTTATAAGACTTCCTGTGGGAGAATAAGGTTATAAAAGTTAGGGCCTGTTCACATAGGAGTCCGTTGCGTTGCGTTGCGTTAAGGAAAAAAGAGGACGTTGAGACGAAAATAAACCAATCATATCCCTACGAACGTTTAGCAATGGAATTTTTAACGCCTATGATTGGTTTATTTTCGTCTCAACGTCATATTTTCCTTAACGCAACGCAACGCTACGGTCTCCTATGTGAACAGGCCCTTTGTGTGTAAGGTCGCAAATTCTAAACTGACGTTAGGTATATTAAGTGGTGTGAGCTCCCGTTAGGATTGTTCTGCAAGCCAGCTGTCTCGTTATTGTCATTGTGTGCACCCCTTTTAATGTAGTATGATGAAGTTGAGATTTAATATGTTACTTCAATTGTAATTCTTATTTCTTGCATCTAAATCTAGCCACAAGTCAGTAGAAAGGTTAAATAATAATTTTCAATTATTTGCACTTTGTTGTACTGATGGTTTAAAATGAGAAAGGGAGGGAAAAGGAGATTATAATAGCTTCAGCAAATCAAAGTATAATCAAATAATGATGTGCAAAACGAGTGGTATTATTTTTTTACACCTCGGCAATACTTAAGCGCGGGATTAGGTCACATGTAGGTCACCGTGTGCAAGTTGCCATTGAATTGTTATGTAATTATTTATTTATTCGCTTCTTTATTAACATAAGACGGATTTTAAGGTGGCTTGCTTCCTTTTAATCTTTGACACCTGTAATGCTCTGTGAGTCCACAGAAACCGAATACCAAAGGTGACATCATTCTCTTAACATTTCTCGTTAAAAATAGAAAAAGTTTCACTCAACTGGATAATGAATAACAGGAAATGAAGAACCAAGAGAAAATTATTTTGGATTTGAGGAAATACAATGGGAAATAGGTTAAGCGTAAATTTCGTGATAGAAAGAATATAAAATGAGTATTTATTTAGAATGAGTCAAGGAATATTTTAAACCCTCAGTTTATATTTTTCGTTATTATTTTTTTCAGAAGGAACTGACATTTAAAACACAAGGCATGACACAATTGAATTTGTTTGTGTTGACTAATGATATCATCGGCGGATGTAACAAAATTGATTATTACCTTATTGTGCGGAAAAATTCAGAGATAATTTTCCAACAGCTCACATTTGTTACCGTGTTCTAGAAATACGATAAAATCCGTTTATAACTTGTTTTAATCAAAAATTAAAATATTTGACTTTGGAGGATTACGAATAGAAGATTTAATTTGCAAAAAATTTGTCTTATATATTGAATTCAATTATATAAAAGAAAACAAAGTAAGATGTACTATTAAGATTAGACTGTCATGTAAAGATATTCTTGATTTCTAACTTTTCAATTTTACCTTCAATTTTACTTATTGATTGTCAGTGATAAGAAATTAAACGCAAACTCTATTAATAACAAAATATTTACCATTGCCACTAAATATTTACAATTGAGAGAATTATTAAAATAAAATATGAATGAAATAATAACAAAAATGTACAACACTCCATACAGAGATAACGTTAAAATTTAGCAATCTTTCACATAGACATGTTGTTTCCAATGCCTACACCAAGTTCAAAGGACCTTGGTCCTTGGCGAAGGGAGTAATCAGCTTCACTTTAACCTTTTCCTTACGGGGTGGGATAGCATGTTTCCCAAGAATACGGGCCCAAGAATGTATATATATATATATATATATATATATATATATATATATATATATATATATATATATATATATATAAACCCCCTAAATGGCCGTTCCTACAAAGGGGGTATGACATTTCTCGTTCGAAAGAGGGAATCGGAAAAATGGGCCCCGTAAGCTAAAGGTTATGGCGAGGTTCCACTAGGCCTGAAGATTGTCTTGACCTCGAAGAACATCGGTCCCGTAATTTTGAACCGAGTCAAGTGACAAGACCGGAACACCTGACTCCGCACATCCAGAGGTATTTTGGAAGACACTGCAGCCACGACAGATCTTTTTCCATGCACCAGCCGCCTTTAGTGTACACGTCGGTGGTTTCGTCTGCGACAGGCATCGAACCAGTGACGTTCAGATCACTGGCTCGCTGCCCTTGCCAACCGGGCCACAGCGTCCTACATAAACATACTACACTCCGGAAAATACTTTCTACACGAAGCACAGGAACTGATTTCTGAAGATGACAAAATCATTTATAAACAAAACAGCCTAATTAAATCTTTCTTAAGTCCATACAATAAATTATTCTGGGTGATTATTCTACCTATTCAGTTCTGAAAAGAAGACTTAAAAAGTCGTCTCTTGAGAGCATTATATTTTTCCGTTATTATATTTATGCTTTACTAGGTGGTCTGTGCGACCCTTTCGCATGAATTTAAAATACGGTAAATTTTATAGCGAGGTTGGCGGTTTGTAGTAGGATGGAAGAAGAACTGGTTCATTTGTAGCAATTGTTTATTTGTCAAACAACAATTCTGCGTAAAGATAATACAAAACCAATTACAAAACGCCTTTGGCCACAATATTGGAGGTGAAGCGTGGGACAAAACAGGGGAACATGAGATATGTACACGTCAAAGCACCTTTGTAGACAATATTAAAAGTTAAATATGACACAAACTCGTGGGAAATGTTTTATTTACATTACAAAACCTCTTTGTGCACACTATTTGACTGTGCCGTTTTGATGCATGCATGGAAAAAACTTTAGGGCCCAAAGTCAATTTTTCACTTCTATTTTAAAACAAACAATACGAAGTGTCATTCTGAATTAACAAGTCGTCAGAAGCAAAGAACTTAATCTTTAAAATGGTACCTGATTTATCGATTTTGGTTAAGTATGAAGGGAGAGAAAGGGATCGTCACAAAAATATCACCTTCTATAAATAATATATAGGGTTTTTCCATGCAAAAATAATATGGTGCACCTACGCGAATGTTGCCAATAAAGAAACTCATTAATGAAAGCACAGAATGATAATAAAGCAAATGATTTTTAAATTTAAAAGTTCAGTGCGATTGATAATAGTAAAATTTTAAAAAAGCTAGCGCGCGCCATCTAAGGGAAGAAAAATTGTTTAGAATGTTTATACTTCGATTTTTAAACAAACAATAACATGTGTAATTCTAAATTAACAATCCTCAAAAAGCGGAGATCTTAATCTTTAAAATGGTACCTCATTTATCGATTTTGGTTAAGTATGAAGGAGAAAAAGGGATAAAAAAAACATTTTAGAAATAATATATATAGATTCTTCATTTTCATTCTTAAGCGAGGACAGTACAAACCTTTAAGAAGGATCGGTGCCGAAAAAATAGCAATCATAATCTGAACTTAAAAAACACTGATATGAATTGAAAGAGAAGATTGTAATTCCATTTAGGTAATACAATATTTAATGCATTTTAAAGCTTTAACACGGATAAATATACATTATTTCGAACATAAAGGCCTAATATTACATTCAAAGATAAAATCTTTTCTCCTCTCATAATAAAAACAAAATTTCGAAACGACCTGAATGAAATGCTCAGTGGATCCCACGCGGTAATGTGTTAATCAAACTGACACGTTTAAAAATCAAGAATTACGCGTCGCAACCCAAAAAATCTTTTCACAAATTGACATTTCTGAATGAATGATTTTGTGCGCAAGATCTGCCCTTCTTAATGTACGATAAATATTTAGTGCGTAAAGAAAACGACAGATAAGGAGAACTCTCTTCGACTGACGTGGAATCAGAGTGATTTAGGCCATTTTTAGGTTTGAAACAAGCTTTTTCATCACTGTTAGGGACGAAAAAAAATTAAAATAATTCTTTCATTTATTTTCAAGAATTCAAACCAGTGTTATATTTTTGTAAAGGGGTAATAACCAAAGCTACCCGCTAAAATAATTTCATAATTGTCAGGCTTGAATACTAAATTTGTCTTTGTATTTAAACAAAGTAAAAAATCTGGAAAAATTTTATTCAAGACAATGTTTAGTTCATGTCCTTAAGCAGAAAATACCTCATTATTACCGTATTTTCACATGACAGCTAGGGGTGGGCCTGCCGTTGAAAATCAATTTAGGATACTATGTTTTTTTTTGCTCAGCAACGCGAATTTAACTTCTTAATGGTTTTAAAATCCTGTTGCACCATATCATCACAGTTCTTCTAGTTTTCGACAACCACTTGATTTGGTTAGAGATATTTTTTACGTATGAGATGTACTGCCTAGTTCATTCAATTGATTTTATAAATTTGACAACCCATGATTCTTTGCAATTTTTTAAAACTTATGAGTTTAATCCTCTTTTTTCATTGGCTGTTGTCCCTGTTTCTAACAAGTATTCTGATAAGAATTTTTCTTTCCATGCTCGCAACTCCTTTTAAATTATTTTTTGTTATCGTCCGGGTTTTAGCGCCAGGACATAAAGGTATTTCATGTTGGAGAAATTTTGTTATTCTTGATAGGGAGGATATAAGTTGAAATTTTAAGACTCTTTTGGGCCCTTAAACATTTATTGGACATCGTAATGTTTTAACATTTCGATTTTTTTTATTAAGGAATGCAACGTTGTGCGCCGTTTCAAAGTTATGTAAACCGGTTTTATATTGATGGTATTTGTTTAGACGTTTATTTCTAAAACTTTTATAAATTTTGTTTTCTTGATGTTTTTTATAAACCCATGAGATATTTTTTCTTCAAGAGCAACAAATGTCACTTTCCGAGCTGGAACAGATCTTGAAAAAGAAAAAAGAATAAATCATCTGTATATACTGAGCTGCACAGGTGTATTAAAAATATGACCTTCTATGTGAGTTTCTAAAATCTTTTTTCAGAGCGGCAGTAAATAAAAAGAATTGTCTCTTTATTGGTGTCCATTTCTTTCTTGTTGTAAGACTATCTGACAAGTTCCCATGAAATTTAATCTTGCAGTTGGCCTTATTCATTGCAGCCGTAATAGATTTGATAACTTTCGTTGGGACACAAAAACCTTGCTTTGCTTCTAAAAGCTTTATTTTATTGATGTTTAGAAACGCAGCTCTGAAGTGCATAAAAAGTTGGTGAGTTTCTATGTTAAAAGTTGTAGTCAGTTCAAAAATCTGACGCATACTAAAAACTTGATCTATAGTAGATTAATCTCTCCGGATTTCCCACTGGTAGTTTCCTATCTGGGAGTAAACACAAAGCAGCGGTCTCTTAAAAGGAGTATTAAATAAAATTTTATAAGATGTTCAGAAAAGGCTAATGCCGCTGTAGACGATAAGAAGCTAGATTAAGAAGTTGGCAAATATTTTTTCCCTCTTAAATATCTCAAATCGTTGAAGTAAAAATAATCCTCGACTGACGGGAGGTTTTCATTCCATTAGATAATTTAATACCTGGAATGGTACGAGTAAAAACTTCGAAAATAGAACAAGGAAAATTTTTACAAAAGTATATTTCCAGTGAAATGTTAGACAAAAATTACTCAAATGTAATCTAGAAATTGTAACTACAGTTTTTGGACAACTATCAACATAATGGGATACTAGCATATACATTTCAGTTTGAAAGAGGGAAAATTGTATGAATTGATGTAACATGCTTAGAATTCAAGGACATACTTAGGACATACTTTTTCTATGTTAATTTTCACACATAGAAAATATCTCATTTCAGTTTTAAAAAATTATTTCTATGAATATTGAAGAAATAACTTTTCATGTTATCATACATTTTATTGGAAATATTATTATTTCCAATGGCGGGCAATACACAGACAAGCTAACCCAAATAAACAGAACAAAGATTGGGAAAAGTCCAAAAAGAAGGTAACAAAAGTCTATTGGCCCGCTCGGTCTCTTGGTTTATTGGAAATATACTTTTGTAAAATTTTCCTCGTTCTATTTTCAAAGTTTTTACCATTCGAAGCATTGAATTATCTGCTGCACGTGGAATGAAAACTTCGAGTCAGTCATATTTTTGCTAAATCATTAGCGTTTGAGGATTAACCTTACTTCAACGATTTGAGATATTCAAGAGGAAAAAAAATATTTGTTAGCTTCTTAATCTAGCTACTTATCTAGCTTCTTAAATAAAATTTCACAGAACTATTCTTCTTTAAGTGAGTTTTAAGTAGCGATGAAAGGTTATTTTTCACAATTTGAAAGAAAATTAGATAATAAAAAGATAAAAGAGAATCATTAAAATGATTAGTTACCATTAGAAAAAATATTTTTCAGGTGAAATAAAGGTGCAGTAGACAGAACTTTAACGGACATGTTAGTCAGTATCGTTTGTTAAATGAGCTAACTATTTTCCTTGAACAAATCCTTGAGGAGCGTATTACTTTAAAAGAGTTTCCATAGGAGTGCCATTTGTAAAATCTAATAAAGTTCTAGGAAATACCTAGACAATGATCTATTGTTGCAGTTTGATAGTAAAATATTGCATTCTGTAGAATAGGTCTACTGGAAAATTGCCAGGCACTACTAAAAATTTCGAAAAATTCTACTTATATTTTTTAAACTATGTATTATTACCATGTTTTTATTAACTTGCTTTCTTGTTTGTGTGTTTGTGTGTGGGTTTGTCCAGTACAAATCTTGAAATCGATTTTTAATTAACTTCCCGACTAGCTAGACATTTGAAACTTTTAGAATAGCTCAGAACACGATGACAATGCATTTTTATTAATACTTTTAGCCCTCTTTAAGTACAATTAAATTAATTTTCAGTTATTTTCAGTTAAATTTGTTTTCTAGACTGATGCAGCCATCTATCAGCCGGAACTGGTACGAAAAGTTCAATGCAAGTTAACTTCCAATTAACTTCATTTTCTTTAAAGTTAATGGGATAATTCATCAAAAATTTTTTAAATAAGTATTTATTAATACATAGAATTGTCAAGTTTATATGATTCAACAGAAAATTTAAAAACATGGTATATAAAAATTCTTTTTATCTTGTAATTATTTTTAACAACTTTGGTTCCATTGAATTCGTTTCGGATTACCTGTCCCTAAATTTTGTCCTTAAATTCTAAGTATCAAACTTTGCGTAAGCTCGTGAATCCAGTTAATTTTTTTGATATTCTTTCATCTTTCATCTGTCTTGTAAGCCATTAACTTGTGAGGATCGCCTTAAAGTGTTGTAGCTTAATCATGCAATACCAGAAAGAAATCCGATCTTCAGGATGCATGTCCATGAGACGAAGTTGCCTACCCATCCTAATGGGTCTGATGGTTTATCGTTGTCATAACCGACAAGAGCCCATATAAAAGGCAAAAAGGCAAGGCTACTGGGTGAGCTAGAAATGCCCATACAGGTAACCCTCCTATAACACGGTAGATAGGTTCCTAGAAAATGCCGTGATGTGTGAAACCGTGTTATATGAGACCCAGAGACAATTCAAAAAAGGGGGTTACGTTCAGAAAACATTAAAAACAAAAAAAAAATTTAATTTCATATAAGCGATTTAATTTTTATTAAAAATATAAATGTATGTATAACACAAAACGAAAAGAAACAGAAAAATATTGTTTTCATTTAATGCGACCTTAATTTAATAAATTTCTTCCTCTTCACTACTCAGTACAATCAAAGAAGAACGTTTTTTCGATTGAACGATATCCCCTTCGCTTTCAGAACCTTTTTCTTCATTTAGATTTTTTGCACCTTCTATCCTCTTTAAAAAATTTGTAATTTTGTTTTATTTGCTGGTTCTTACAAGGTCATTGTGGATTCACTGTATGGAGATAGACAATTTTGTAGCTCCCTTTTGAATGTTCGGCTTCTACCAGCAGAAGGGTCTGCATTCAGGAAAAAGGATTCAAGATTTTCCGCTAAGCTTAGGCCTTCTTGTAATTTTATAGAGTTATAAATGGATAAATTATAATTCGTTTATCCATTTTCATGTAAAGCCTCTATAGTTCATTATTCCTTCCCGTCATTATTTTAAGATAATTTAGTTTTTAAATGTGCTAAACAAAAATCATGTTAATCAGAAGTACAGTGTTGTACAACGGTTTTCGTAATTTTTTTATCGTGTTAGAGCGAAACCGTGTTACAGGTCGCAGTGTCATACGAGGGTTCCCGCAATTTATCCTATCGTGTTAGATCGAAACCGTGTTGTAAGATACCGTGCTGTAGGAGGGCTACCTGTATTTACATTTTAATGGCATTTCCTTCAAGGGCTTGTTTTCTGCAATTTTGGTGCCTGAATTTGCTACCGAAAAGTATGAAAGACAGGGTTCCGTGAAAAGAGGACTATATTTTATGTAATACAATACTATATGTAAATTGACAATTGACTCTGCAAATTGGCAACTGGAAATTTAGGGAAATTCTGCCAAGGAAATTGTGGCGCCTCTTGCACAATTGTACAATACGTTTTGGAAAGGAGCTAATGATGATGATTTACCATAATGAGGGTAAATCATAAAACTGTCACAGCTGTATACTTTGAAGATGCGTATTTTGTACCAGTTATATATTGCGGAATTTCCCTGTTGGACGTGCTCTTGAACAGAGCAAAAAATTACGTAATTCACTGCGAGTTATAGCAGCAAAAGTAAGTTGTATTTAGAAATAGATTCTCAGATGATTGTGAAGAGGGATGTTTAGAGGAAGGATGCTCCAAAGAAAGATGGTTAGTGTTCTGATAACTCCGAAGGACAGTAAATTCTTCGTTAAAAGATAACTGATAAGAAGTGTTTAGCTGTGTTGGCGTCAGTGAATAAATACACTCAGTTTAACAAACAGGTAATTGGGGTATGTTTCTTAGAGTATCCTAATTTGCCCTCCGTAATGTAGAAATTGAAAGCAAAAACTTAGCTAAATAGTTCTATACTTTTAGAACCAAAAATCTCGGGTCTTCAAACTTAAAAGAAAGTGTACAATATTGCTTTAATTTTATATTTTATAGATAGCTGTAATAGGAATATCATTTAAAGGTAATCAAAGAACTTGATACACAACATTAGAGCTCGCTCCCAGCTTTTTAATCAGGGTGTTGTTTTAAAGGAAACTAAGCAACGTGATATATTTTATGTGATACAATACTATCTTTTTGCATGTACTATTACGAAATAATGCAAATGAATAAAGATAAAGAATAAAATACAAAAAAAAAACTTCTCTTAAAAGAATAGTTTACAGCATTTTGTCAATTTAAAGCTATTAAAACAGTTTGGGCAGAATTTTCTTTAAAAATCAATGCTAAATTATTATGTTGAAACCTTCCATTATTATCTCGAAGTAAACTACCGAGACTTAGGTATTATATTAGCTCCAATTTGTTTTTAAAAAAGGCATTTAAAAGGGGTTTTAACGAAAATGAATGCTTTATAAATGAGAAAGACCAGCATTCAAAACTTTACAGCTCGTAATTTCGCATTCACTACTTTATACGCTTTCCTGCGTTTGTAACGTATCTTCAGAGTCAGAACTGGTTCATGCTTTTTTACTTGGTAAGACATAGTAAGTTTAGAATAAATACCATTGAATCGGAAACCAAAATGTACTGAGTAAGGCTCGTTTATTGTATTTCTTGGAATGAAAAAATAATAGAGTCGTTAAACTTTAGAAATTTTAGTGACCTTAAGCTCATGTCACACCTTTAAACGCAAATAAACCATAATGATCAGCAGGGGAAAATTTTATACAGTTAAGTTATTGAAAGTTTAAAAAAAATTATCATAAATCTAGTTACTTTGCAGTAAAGTTAACGGAAAAAATCAAGCGTAGTCTGGCTTCCAAGTTATTCATTCGATGTTGCTTTTTATAAAACAGTATTCTTTTATTTTATGAATTTAGCAGATGATATCAATAGAAACTTAACGTTAAAGGCTAGAAATAAATGTTAAGCCAATAATTCACTCTCTTTCCAAGAAAATAAATTTAGAGACCTCCAGCATTTCAGACTTATAATTTTGATTTTCATAGTTATCTAAAGTTTGAATGCAAAAATTTTCCATTTTTTTAAAATTATGGTTTTCTTTTACCATTTCATGAAGCTTCTTGGGAAGACTTACTTTGATTAGATAACAATAAAAGACACTTTAATATTCTGTGCGTAGCAACTAGATATGGCGAAACTAAAATGTAATTTGAGAAATATGCATATGAAAAATTATGATGAGATGCTGAACTGCATTTCTTTAAAGAACATTTACTAGGGTTTATAAATTGTCCTTTTCATTTCATATTTCTGATAGTATAATTCCATGCTTTAAATATAGACAGAAAAACTTACGAGAAGAAGGTGAAAAAATAAATAGCTTGTACAGTATTCTTCCCGTGAACAAATTCACAGGAGTAAACTCAAAAATACGAATAAAATTCTTAAAATTCAATGAATAACAGAGAAGAACCTTAAAACTGCAGGAATTGAATCTGAGACACCATCTAAAAGTTTTAAATAGTTTAAATAATAAGGAGAAACATAAATTGTAGAAATTTATAAATTAGTACTTGTAATAGTCAGTAAAAAATTTTAAATTTTCGCAGCAATAAATTGCATTGTTGTGTGCAATGCAAGACAGTGCTACGTAAAAATATAAATATAATTTAGTAATGATAGTATATAATTGGTAAAATTAAACAGTACAGAGGATCTGAAGTAAGTAAGTTTACATGTTAATAAGAATTTAATAGTTGGATCAATGATTAGTCGTAATTGATGATATTTGAAATTAATAACAAGAAAACATGCAGAGAATTTAATAGGGACATGCAAGTAGCATTTGCTGCTAATGCTGTTGCAAAATTTTAAAAAAATGTAAAATTAAATAAAAAAATTTCTCTCTGGTATATAAGTTTAAAAGATTTATGAACGGGAAGATGAATATAGGATGACAGAAACCAACTTAACGATGCAGTTAAAAGTAGTGAATATGAAACATGAACCCTCTTTAATTTACAAACCTGATTTTATATCAAACTTATATTAGGAACTTGTTTTAATCATGTAAATATCTTTAAAATCAGTCTAGTTAAAAAGTTATAAATTATGAAAGTTAAAATTCAAACTCGATTTTTCTGCATGTGTTTTATTTTTCAAAAACCTTTAATTTAGGGGGTTACGTCTATATTGAGGTGATATGCAGTAAAATTTGGCAGATGTTCCGAAGTGCACTTACAGCCTACAAATTATTTGTAACTGAAGAGATTTATCCTAAAGGTGTTTTATAGAATAAGCGGCGAGTACTAAGAGACTTACGGTCACTTTTGTATTTTTATTTCGAAAAAATAAGTATACAGTGAAACTTCTCTAATGCGGAAAATCATGGTTCCGAAAAACAGTGGCCGCTTTGAGGGGTGGATGTCAAATAGGGATCGATTTCTCTATGGCGGCCAATCATGGTTTCGAAAAAATGTGGTCGTCTTCAGGGGTGGCCGGCTAGAGAAGTTTCACTGTATATGCACTTTGTCGGCGCCTGTATTGCATCCTTTACTGTACGGCACCTATATTTTATATTATATTGCATCCTATATATATAGGGTGCGGTGGTCCGGTTGACAAAGGCATCGAGCCAGCGATCTGAGGGTTGCAGGTTCGACGCTGGTTGGGGACAAATCCACTGCCGTGTACACTAATGACGGCTAGTGAACGTAAAATCTGTAATGGATGAAATGTCCTCCAAGTTCTCAAATTTATCTCTGGAGGTGCGGGATCAAGTATTCCGGTCTCGTCACTTGACTCGGTTCAAAATTAATTCCTTTTGGTGCCATAGGGGGTAATGCTGGTCCACCTATACGGTGCTCCCAGAAAAATGACCAGCAAAACCGCGGTGTCTTATGACGGTAAGGATAATGTCCAAGACTACCATCTGCCGCACTGGGGGAAAAAATTGTATCTTGTCGTAGAGTACAACATTTTTATATATCTTCTTTTATTTTCTTCTCTCTTTTGCGTTCTCAGCCCTCTTTCAGCGATTCGTTTATTATCTAAAATTGCTCTTCGCTATTATATAACATCATACCTTCCAATTTCTAGTCCTGCGGAGACAATGTCTTTGTACTCTACGACATATCCCATATTGGATGGAACTCACATTGAATCCTACATTAAATGGCACCTATAATGCATTTTAATAATTTTATTTATTTCTGATAACCTTTACAAAATGTAACTGAATGCAAAAGTTAATGCAGACAAAAATACATCGATTACGGAAAATTATTAATATTATGAAAATCCTTGACACTGTTATGTGAATTATTTATCGTTAGTCGAATTCTTGTTTTTAATACATGGTCAAGGCTAAAATACGTTGGACCTTATCACCTTGCTTCACGTGTCCTCGAAGTACGATTGACTTTCATTCCAAGGAAACAACTGCGCAATTGATTTCTATTAATTTTATGAACTTTTAAAACAAATTTGTGCATAATTCCCACGATATTTTCAAACGTATTTGATCTCCACGGCAAACTTAAAATCGCTTATGTTAGAGGAAAATCGTCACCTCTCTTTGAAGAATTACTAACAGTTATTACCCGAAACACAAAGATAAACATTCTTTAAGGTTTCAACATTTTTTCCGTAAAATACATAGTTAAATCTGCGCGGAAAAGATGTTTCTACTTTCTGGATATTATATCAAATCATTTACTGACGAATTATCGTTTTTTTAAGTCTATTAATCTCATAATAATAAATTTACACAGAGGTTATTTCGTGCTCATATACGTAGTACTAACAGGCATACATTTATATATTAGTGAAACATTTATTCATAATTCCTTTTTCTTTTAGGTCATTTGGTGTCAGAAACAGGTGCCAGGTCATTGTGTCAGAATTGGATACAAGAAGTAGTTACATTAACTGACGTTACTCTCATTAATAAAAAATATACTGTTATTTCTAAATTATCGTATATATATTATTTACTATTAACCCCTTGCGCACCATGACGTACATACGTACGTCATAAAATTCTCGTAACCCAAAACCATGACGTACATATGTACGTCATTATTCTATTTCAGCCCATTCACTGTAATTGTTGCTTGGTTATTACACTATGCGTGAAAATTGTGGTTTGGTAATGTGAGCTGTATGATGTTCTCATTTTCATACATTTATTTTCCGTTATGTATTTGCTATATAATTTTGCTTCTATATTTTTTACTGAAACGTAGATTTTTCAGTATTTTGCAAGATTTTCAGATCTTTGTAAACAAGATAATTATAGTGTAATAATAGCTTTGAAGTACAAATAATGTATCATTTTCCTAATTTACATATTACTCATGTATTCTGAATTCAAATACATCCAAAACTTCAGTTTCAAGAAAATCGAAGAAATCTGGTTTTCAGTGTATTTAATAGTAAGTCAACATTTAATCGTAAGTCAACGTGTTGCGCAAGGGGTTAAACAAATGCCAGGGCATTGACCATCAGGAAATCGGGCAACGAGCTCTCCAATATTTTTTAACAATACAGTCCAAATGATTTAGTGCAGAACACTCGTCCAAATGAGCAGCAGTCAGGTTTTGTTCAGAGTCACACAAGACACAATCAGGTGAATTAGTCTAATTGAAACGAAACAAATGGGCACTAAGACAATAGCGTCCGGTCAAAAGTCTAAACTCGGCCGCACGGGGTGAATCCGGGGCGCAGTGAGATCCACAAAGGGACCTTTCTACAGGACCTTTCTACAGAAGTATGGGAAGCCACGCTACGAAACGATTGTTTGAAGATTGATTTTCTCTATCTCTAATTTAGCAGAATGGAGTAGCAGGTCTCTAGAAGACCTTTGAAGAATATCAATTCCCTTTTTTGCCAAAAAGTCCACCGTCTCGTTTCTCCACACACCACAATGGGATGGAAGGCAACTATTCCCTGTATCCCCTTCAGGAGCTCCCTGCAGCTCAATACTCGGGAATTCCTATTCTCCTGGTTGCCTATTTGGTTGCATTGGCGGCTCCAGGGGGGGGGGCAATAAGGGCAGTTGCCTCCCCCCCAAAAAAAGCCCGGCGTATTTTTTTTCCATAGCCTAAAATTATATAGCCGTAGACCTAATACTAAATGAGTTTAAATTTAAAATGAGACGATGTTTAGTTCTTATATATATATATAAAACCCTAAGATTGCCCCCCTCCCCAAAAAACGACGTTGCCTCCCCAAAAACTCTGGACTGGAGCCGCCCCTGTTTGGTTGTGTATGTATGTAATATATATACCACTTTTTATTACTAGTAATAAAAAGTGGTATATATATATAACATACATACATATGTATATTACATACATATTGCATACATATATAAGTTTTCTCAGAGAAGGGAAAAAAATTTTGCAATTTTTTTCCTTTTGCAATTTTTCCCTATTGTACGATTATAAATATAAAAAATAACTCGAAAGTTGTGCTTTTATCCGCAGTTTAATTCAGGTACATTTGTTTAAATATTTTTATTTAATTTCTTAGGGGAAAAGAATAATTTTAGCCATTTTACTTGAATTTCTCCCAGAATTATAAATACAAGCAATAAAAACTTAAAAGTCCTAGCTATAAGCTTCGGAATTTTTGAAGTTATTATTATTAAATTAATTTTTTTAGTGTTCCTTTACCTCCAAGTTTTTCTGTCTTCACATTATACTTGATAACCTTTTTGAGCGTTTTGTGATGTTTTACCAGGGTATTTTTCAAAATTCTGAGAAATACCCATTAGAAAAATTGCTTGTAATAAGTGCCTGAAACACGTTTTCTTTTATAATCCCATCAAACATTGATCTGTAAATCCATTGAATATACCTACAAACTTCTCATGACAGGCGACACGAGAAATATAAGTACAACAATGCGAAACCTGAGAGAATTTGTGATCAAGAACCTGTGAGCACAGTGAGGGCCCTATCGTTAAAACCCGATCTTAAATATTCTTGCACACCTGAAAGGGTCAAAATTAGAGCTGATATGTGAGAAATCGTATAAAAGGGGGTGATAAAGCTTTCTAGAGAAGGTTTTGCCATTTCCAGACATTCTGAATATCATCATGGCGAACTTGAGAGTTATCACAGTAAAATACAGATAAAAAGACAAGGAAAAGAATTTATTTTTTAATGACTCTATAAATTGTGTGATAGAATCGACCCCTGCGAGTTAGCTTTTACTCAGTTTTTTTCACCTACAGATCTTTACCAGTATATTTTCATGCCAATTTTATTACAAAAGAAATGATTCAAGACACTTATACAGCCTTTTACTGTTAGTCGCTAGGATTTGGAACATTCCGCGGAGGACTTTTAGGATAGGAAGCATCTGCTATTTACCTAAACCATTGGTATACGACTCGGACATACATAAATAGCACTATACAAGGGAAACATTTCTCAATCTCTGATCAAGGTTTTTTACCTTAGGATATTGTATGAGATATTGAGGGAAAACGAATAAAGTAAGCATGTAGGTATATATAGTATTTAGGTTTGGACGGTAGTCATTAAAGATAACACTTTATCTCAACAGGGTATCTCATTTGGTTAAATACCACCACCACGTTGTGAGACCCAGGTTCGAGTCCTAGTCATTGCAGACAGTTATTATTACAGTGACACCGGAACATTAGAGAGAACAATAAGATTTCTCTAAAGATGATTCAATCGCCTGAAGCCTGAATGCTGCTTAGGACAAGTCGCTCTTCAGTGATGTCTGGTTCATATGACAAATATTCATCACATAAAATATTATCCCTGTTGAATGATTGAATTCAAAATAAAGTTAATACATCCTGGCCAACAACTGGTGTCGTTGACTTCGAAATAGAAGGGGAAATATGTAAAGAAAAGCATCATTCAAAATTAGTCTTTTCCCCTATTACTGGGTCATTTCAAGTTGTAGAATACCGGCCTCTGAGTTTAGAGATCCGGCTTTGAATCCCACTCCATCAAGCAGTCTTTATAATCTTATAAATTAAAATTTTTAACCTTACAAAAAAAAAGAAAAATTTTCTAAAATTATTTATACTAGTTTTGCTTTCTTCAGTACCCAGTGTGGGCCAGGGTCTTCCTTAAACATTCTTTCATTCAGCCCTGTGCTGGGACAAGGTTTTCCATTCGGTTATACGGATGGCTTTAAAATCATTGTCTACACAGTCACACTATCTAAGTCTTGGTCTTACCCTGGGCTAGTGCCATATGGTTTGTGAGTGAAAATTTCGTTAGTTATTGTAGAGGAATTCATTCAGTATATGTGTCCGGCAAACTTCATGCGATTGATTTTAAGATGTTTTACTATGTCGATATCTTGGTATAACTTAATACACTATCTACCAATAAGTAATTGGACACTCGTGCAAATGACGATATCTGCGGTCCTGATATACATTATGCCCTCCACCATTAAATATCGTGTAGGTAAAAACACTGGCATTAGTCGCATGCAAGATGCTACGAAGTGCAGAGTTATCTGATTTCGAGAAAGGTGTAATCGTCGGGTATCACAGAAATGGCCGATCTTTAAGGGACATATCTAGCGAGCTGAATTACCCAATCGACAGTGGCCAACGTGATTCAGAAGTGAAAGGTAGGCGATGATTGTCGAAATGTGCCCTGAGTCGGTATACCCACGAAACTAGGAGACCAGAACAGGGGATGTCCAGAGAAATTCGGAAGAACCACGCCCAACCGATGGCCCACATACTCCAGGAGTTTCAGCAGGTATCCGGGAATGTTATTTCGATGAATACCATCCGTAAGGAAGCACATATACTTGATTTTCATGATCGTGCTGCCGCCCATAAGCCTTTGATCACCAAGTCCAACAGCGCTACTCTGTTAATGCGGTGCAAAGCACGTCGAAAGTGGACCTTAGATCAGTGGAAACGGGTTCGCTGGAGGGATGAAACAAGGTTCGACCTCTACCGTTCGGACGGCAGGGTCTGGGTCTGGCGTCTGCCTGGAGAACGCCTCCTGCCAAAATGCATTGTGCCCACAGTAAAGTTCGGAAGAGGTGGAGTTATGGTCTGGGGGTGTTTTTCTTGGTATGGACTGGGACCCTTGGTCCCAGTTCATGATATGCTCAACGCCGACACCTACTACATTATTTTGGATGACAGTGTGCTTCCTTCGTTGTGGCAGTTTTACGGGTTGGACTCATGTTACTTCCAGGACAACAACGCCAGCTGTCATGTTGCGAGGTCCACCATGGATTGGTATGGTGACAATGGGGTTAACTGAATGGGCTGGACTGCTCATAGCCCAGACCTGAATCCTATCGACAACCTCTTGGACGTGTTGGATCGCCGAAATCAGGGGTGCAACAAACGTCCAAAATCGGTGAAGGAACTTACATGTCTTCTGCAAGCTGAGTGGAAGAAAATACCACTAGTCGTCATACAAGGACTTCTGGAAAGCATGCCCCGGAGGGTTGAGGCTGTAATAGCCTCTCGTGGAGGTTCTATCAACTATTGAATATGAATAAATTTTGTTTTCCTTTTCTATCACAGGTGTCCAAATACTTATTGGTAGATAGTGTATACATCTCGTTATTATATCTTTCCCCATAGAAACCATCAATATTTACTCCCCCAAACATTAGTTCTTTCAAATATAGCAAGGTGGTTTACGTGAACCAACTTTTGCCTTATTTGAAATAGACCCTAACTTTGACCCTTAATTTGATTTAGTAAGGGTCCCTCACACTAATATGACCCATCTCTTATATATCAATTAAAATATAGATTGTATTTATATGTCTTCTTTAAGAGATCCACATTCAAATAAAATAACTTTTTTCCTTCAAACAGAGCATCGCTTGATCCCAAAGATTTTACATGCATGCATATATTATAAAATTTTATTTCTTATTTTTTATGTAAAGAACAGGTGTTCAAAGTCATGGAACTTTAACTATTACAAATTATGCACACATCCGGCTGTTAACCACAAAATTTTGGGTCACACTGACCACATTATTGACACTGCACCACCCCAGTGATTACGCAGCTCGTCAAACATAAGGCGTTTGCAAATAATAGAATGACATCATACTTCTGAAAAAATGACTGTTCTCTTTTTTTTTCTTTTTTGAGTGGTGTGAATGAATGACAAAACGTCTTACGCACAGTCACTGTTATTTTCGGCAAAGAAAACTGACTAGATTTGTCACGCTTTCTGTCTCATAAAATATTCATAAACATATTTATGAATAAATGCAAATTCGTTGTTGTTTTGGAGTGATTGATTTTCTTAAACAGAACGAAACAAAAACTGAAGGTGCCCATTGAGGCTGAATTCACAAATTATGCAAATATATGCAATGTATAAATGCATGAATCTCTACCATGGTGAGAATTTGTGCGCTATGAAAGTACAACCCAATTCAACAAAGTTAAAAAAATTTACTTCTTCATAGGAAAATTTTTAATGTGGCAAAAATTTTTTCCTGTTTGTTACTGTAGACATTTTGAAATTAAACGTTGCCCAACTCGCTAGCATCGCCATTGGCTCAACTCTGACTTGATTGTCAGTCATGAAGTAAAAGTAAATTTTCGAGACCTTTGTTTCGGTTTGCAGCGGAAAAGCCGATGAAATTAGGTAGACTGAAATTTTTAGCGATACGTTAACTAATATGAGTAGAATATACTGAATGTACCTGTAATATTTCTTTTAGAGAATTCCTGAATGCAGTCATATATTAAGGTACGCATACCTATATATTGGCCATGGTGACAGATTGAACAAGCAAATTGCACATCAACATACTGCAGCAGTAAAATATGCTGTTTCAAGTACTATCCAAGGCAATCGCTAAGTCAGGATATTAGCGATTGTTCCTTTATCCGAAACGAAATAAATGTAATACGACGAGCCGATTCAATGTTTTGCTAAATCGAGGCTGTTCCTGTTTTTCTCTTATTTATTTAAAAGTTAGGAACATTATGTAAAATAAAAATAGTTTTAACAATCCAAGTCCTCCTTATGTCCTTGGAGTGACATCAATCATTCAAGCACAATACTGTCTAAGAATTTACGTGTTTTTAACAATGTACTATTCAAGAATATTTTACTTATTAAAAAAATAGCTTTATTCAATGGGTAACATTAATGGTACTGTTGCTTTTGAAGAAAAAAAAAGCAATGTTAAAAAGAAAATTCTTTATTCCTGTCAGTCGTCTCCTTTTCATGTTTCAAGGTAATCTTTTTTTTTTTTAAACCAAACTATGAGATAAATCTGATTTTGAATCATAAAAATCAGCAAAAAAATTAAAAATTCGCCTTTCGCTATTAGTTGCTCATTTTCAGCATTTAAACGGATCCCTGCCCCACTCTAACCTACAAAAGAAAAAATATTTGAATTAAAAGTTTTTGTTGCGAATCTTTCATTTTTAAATGCCAAGTTGGTGAACTGCTACCTGATTCAATGTATACTATAAATAGTATAAATATGTAGTTAAAGATCGTAAGAAGTTTCCTACAAAATTTAATCCTTCTGTTTACATTTAGAGTTTTAAATTCGGGTTTCAGCTTAAATAGTTCAACCTATTTAGACTAAAAATTGAAAATTTAATTTTTTCCTTTAAAATGTACATGAACAGCTATTAATTTCCAAGCTAATTATGCGTTAGAAAGCTAAATAATATCTATGAAATTTTCAGACAGTAAATCACTTTAATATTTGCATGTTCAAAAAAAGTCCCGAAAATCTGCCTATGTTCTCCGTATAAACACAAATTTATATGAAAATATCCAGGAAAAATTTTTAAATATTTATTCACTCGTTTTCTCTAAGGTTCATTGAAAAATATTTTTTAAAATGTTCATAAATAGCTTCATAATTCAGGAAACATTCCTCATTAGCAGGAATTAAAGACATAAAACCCTGGGGAAAATGAGATATCTCGATTTCCCCCCCCCCCCCCTCACCACCACCACCACACACACACACTCACATACAGAATCTTAACTTTCAATATTGTCGACCATATTTCATAGAAAGAATGTAAACCCACATATGTGGTTTTACATAATATACATTTTATTAATATAGAGTTTCATATATTAGATAATACTGTATCCATAATGATGGCTAGCAAATATATTTTCTGGAAGATAATTATTCTTCTAAGAACTTTGAAGACTTTTTATATGGGAGTTTGAACAGAATTATTAAAGTTTGTTAACAATCTGTACCATGCTTAGAGTGATGGATTGCACATCCAAAGTTGACGCCAAAGAAAAACAGTTTGAAGTAAACGTATGCAGAACACTTCCATTATGGCTATAAATAATCTAAGGTAGATAAGGAGCAGTTTTCTAGAGATTTCTATTAATAAGTCTTCAAATATTTTTTTTTCTAGCTATTGGATATTATTTTCTGGGATGTTCACATGATATACGTGTGATATTTCTTTTACATACTACAGCATAGCTTGAGGAAGTGACCCGAAAGTGTGCTTAGAGCATATAAGGTGTCGGGTTCAAATGTTATAAAAGGTGAACGATGTAGAACAGCCATCATATGCTTTTTTACCTCAAGATGGAAGGTATATTTTTCCGAAACTACTGGCACCTTTTTACTGATGTGACGTTTCATATCACAACCCAGCAATAAAAGTGACACATGTCAAAAATGGCAATTTTGAGGTTATGTCATTGAAAAATATGTATGAAGTGCCCCATCGTGCACGAAAAGCGACACATCTCTATCTCACAATTTGTCCAACTGAGGGCAGTTGTATCAGTTTTATTGTAATGCTAGTTCAAGCTGTATAGTATTCTTTAAGTTGATTTTTCTTAGATGCTGCAATTTTTAGTTGTGTCACTTTTCTTGCCGGGTTGTAATATGTTTAACATGACACGAGTTAATTTCTATATCCTAATAGTAACTGGGTTCGTATCAACGCATGCAAAAGAAATCCCTGCAACTCTTGTGTCAATGCCAGGAGTAACAATGATAAATAGTGATGAAGAGTCATTCGGGAATTTCGGGTCATTCGAGAATGTATACATACTTAGAAGAGCCAATAACAGAAAAAGGTTATATTTGATATGAATAAATTTTAAGTGGCGTTTTTTTTCTAATGTTTTCATTATAAATGTCTATTAATAACTATTTTTCATTTAATTTTTTGCCATATGATTCAAACTGGCCTTAACTGAGTTTTTGCACTTTGTAACAATTCAGTTAAGGGGACAGTGGACTTTCAAAATTGTGAAATTTGTCCAAAAATTCGATTTTTTTTATTTTATTGAATCGTGAAACTACGGACGAGTAGGAATGTGTTGCAAAAATAATTTTCAATTTCTGTGATTACTTTCCTAGTTATAGGCATTTGCATTTAATTTAGATATTATGTGGTTACTAATAGCAATAACTTCAAATGTGTTTTTCTCAAAATAAAAATTTTCATGTCATACGAATATTCAAACTGCTCCAGGCGCATTTCTAACTATCGTATTGCTTTGAAATTTAAGTTTTATATTCTTAACTGCATATCAAATAAATCTTATTGAAAAACATTATGCTTCGTAGCTCAGAATTTCTAAATTTTGTTCTTGAAAAGACGATTTATAGGTATTTTGCGTAATAAAAAGGGTGTTTTCACTATTATTATTTTTTTCTCTTTATATTTTTAATGAATTCTTAAAATAAGCAATAAGTTTCATTGTTAGTTCTATGAGATATCCTGTAAATAAAAATTACCATATTATATGCAAAAGAAATGAGCATGGAACATTTTTAATTGGGCCAATTTTTGATATAATTAATAATTAATAATTCATAAATTATTAATATTTATCTTTAAATTTTAGCCACTTTTACATATCTATGGTACTAATCACATATTCAAATTTCAAGCAAATCTATTCGAAACAAAAAAAGTTAGGTTTGAAGATCC
Organism: Dolomedes plantarius; assembly: GCA_907164885.2. NCBI lineage: Eukaryota > Metazoa > Arthropoda > Arachnida > Araneae > Dolomedidae > Dolomedes > Dolomedes plantarius. The sequence continues at coordinate 15,448,636 of OU015500.1, read as the reverse complement.
ACTGTCCCCTTAAATGTTGACTTGTCAACATTGACCCACTGTTTTTTTTTTTTTTTTTTTTATCAACCTAAGTGTTTACCACAATGATTCACAATAATAAGTTGTAGCAAAATTGGGGTTATTCAACATGCCAATAATTTAATTTTGAGTATTTTTACTCTGGCACAAGTTTGCGAAAAGAGCCTGTATAAGAAAGTGATAAAGAGCTACATGCGTCTCAAGAGCCACTGTTGGCCATCCCTGATCTATGTAATTCGTTTTTAATGCATATCTAGTTACGCTATCCCATACATTTTTTTTACCGTTTACAGTTTTAAAAATTGGCAGGAACGCAAATTCCTTCCCATAAAGAATTTACAGGAAAAAATACCTTCCCCCCTAGAAATGTGAAGCAGCTCTCGACGAGGAATCGCTCTACTTTCGAGCGTTCATCGACTGCTTCATTCTTAACAGATAATGAGGAAGGTAAAACTTTTGTTTTCGACAGGAGTTTGAGGATGTGAGAAATATAAATAATTTGCATAAAATTTTCATGAACGCAACGTTCAATAGATGTCGGGTATTTTTCTAAACTTTTCATCTTAGTTGCGTACAACAAACAAAAAGTATATATGAAAGGTCGCGGAAATCAAAACACGTATATTTAATCCAAAGTAATGAGATAATGTAAGTACTGCTATAAATTAAGAACCACCTTTAGGCTATTACATTTTTCAAACTAAACTTGTAAAAACTTCTTCCAGAACAAGGATTCCAAATTTGGTTTTTCTCCCACAAAGCAGGTAGTCATAACCTACCGAACTAAGCCGGGGATTATTCAGTGGGTATTATTTTTCGAATATCATTCTTTACGTTCCACTCCACCCACTTTCTCGTTGAACGATTCAGGATGTATACCTGGCATGTATTTTTCATTCACATTGTTTTTCCCGGCGATGATGAACTTTTCTACCACGATTTTTGCCATATGCTTTCTAACAGACCTTTATTGTATTGACAGTTGGGGGCCGTTGAAACGAATGTTTGGAAAAGCCGGATTCGCACTTGGGTTTCCAGACCGTTTTCCAACCGTTTTTTATTGCACGTAAAAGCTCTAATTTTTCGAATGCAATTCCTTTCAAAGTTATGATGAGTTACTCCCGAGGCCTCGAATCCTGATCTTTTCATCCCCCCACGTACGTTTTCCCAATAAAACTACTTAGTGATGTAAAAAAGTTTATTTTTGATTCCTTTTGTAACATTCCCCTCAACATTTTCCTCTAAGTCAAACAACACGGGATGTTGATCACCTATAACTTTTTATTTGTTTATTTTCGGGGATTCCTCAATTTTAAGGCTATACCTCTTTCCGTCAATTACTGAATATGTGAACCCGGTAGATGATGGCCAAATGGCTAGGGTGCTGGCATTCGGTTCATATCCTGTGGGTTCGAGTCCCACTGTTGGCATGGATGTTCGTAGCCGTTGGGAATCGGCTTTAAACTGTAGGTCCCGGTCTAATTAGCCGTCGTGTAGCAAAAAGCTGACCGTAGCGTTTGAAACCAAACCAAATCAAACCGTCCATTACGGCTCATACCCAGAGACTATGACAAAACACTACCAAGACCATTTCTCAAACCTTGGTCCTTCGCTTTTGGGATGAATGCTCTAGATATTAAGCAGCCCCAGCGACGTTACGAAATCTTAATTCATAAATACTAAAATTTTCTACATCTGGATCTTTGCAAGACGGTTGGTTGCACATCGAAAAGAAATCTTAAGTACAACAAGGTCTGTGAAAGACCAAGGAATTCTATTAATGAAATAGCGGTATATTTTCTAATCGTGATGTAATTTATTTACATCATTTTCCCTCCAACTTTTTCATAATGATTGACATTTATGTGTTACATTGCATGGGTATGATGTACAACAATCATATACGCATGCAACTTTTATCGTTCATAACCTCATAATGTTAATGTAAATTGATAACCAGGCTGAGGGTAAATAAAAAACGTTAAAAATATTATTTCTTTACGTTTCATAAAACAGGAGTATTTTCATTAAGTTATATTGACCAAACGAATATGAGGTAGGTATTTTGAGCGCTAACGGCCGCATTGTGCATATATCTGTGTTTGCTGTGTAAAGGGTGTCAAGTCCAAAATCGTAATTTTGAGAAAAACGGGATTGAATACTAACAGTTTGTGTTTTGTTTCACATATCCCAAATTTTCACTGATGAATAAAAATATTAGGGAGTGGAATTGGACTTAGCTTTCTGCACCCTGCAGTAGCCCTTGATTTTTCAAATATGCTTGGTTTGATAACTCATTTTAGCCCATTTTGGACTCAACATCCCAAATTTCTACTGATGAATAAAAATATTTAGGAGTGCAATTAGACTTAGCTTTCTGTACCCTGCAGTAGCCCTTGATTTTTCAAATATGTCTGGTTGGATAACTCATTTTAGCCAATTTTGGACTTAACACATTTTACACAACAACTCAGATATTACTAATTGAGGACTAAACTAACCAGAATGTAATGTTAAAAGATGGTTCCAAACGAATCTAAACACCCCAGCAACCATAAGCCTCGAATCCTCAGATTCTGGTACCAAAGGACAGCTCTTTACGCTTCAGACCTCCTTTGGCCATCGTGAAACAGTTATGTCACCAAGACTCAAATAATTATCAATAGAAGCAAGGAAAAATAAATGAATCTATTAGTTTTGTATTTTTATCTAATGACAATAATACTGATAGACAAAAGGAGGGGATATATAATTAGTCTTTAAAATAAGCTTTAAAAAAATATGCCCACATGAACTTAAAACTCCAGTATGAGAAACAACAGTATGAGCACGTGCAGACAAATGAGAAAAAAAAGTCTCAGACAGTTTAGAGCAGTGGTTGCCAACGTGTGGATCGCGACCCCCCCCCCCCCACGGGGTGGGTGGGTCGTGAAGTGTTTTCTGGGGGATCGCCCCGATTTTATTCAATTAAAATAATTTTTCAGCGAATTTCACCGAAAAAAATTTCTAATGTATATTTACTATGATACTACCACGCAATGTTTTTTTAAAGGGGAAAAATTCTCATTCAAAGCGCCAATTCCGTTCGTAAGAAATCTACCGTCTATATAGAGTAATCAATGAAATTCTCGGTTACTTGCTACGCACAATATACTCATTCTAAATGTCAGATTGTCTTTCATCAGTCTGTGCTGTTCCTTTTGGCTTAACTATTGTAGTTTCCTTCAACGGAGTAAAACAATTTTATTTGAATAAGAATTTTTCTACTCTTGTTGTTATATAATTGTGAATACATAAGGTAGGTGCATTATTTTTCTGGAGGTTCTGTTCTGTTTTGTTTGAATTAAATCAGGGAAAATTGCATATTAGTTTATTTTCTTTGTCTTAAAATACTTTTTTAATGAAATATGTGGAGGAGGAAGTGGGGGGGGGGGGGCACAGGATGCGTAGAAACCATAGAAGGGGTCGCAACTCGAAAAAGGTTGGGAAACACTGGTTTAGGGTGATTAGATGATCGGTTGTACGAACGCTACGGTCAAAATTTCCTACACGACGACCAGACAGAATGGAGTCTTCAAAGTGTGTATTTGCACTATTGTACTGCCGAGATGCACAAATTTTGAATGCAAATGGCTTCTAACACCCGTCAGCAGAGGTCTCGAACTCACACATTCGTTTCAGAAACGGTAAGCACATTAGCGGTTTAGCTCAAACTCCAGGCAGTTTGGTTGGAGAGCTACGGTTATTTTTTTTGCTACAAGAGGGCTAATTAGACCGGGACCTACAGTTTAAAGCCGATTCCGACCGGCTACGAACATCCATACCAACAGCGGGACTCGAACCCACAGGATCTGAACCGAATGCCAGCGCCCTAGCAATTTGACCATCGCCTGGCCAGGCAGTTTTGGAAATACCCATCATAGACCAGCAGAAACATGAAACAAGGCATCTGCAAGGAGGCATCTCTTTATTCTATGCTAAGTTTACACTGTGATTACAAATTTAACAAAAGTGCAATTTCAGCTTTATATTATATGAATAACGTTAAGATTGTCTTCTGGAACCTAGGATGATAACATTATTTGAATCACGTTTCTTGACAACTTTTGCGTGCAAAGGAAAAGGGTTTTTCTATAGTTAACAGTGATTTGTGGTTTTTGGAGTGATATATTTAAAAATGTAGCTCTTTTTTTCTTAATAAAATGACGTTTCTTAACAGGATGTAATTTTTAAAAATGTATAATAAGGTTTTCCTTTTCCGAATATATAACTCAGGGCAAATAAACTGGCAGGTACTTCTTTAAAGGAAAAGATTAGAAATTGGCGCAGCCAGAATCCTTTGTGGAAAAATAGGGAAGAGGAGATAGAAAAATAGAATTGCATCCTTTTGTATCAATACACACCTTCGCCAATCCTCCACTAAGGACACTAACGACATTTCTTTCTACTAAGCGAATATTCGCCTAAAATATTTTTCAAGTTCTAGAAAATACTATACCAGATTTTTTTTTAAATTGACGATTACTAATGTATTTCAGTGAATAAACTTATTTTACACATATATTGAAAATTCAAAATATCCTAATACTTTCATAAAAAATTAAATCTTATTATTTACATGCACGAAAACACATGAATGAACTTTCATGACTTTTGAAATTGTTGCTATATTTATCGGAACGATATATGAGAGACGTGTTTTTTCAATTAATCTCATGACTTCGTCACAAAAATATTACGTAAGCTTACATTCGAAACCCGCTCACTAGTTCATGTCAATTTAAATTGCATGTTTATAAATTTCTGACATACATAAAGATATTAAAACCAATTTTAGACGTAAAAAGGAAAAGCATCAACAAAATAAATCTGTTTAACATCGCAATGGAAAATTACATTTTTGACGATCACTTTTGAAATAGTAGCAAAGCAAGATTCAACACAATATTATAATAGTATAAATTTCGAGCTGTTAAATGATAATACAGTAAAACTACTTTTCGCATACAGACAAAAACATCATAGTTAAGCCTCATAAGTTCACGAATGAATAACTCACTAACGTGGTACTTACCTAAATATCAAATCAAGATCCATCCGCATAACTGCACTTGTTACCGGCGTATAAAAATCCCAATCTAATCCTGCACACCGAATAGCAACGCCTCACTCACTCACTCAATCAACCTAAGGATTCACTCACAGCTGTAGAAATGCACCCAGGCACTTTTTCCATCAGAAGCAGCATCGCTACTCTTCAACTTCGGTTAACATCCCGACTCGCTTCTAAGGAAAATAACTTATAACAACAAATTATATTTTTTTCAAGAAAGAAAAAAAGACTCTCTCTAGGGTTACGATGCGATGTGTGAAGTTATTTGGCGAGAGAGTTGGCGACATACGAGTTTGTAAACACGGTTGCGTGAGCGAGTCTCTGAACTTGAAATGCTTCACTGAATTTTTAAAATATTCCCCTCCGAGTGGAATACGTTTCTTGGAGCCGTTAAAAAATATTTCCAGAGGCGTATTTTGTTATTACACAAAATTTTATTTATATACAGCTTACTTATAATTCTACACAAAATACGTTGTACTGTGGCGGAAGAGGTGGCTACATTAACAATAAAAAAAAATCACTGTTAGAAGACCGATTTTCCCCTGAGCTTATTATTCGATTTTCAGATATTCGTCCTCTTCGCTAAAGAGGAATGTTACATAAAATACAAAGTGCGAAAAAATGTCAACATGGATACTCTAACAGACGTAATTCAAAAAAATTTTACAAAAAAACAAAGAAGGAGAGTAAAATTTATGAAAGTTTTACCATTATTTTGATTAAACTTATTTACATCTATTCTATGGAGTTCATTAAAAATTTTGAATTGTTAATATTCTGACTAATCTGTATTTTCTAGTTTACCATACACAACAGTGTTTAATGGGCGCGGTTCATTGATTCAAATCGTTCAATAATGGTTATAATACATTAAATTTTTCTCCATCAATAATGGCGATAAAATGAGTTTTCCCCTATATCTTCATTGAAAAAAAGTGCTCTGATACAGAATGTTAGGAGTTTTTATAATTTTGTTAAAGAATTCTGTCTTCGTTTTCAAAATAGTAGTTTGTTTAAAGCATTCTTGCAGATATTTTCTCTCTGTGTTCTTTCCGAACTTTTAATCCTATCTATATCTTATATATATATATATATATATATATATATATATATATATATATATATATATATATATATATATATATCCCAACTCTTTTTTCACACGGTAGATACGTTCCTCAGAAATCCGTGTAAAAATAAAACCGTGTGAAAAAAAGATACGTTTCCTACAGCAAAATGGGGGATACGTTCCATGCCATCCGAAAACCGCGTGAAAAAAAGTAATGAAACTATCGTAAAAATTCTGATATACATACGTACGCACATAATATGCATTTTATTGAGCAATTTAGTTCAAAATACATAATGCATAGGTAAAATTAGTCACGAAAAAAAACAAAAGAGGAAATATGGCACCTTCAAATAAACAAAACTAGGTTAATCCAAAATTAAGCGCAGAAAACCTCAAATAAAAATAGAATTAAAAAATAATATTTAGTAATTATATTATTAAAATGAATATTTTTAAACGTAATTTCGTTTAACTGAAAACATATTATATTCTAAATAATTGACATAAAAATGGCAGCATAATAGAAGTAACTTTACAATCGCCTCCACTTACAGAAAGGAAATATTTCGCAGAATACATTTTCTGTCAAAACACACATTTTCTTTTGTTCATTAAAATAGCAGTGCTGCTAGTTTTTTAAAGTGTGGTAATAGATTTTTGATGTGTACATACATACATATGTACATACATAAGAACATAAGTCATGTTAGACTAATTAAAGCGTGTACGAAAAAGGAAATTTTTTTCTCTTGGACCGACCGTGTAACTTCAAATTCGTGTAAAAGAGTTCGTGTAAAAAGAGTTATATATATATATATATATATGTGTGTGTGTGGTGTGGTGTGTGTGTGTGTGTGTGTGGTGTGTGTGGTGTGTGTGGTGTTGCGTGTGTATGCGTGTGTATGGTGTGTGTGTGTGTGTGTGTGTGCGTGCGTGCGTGTGTGAGAGAGAAGAGGGGGAGGAGGATTAAGGAGGCAAGAAAAGTAACTGAAAAATAAAGCAGCAATCATTCTGCTCTTAATGAAATAAAATTATAATGTTTCTACAAAGGTAAGTTTGTGAGTAGCAAATATTTTATATAATATCTGGACTGTGGAATTAGGATAACGCTCAAATCTAATCTAAGACCACCTGTTATAAATCACCAGTCTTTAAATCTGATCTTTCAAGTCTAGAATTAGAAACCTATGAACTTTATTCAATATTTTTTTTAATATCATTTTAAGCTGTAGTACTTGGAGTTACATTCCTTCACCAGTGTGCACACATGCACACAGAGAAACGGCATCAAGAGAATATATGTAAAAAAAATAATATAGAACATAGTCCTAAATAAAATACCGTCAACCATATGGAGTCGTTCTCTGGCCTGACAATATCTTTCTAACATGCCTATTACCCAGGCTTCGCTAGTAAAGAACTAGCGAAGCCTGGGCTAATATGGGACACTAATATGGGAGGCATTCATTTCTGAGTTTTACCGACAAAGGACATAGTTGGGTGGTGAAGTATAAATTTTAAAGCGGTGTGCATATTTGGACAAGCAATCATGTCTGGTCTCTAACCGGAAAGCAGCCACAGCATATCTTCTTGGGAACGCAGGTACCTTCTCTGTCGTTTCCTTTTACAGTGTCCCCTTTAAATCCTCCAACTGTCTCTTCTATACTGGCTGTGCATTTTGTTCTAATCCTCTTAATAGAGGAGTAGGATATGGTATCCAACGGAACTTGATGTACCTCGTTGCCTATCTTAGCAAGTTTGTCAACCATCTCGTTTCCATAATAGACGCAAAGGGCAGGCTCCCATTTCATTATGACATCTCTACCTTTAAACCAAATAGCTGTTAAATTTCTCCTACCATTATCTATTCGATTTGAATCAGATGGTTCCGAGGAAGTCATTGCCTGGATGACAGCAATTGAATCCGAAAGGATAACAACGCTTTCAAACGAATCTACCTCTCTCACTCTCTGCTTAAAGATGTCACTCATTTAGCTCTACTCGTGTCACTCGTGTGGCATAAACTACGGTCGAGAGTAATATCATTCAGTAAAATTGTTTAAGGAGAAAAGAGGATGACGAATTTATGTTATCTTTTTTCAAGATCTTTAAAAAAAATTTACGAAGCACATAAGAGCTTGAAAACGATTTTGTTACAGAAAGTGAAAACTTCAGTTTATGCAACCATTGATTCTAAAATCCTAAGATGAACTTTTGTTATTTTTCTCGCTGCTGAAATTCAGATCTATATATAAATTTAGCTGTTTAATATCTGGTAAAATGAACTTTTTGTTAAATAGGCCGATTTATTTTAAAAGAGGCACAGACTCCTACTGAAGTGATACCGAGAAACATTAACAAAAACTCGTAATGCGTACTTAAATAAACTGTTGAACAGAGTTTGCCCTGGCAGACATGGCGATGAATATATTACATAAATTTTAAACTGAAATGCATATTGAATTAAAAACAATATTTTAACAGCGAATTTTTTATTAGCAACTAGTATCTGTTTTACTACTAGTATCTGTAACGTTTCATTAAACGTAAAAAATAAATAAAGGGTTCTTTCTTTCTATATACACCCAAAATGCAGGATTTTGTCTGGAAACGACTTGAAAGCACCTAACTTCCGATTATTTGTAAGAATTAACGCATGGGGATGAAGCAAAAAACCAGAAAACACAAATTACCACAAAAATGCCCCAGTTCACCTTGAAAACAAAGTAGTTAAAGGTTTTCAGCGGCCTCCATTGTACCTTAAACGGGCTTTGTTAAAAATGAATATAAACTTGCGAAGAATGGAAATAAATAAAAGGAAAATTCTATAGTTCATTTGTGTAGAATACAGGAATCAATCTTTGGATTACCGAGTCCAATCCCAGTCCGGGCCATCAGTCGTTACAGCTGTTTCTGTCTTTTGGAAAAAATTATAGTGAATCGTAAGGAAGCCAAAAAGAAATAATTTGTAATAAGCCAATGAGAATAAGGAAGCCAATGAGAAAATTTTCAGTCGAAAGAAAAGAAATGAATGGGAAAAAAGAATATTTCAGGTTATCTCTTCTAACGAAACTACCGCGGGTTATTAACGTAGGATTACTTATCGTTGCTTATTTTTTTTTAAACGCATTTTGGTACTTTTCTGTTTAACTTTGTACTGCTACTGGGTTTGGCGCGCTGCCAAAATTATAACTCGCGACGCCGGACAATTTTTTCTCTCCGGAGGACCGTTAATGAGGAACGTAATCCTACGTTAAAATGTACAGACCACCATCCTGTATTAAATACTAAAGGAATTAAGCGAGGACTGGAAATAAGAATTCTTTACATCGCGAATACAGCTCACCTGGTAAAATATCGGTCTCGAGAGACCAGAAAAAATCTTGGCACTAGCTGAGGGCTGTTACAGACTTATTCATCTGCAAAACATTTTATATTCCTATATTATGATTTAGAAAGTACGATTTTTTGCATGCATCTGACTTACAAAATTTTTCCCTTGGAAATACTTAAACAATACGCTAAACCTATAACAGGGAGTTCTATATAGTATATTGTAATTAGATATCTGTGTAGGCAAAAATTGAGAACTTAGCCCTGCCCTTGCCCATATGATCGTTAGTTTGGACTGTCCCAGCCTTCAGTTATACTCAATACTACCCGGTCCTGCACGCAATGTTAAAATTTTATCTGAAAGATGATTTGAGCAGGCATCTTAAAGCACTTTAATAAGATTGTGCATATCACATTTTAATTTATTTTTAAAAAATAGTATTGGTATAATAATATCAATAGTATTGTCAGTATACAAATAGTAAAAGGAGTTGAATCAGATTCATTATTTGACTGTAACCCAAAAAAGCCTTACAGTAAAATGTAAATGAGAAAATATTCTAAAACATCTGCGAAAACATAAATAAAACGTGAGTGTGTCATTAAATTTTGAGTACAACATTAATAACGTCAAAATTAAAGGTCCATAAATAAGGGCCATAATAAGGTTTGAGTTATAAGTCCCAATTTAAAGAGGTTTGTTCTAGGAGAGAGGCGAAAATTTGTTTTAACAGAATCTTAAAACTCTTTAAATTATTTATTAATATTTTTAATTTACAAGATTATATTTTCATGCAGCATCAAAACCATTTTTTTGTATAATAAAATATCTAATATGCTTAACAGAGGCTTCTGTTTACGTATATAACAGCCGAATTGTTACAGAATGTTTGTGCAGTAACTTGTGCTGATCAACAGCTCCAAAATACGAGGTAAGATAGACTCAAGTTAGCAAGAATAAATAAGCTCTAGTTCTGCCCTTGTAGGTTTGCAATCATAACTGATGAACATCAGTGAAGTTTAATTGTTGGTCAAAAATTATTGGTAAGCATCAAAAATTTCTATTTTTGATTCAACTTACTCAGACGATCGTATAGATTACAAACCAAATATTGTTGATATATCAGTAATATAACAGTAACATTTTGTCCATTTTTTTTTCAGCCTATTCACAATCGGTCCAACATACTTACCCCCATTCATTTAGCGTTGAAACACGTGTTTCATTAAAAATTACTTTGAACTGAAAAATTCATGTCATTGAACCTCAAATGCAAAGCAAAGATAACATCACTGACAGCATAGAAAGGTCCCATTAGGAGCAATTTTCTTAATTTGTTCTCCATTAAGTAAGTTTCGTCTGTCAAAGAATTACTAAGAAATGGGAAAAAATATCATATATAATTGCACAGCCGTCCCAAGACCATATCGCGGCAAAAGTAAGAGAAGTCAACAGTCCGTGCCGGTGAGTCACGGCAGCACTGAGAAAAGTGTGACATTTATATGAAACGAAAAATGCAAAAAGAAACATCGCAAAACAAGGTACTTGTCAACGTTTTTGATAATATAATTTCTCAAACGTAGAAGGAATAACATTGTGCATATATATATAAATAAATAAATAAATAGTATAAATTAATAATTAATTATTTATTTTTTTTAACCAATGCGGAGGCTCTTGTCGTGAAGACATTCGCCTATGAACACAGCAGTTTGCTGGCCATTTTATTATGGGGCACCATATAGGCGGACCAGCATTACCCCTATTGCCGCATTACACAGGTGCGAACGAGCCACCCCTCGTCCCCCGGAAGACATTCGCGAGACAATAGTCACGCTCCCGCATCGACGCGAATGACCGTTCTCACATTACCGCCTCTTGCTGTCAAGAAGACTCCCCGTCGCAACTTCCCGAATCCATTAACCCTTTGACCTTTGACCCCCCTCCCCGTCGCCATTCGTCCCTTTGCGAAAATAGATCCGGTCACCATTCCCCCTTTGACCCCTCCCCGAACGTGGCTAAGACTTGCCCTCGCCCTTTGACTCGGGCCAGAAAGACCGCTCCGAAGGAAGCGCACGATTGGGGAGGAGAATAGCAGGGTTATCTGCGAGGGCTCCGTTTACACATCCATCTTCCCCGCTATTCGACTCTCCTCGTTCGAGGCTGTGTAAATGCGGGGTATGAAGGGACGACACAAACAGAGGCATTTTAGTGGCCGCATATATATATACATATATATACACCACTGGCCATTAAAAGGGGCTTGGGTTCAAATCCCAATTAAGGCTTGGTCGTTCACGTGTTGTCCCCCTTATAGGGAGCAATGTTGGCTCACCTATATGGTGCTCCCATAATAATGTAGCCAGTAAATCTCGGCGAATAGCAAATGGCGAATGTCTTACGACAAAGTGTCCGCGTAGACATAAAATAAAATAAAATAAAAATAATATAATATATAATATATATATATATATATATATACACGTGTGTGCATAGATATATACAACCACCACCATATGGTGTGGGCAGCCACGACACATTGAAAGGAATTCACCGGTCAGACTTCGTTTCAACTCTTGACCTGACAAACGGCCATTATAGTCTGAATGAAAAAACCGGTATTGAATTTGTTGCCAAATATATGCCAAAATCTCATGGAAAAAAGTACCGTATCGTTGAAGGAAAAAAAAAACATCACTTTCTTATATAACATTTATAAGGCCAACTTCCTTTTCCCTTGGCATCAATAAGAAATGGGAGTGTGATTTGAGAAATGGCATTCAAAACGTAGAACTCGACACACCTAGATAATTTAGATAGAAAACACCGGCTCGAGATTAAAAAAGTAAGGTTCGATCCTAGGCTTATGTGATACTACAACCAATTACACTCCAATACTATTCCGAAGATAAATTTTTTAGGTATACCCATTTTTTTAGGTATACATTCCAAGGTTCATATTAGCTGAAAAACAGAAAATTTCTTTTTTGCTCAAATTGAATTTAATTTTTTTTTCTTTCATTGAAAACTAGGTGCCTTTTTTCGAGAAATTGTTTATATTGATAGCTGAAGACTCTGTAAACATCTATTAAGAAATAACCAGAATTTAAGGTAGTAGTGTAAGGTAAAGTGGCATATGTTGAAATGCTCTACGCTAGTATCTTGACTATCCACGAGCTGTAAATTTGAACACCTCTGTTTATACACATGTCAGCTCAGAAAATTCAAGTTTCACTAAGCGCAATTAAATGGAAATGAAAGTTATTATCAATAATTTATTTTGTGTCTATGTGGAGTAGTGATACATTAATATGCAAGTCTGAAAATACTCCCTAACATTTAAAATTTGCGGAATTAACTGTCATTAAGACTGCTGTGTACTAACTCTATCGGATTCGTTCACCTCAGTAACCTATGGTGAACCTCATTTCATCTATGGAGAAAAGTGTCAACTATTTACAGCTACAAAATGCTGATAATCCATAAAAATTGTTTTCAGATGGCCTGAATTTTTTGTTCCTTGCAACAGGATTCATTTTTAAATTTCGTGCATCAAAGAAATTTAGGAGCATTTAAAGCACACTAACCAGATTTTCCCCGAATAATTAAATTTTAAAATATTATTTGCATTTTTTAAAGGAAACGAAAAATGTCCCAAGATGTAACATTTTTTTTTCTCCATTACGGAGTACAGTATTTAAGTAAAATATCTTTAAATTCAAGTCGATAATCCTTGGACAAATTTCTCCATGGGTAAACATTCAGGAGAGCGAATCCAATAGGGTTAGTACACAGCAGCCTTACATTGACAATAGGGCAGTTATCTCAGTATTTAACAGTCTCAGTTAAAGGTAACTAAGCGGGCAAGGTTTTCTTTAAATGGAACTTGTCAAAGTGTATCTTAATACTTTAAGTTGTACCTTAATACTTTAAGTTACTTTAAGGAAAATAACTTCTGTCATCATTACTTTAATAAGCAAAGAATCGAAACACATTTTGATAGACCATAACGGACTTGTTCCTTTTAGGTTCTTTAAGGCTGCTATGTACTAAGAAAAAATCGTATTTCCCTTTTCCTCTTCTTGCAGACTCTCGTGGTGGAGGAGTCCAGTTGACAGTTCAAGAATTTCACCCCCTAAGGATTAACATTTTAAGGGATTGTCATGGTTCTCTCTCTATAGGGGGGTTAAGCGCTGCCCCCAAATTTTTTATTTAAAATATATTTTGTCAACTATTTGCAGGTACATAAATGCTGATAATCAAATAATTGGTATTGTCAGATAGCCTGAACTTTCTACAAAGCGCTACAGGATTCATTTTAAATTTCGTCCACCGAAGGAATTTATGAGCGTTTAAAACACGCTATACCAGATTTTTACCCGAATAATTTAAATTTAAAAATAGTAATTGCATTTTTTAAAAATGAAAAATGTACACAAATGTAGAATTTCTTTCTCTATGACGGAGTACAATTTTTTAAAAAAAATCTTTGAATCCAAGTCGGCAATCCGTGGACAATTTTGTCCATAGGTTAACATTGAGGTGAGCGAATCCAATGGGGATAGTACATAGCAGCCTTAAGCCTCTCTTCTGAAATGTTTGAATGGTTCATATAGTATCGGAACCAGCCATGGCGCCCATATCCAAGGCTACTGATGTTTAGGTAGCTTTAGATGATGTTAAAAACGCGGATTCAAGTGAATAATGCTATTGATATGTGAAAAAGAACGTTCAACGTGCACTAGTTCACTGGTTTAAATTTTAGTTATTAAGGAGAAACTTTTGAAGTATTTTTGCTTAGTGAATAATTATCGCTTTTCTTTGATTTTGAGATAGGAAACTTTTTTTTCTTCTCCTGAAACCAATAATTAAAGGTGGTAAAGGTATTTATCATTTTCCTGAACCGTAGTCATTATGTGCTCCATGCATGCCATTTTAGCTTTGTTAATTAATCACTCTCACAATAAGCAGTATACATTCAATATTAAAGAGAACTTTCAGTGGAGTTCAGATCAGATTTCTTCTAGATATGAGGGCAAATTTACTAATCATCCTCGAACAAAACAAGCGTAATATAACTACACTTGTTAAAAAAAAAAAAAAAACCTGTTCCGCTGAATAAATATTAAAACAAGTCACGATAACACTCTGAAGAAAGAGATTTTCTTTTATCTAAATGCTACTCTTGGGTAGATCAAATTTGGCAATGACGCATAAAGCCTTTAACTATCTACCAAATTGGTTTTTTAATTGTGAGCTCATTCATAGTTTTTTAAATGTATCCGTAAGAATTAAAATTCTTCATTTTGTGTTTACAACTGAATAATTTCAGAAATACTCTCCTCACTGTGTTGAAAATGAATGGGAACTTTTTATAAGTGAGTAATCGCCAAATAATTGAAAAAAAGAATGCACTTTTTTATTAACATAGTTTTCATACTGCATGGTCGTCTTGTACTACCTGATTTCTTCAAGGGAGGGAATCTTCCAGAATTTGGAACTCAGTACGATATATTTTTACCATGTTTTTATTAACTTGCTTTCTTGTTTGTGTGTTTGTGAAGTACACATTGCAATCGATTTTTAACTAACGTCCCGACTAGAGACATTTGAAACTTTTAGAATAGCTCAGAACACGATAAGAATGCATTTTTTAAATACTTTTAGCCATCTTTAAGCGGAATTAAATTAATTTTCAGTTTATTTTCAGTTAATTTTGTTTTGTAGACTGGTGCAGCCATCTAGTGGCCGGAACGGGAACGAAAAGTTAAAATGAATTCAAGCAATGAATATATGCAAGTTAACTTCCAATTAACTTCATTTTCTTTCAAGTTGATGGGATAATTCATAGAAAGAATTTTAAAAAAGTATTTATTAATACATAGAATTGTCAAGTTTATGATTCAACAGAAAATTTGAAACATGGTATTTAAAAAGTTCATTTATCTTGTAATTATTGCACTACTCGTCCGGCATAAACAAACTAAATCAACTCGCCTTGCTCCACGGAGTTCGAAAGCACTGTCAAAGAGCTTGCTCTAAAATGTTCTCATAAATGTGCTTTTGGATTAAAGTGTGACCATAGCGATAACTGTGAATAATCACTGGATAATATTTATTGGTATTTTTACTATTATTTGTTAATACGGAACAGACAATTCGGGGAAAATATTTTAATGTGAGATGATGATGATGATGATGATGTCAGTCTATGATGAAGCCCATTCAATAGTGTCATGGGCGGAGATGACGGCCCTGGCAATCTGCACTTTATTGTCATCGCAGAGGTTCAGTCTCGTAAACAAGACAGTTTTCAACAGTTCAGCAAGGATGGCTGGACAATCAAAAACGTGTGCCGTCGTCAGTTCTGTGTCCGGGCAGTTCTTACTGTTTTCTGTAGGTTTTCCTGCCCAATCTCTGTCATTTTCAATCATCTGTGATGGCCAGTTCTAAACAGACTATGGTTTTAGTTATAAGTCGATCTCCATTGATGTGTGAAGCTATATGAGATGATGATGGTCATTTACAACTGAAAGATACCGTATAGCATTCATCTTCCGACTAATACAATGTCGGAACCCAAATAATGACACACGAATGTGCCCCAGGCCATTATGAAAGCCTAAAAACTTTAACACACATATGTTTTGTTTTAAGAGGAAGATTGAACAGATTCATCAAACTCAAATATTCATTCACCGTTATATTTTCAATTGCAATTATTTTTGGCATCAACGGACACAGCGATGTCTGTGAAGGGAGAGAGCTCTGAGACTTGAATGTCCATCATAGAGTTGTGTCCAGTTCATAACTTTAGATGAAGTTAGTTATGAGCTGAAATTTTCTTTCAGTTTACTCAACAGTAGCTCCCATACCTTTCTTGTATAGGGTATAAAAATAAAACCCCATATATGATATACAAGTGTATATACATATACACACACACACACACAACACATATATATAATATATATATATATATATATATATATATATATATATATATCTATATATATATATATATATTATATATATATATATATATATATAGTATATATATATATACTATAATGCATATATATAATATATATATATATATTATATGCATATATATGCATATACACTGAAGTGCCACTGAATTAGAGGGATAGCAAAGCCTATGCAAATTGTGTAGCGCTGCGCATCATGTATGCGCAAGTGAAGGGCGCTGTGGTAACTGCATATATAGCGCGTACTGTGGTTGTTCTGAATTAGTTGTTTGGAATTGCCAGTATGGGTAAACTGCCTGATTTAGAACGCCTTCGATCGCGGACAAATCGTAGGTGCGCGACGCATGGGCCATTCAATTTCCGAAATCGTCAGACAGCTAGGATTTTCAGGTCGACCAGTGTCAGAGTATACCAAGAATACATGGATGGTGGAAGAAAACTACCTATCGGGCAAACTGCAAGGAAATTAGCCTTGACAGTGCGTGGTGAGAGACGGCTCAGGCGTATTGTACGTAGCCAGAGAAGCCAAACATTAGTTCAAATTACACCCAGTTTAATGACAGTGCCAGTCGTAGAGTCAGTAAACGGACTGTGTTTCGGGAACCGTCGACATACGAGAGTACCATTGCTCTATACTCGCCATCGGGCTGCACGTCTTGCCTGGGTAAGTGTAGAGCAGCGGTTGCCAAAGTGGTGGTCCACGGACCACTAGTGGTCCGCGAGAAAATTTCGCTGGTCCGCAGAAAAATGTGGAATATACTTACTCATCATGTTAAGTTATGTTTTAAGATGCATTAAAACATGATTCAATTCATAACAATACGTGACAAGTTATAAAAACTAGCTGCATAGCTCTAGCTGCATTGCATGTTTTGTCTTACTCTCGCCTCGTTTCGCACTCTTCTAATGTTTCAGTCTTCTGTTTGTCGCATATGTATATCAGTTGAAGCGATTAAAGGTGGGCTTACGGACGTATTGAGTTCAATACAAAATGTATTCAATATATTATTAAGGAAGTTTTTGTGTATTTTCTTTTATATATTGACACATAGATTTAAAACAGGTATGATCTTAAATCTTAACCATGTACATATTTTCTTTTATTTGATATTTATTGGGATAAAATGAGTTTGACTTTTCTAAATTTCTTTTTATTTTATTTTAGATTCAAATAAATTAAACCCATAATGAGTGAAAAAAAGCAAAAGAATATTTTGCATTTCTTTAGTAATGCAAAAGGTAATGAGAACGATAATAATAACATTAATAATACTTCACCTAACCGTGAACTGATCAATAAATCAGACCCTCCACAGTCTTCATCAGGCACCATTAGGAAACACGTTGGAACGGGAGGTGGAGAGAAGAAAAAACACAAAGTATCAAGAAAATATCATTCCTACTACTTAAAATTTGGATTCATTGAAGAACCTGACAGTGAGCTGGATCCACGGCCTCTCTGTGTTGTATGTTCTGAAAGCCTATCTAACGATGCATTAAAACCTTCAAAACTTGAATTCAAAACACCCGGATTTAGCAAAAAAACCGCTAGAATATTTTAAAAGAATGCATGAAAATATGCAAAAGCAAGTTATTGCTTTAAGAAAAATGACCATGGAAGATAAATCATTACTAAAGGCTTCCTATCTCATAGCAAATCAGATCGCGAAATGCAAAAAGCCGTACACGATTGGAGAAGAATTAATTAAGCCATGCATGTAACAGATTTGGGAATGCAGGCTGTTCAGAAATTGAAAGTAATTCCTATGTCTAATAATACTATCAAGCGCAGAATCGAAGATATGGCCGAAGACATTGAAAATCAGATAATAAAAATGGTGAAAAATTCATCATTTTATTCAATCCAACTTGACGAATCTACGGACATTACAAACAAAGCACTTCTTCTTTGTTTTGTGAGGGTTGAGTGTGAAGGAGAGTTACATGAAGAACTACTTTGTTCGCTTAATTTGCCGGGTAGAACAACCAGCTCTGAGATTTTTGAAGCACTTAATAGTTATTTCCGGGAACATGAAATTGATTGGAAAAAATGTATGGGATCTGCACAGATGGTGCCGCAAATATGACTGGACATCTTTCAGGAATTGTTGTAAAGGTGAAGAATGTTGGTCACCCAGACATTTTATCTACACACTGCATTATACATCGAGAACAACTTGCAGCGAAAAAAATGTCCCCAGAACTACACGAAGTATTATCAAATGTCATTGAAATTATAAAGGAAATTCGACACAAAGCACTCAATTCTCGATATTTGAGGCACTTTGCGAAGAAATGGGTTCCGAGTCTTCTTCGTCATGCTGAGGTGAGAGGGGCAAAATATTGACCCGACTATTCGCCTTGCGGGAAGAAGTCAAATTATTTTCCAGCAGCAAAATAATCCGAAATTGCAAAAATGCTTGTCCGACAATGAATGGCTAGCAAAGCTTGCATACCTGGCAGATATTTTTTCCCTGTTAAATGAACTAAACATATCTTTGCAAGGACAACTTAAGGACGTGTTCACACTACGAAGTAAATGGATGCGTTTCAAAAGAAAATATTACTGTGGCAAACGCGGTTGGTTGAAGACGATCTGCAAATGTTTTCTAATTTTGATGAATACATGAAGGAGAATGATGTTAACCAGCAAGTGGTAACCCTAGTTAAAAAGCACTTGGAATCACTTACAGAATCTTTTGCTCGTTATTACCCAAAGAATGAAGATCCCAGACATGGTGGATAATAGATCCGTTTGCAGCGAACATTCAGGATAGTAAGTTAAGCATGCATCTAAAAGAAAGCCTCATCGACCTATCGTCCGACGAAACTCTCAAATTTAAATTTCATTCATCCTTATCAAGACCTCAGTTTTGGCTTTCCATAAAAAGTGAATACCCTTTGCTTAGTGAACAGGCGATGAAAATTCTGATTCAATTCTCCACAACTTATTTATGTGAAAAGGCCTTTTCATCTGTCACAGTCATCAAAACACGGTACCGATCTCGGCTTGAAATAAATGCAGTTCTCCGTCTTGCAGTAACAACATTGGATCCAAATATCCATAATCTTATTTCAAGTAAGCAGGAACATCCATCACACTAGGAATGTATAACGCTAAAAGCTAAAAGTTTGATATATTTAAACCATCTTTTAATTGTTTTGTTTGTACAATTTTTGTTTATATTTATTATGGTTTATTAATAAAGCTTTCATAACTTGGTTACTATTAATAGTTTCATTTTATTAACTAGGTACATTTTATGTGTTCTTTGATCACAATTTTTTTTATAAAATTATTTAACACTTAAAAAATCCTATTAGTGGTCCGCGGGATTTAAATTATGAATTAACTGGTCCGTGAGGTCAAAAAGTTTGGCGAACCGCTGTGTAGAGGACTGAAACGAGTAGCATGGAGTGATGAGTCTCGAGCTTCCGACTACTTAACGCCGACGAGGCTGAAAATATGGCGTCAGGCTCATGGCGTCAGGCTTATGGCGTCAGGGCATGGTGGCTTCAGTAAGCACCAAAGAACCTTACTGAATTATGGACAGCTTTAGCCATATTTGGCAAGCCATTCCCGTGGAAGTTTTCCAGAAACTTGTTGAATCTATGCCTCGTCGTGTGGTAGCCGTTATCAAGGCCAGAGGAGGCCCAACTCGTTACTAGGTAGGTATCCCTAATTCAGTGGCACTTCAGTGTATATATATATATATATATATACGAGTTTATTTATGGGAAAGTACATGGAGTGTTCAGAGTATTTTTTTGGTAGATTGAAGATGAGAGACATATTTATTTATAGTTTTTTTATAGGTGAAAATGGGTTTATACAACTTCATAGCATTTTGACTAATATTCCTAGAATTATGAGGATTTAACTCAAGTTCACATCTTTATAATCCCCACATGCCGCAAAATTTAAACACTCCGTATATATATCTATATAGAAAAGGGAACAAACTGGGGGATTATTGGGAAGTATTGAATTTATCATTTTCCAAGAGTGCTTGATTTGTTGTTTTTTTTTGTCTGCATTCTTCTTATAACTATCTAGCTCTGTTAGATTATTTATTTAGTTATATTCATTTCCCATGAATAAAAGATGCTGTAATTTAGTATTAATTCGCCAATTTATATACCCTGGCATTTATTGTCCGAGCCTGGAGAAAGTTATCCATAATTTTTGTAATAGACACATCATGTTTGAGACAATATTTGGTAGCAAATTTTTTTCCGTTACGACGAGTATTTCGATGTATAGCTTTAAATACTTTAATCATAGTCATATGTATTTCCCGCTTCATGTGACATAAGAGAAAACAATAGACGCCGAACATTACTGTCTGGCCATTCAGTTTGGAATTCAGAGGGTTTTATTCCTCCAGATATATGTTGAGTGTCATTTTCCTAGGGACGTAATTTTTGCGGGTGGTTTTCTTGTTCCGTTTTTGTCATGCTATGTTCCTGTATATCTATATGCCGGGAATTTCAGACTATAAATGTATACATATATGTAACATATTTTGGCTTATTAGACTAATAATTTATTTATTCTTTGTCTATTTGGCTTTAGTTCTAGATAAATGTACTCAAACTGAGAATTTTACACTGTTTTTTTCCCCTCTTTTTCAGTTTTTGGTTTTCATATATAAGTTGCAACTGAAATTCAATGCAAAAAATTTCAATTTGTGTTCTGTTAAGTGCTAAATAAAGTGTTTCTGTTAAGTTGTCTAAATGTAACTACCTTACCTTAAATGTAATTACATGAACCTGAAGAATTAATTTCGTCAGTATTTCCATTTAGTATTTAAATCGCTTCTTCCGATTAAGGAATTATTTCCTCCATCATTCCTTTTTTCTTTCTTTCTTTCTTTCTATTTTTGGAACGAAGTTCTTTTACGCGGCTTACAGTAGAGTGAACTCGCAGGAATCATCACGTAACGAAAATTCGTTATGCCCCCTTCATAAGAGCTTTTTCTCCAGGACTCTGTGGCTGAATGGTTATCGTATCGGACTATCGTACTACTACGGAGCGAGAGGTCCCTGGTTCAAATCCCCGCCACAAGAGCTGGCCGTTTCTATTCCCACTCATTCTTGAAATAGCGCAGTATATGTATATATACACTCATGGACAAAAAATTAGCGCACCAAGAAATAATTGCGGGATCGTAACGAAACTTGCAATGAAGGTACATGTCGGGGAGATATGCAAATGATTAAATGCAGCGTGATTGCGCATATTTACGGTAGAGAGGCGTTGAACATCGTACTGTGGAGTATAAAACAGGTAACCAAAGCTTGTTTGAGTGTGCTGAATCATTTACAAAGGAAGAGCTGAGATAGACATGCCATTACGCCGTATTCGAAGACAATATAAGCAGTTGTCGCAGTTTGAGAGAGGGGAGAATCGTCGGGATGATGGAAGCTGGGTGGTCAGCTAGGCGAGTAGCTCGTCAATTAGGCCGCTCTGATTGTGTTGTGAGGAGGTGTTGGACCAGTGGACCCGAGAGATGTCATGTACACGAAGACCAGGCTCAGCACGCCCTCGACAGACCAGTCGTCTAGAAGACCGCCACATCGTAAGAAATGCACGCGTACAGCCAACTGCTTCATCGTCCGCCATCCAGTCACAGGTAGCACCTTCACTAGGGGCCTCTGTGTCTTCTCGAACCATACGAAGGCGCCATGCTGAAGGACAGTTGGTATCGCGGCGCCCATTACGTGTGCTGCCCTTGACACCCACCCATCGACGCCTCCGTTTGGAGTTTTGCTGCGCACGAGGAAACTGGACTGCAGCGGAATGGAACCAGGTCGTCTTTAGCGACGAATCCAGATTCAATCTCGGCAGTGATGAAATCGTGTTCGTGTGTGGAGAGCCCGTGGTGAACGGTTCAATCCTGCCTTTGCTGTACAGCGACACATCGCTCCCACAGCTGGTGTGATGGTATGGGGTGCCATTGCCTACAATACACGGTCACCCCTAGTATTGTTCCGTGGCACCATGACAGCCCAGCGGTATGTTCATGAAATCCTGCAACCACGTGTGTTGCCACTCATGCAACGGCTCCAGGAGCCATTTTTCAACAAGACAATGCTCGGCCTCATACGGCAAGGGTGTCACAAAACTGTCTCCGCACTGTTACTACCCTTCCTTGGCCTGCCCGATCCCCAGATTTGTCTCCAATCGAACATATCTGGATCATTTGGGACGATGAGTTGGGCAGCCCACGAGTTTGAACGAACTAGAGGCAAGGTTACATCAAATATGGAACGAAATGTCTCAAGACATCATACAGAACTTGTATGACTCAATGCCCGATCGTATCGCATCGTGCATTCGCGCTAGAGGGGGTCCAACGGAGTATTAACTCCTCCGTTCTTTTGCCTTTTTCTCTGAAATAAATTATCCTTTTTCTTTGATTTTCTTATCATTTACTTATATCAAAGCAGTCATTACGTATGTAAAATTTCGTTTCATTTTGACGACTCCTTCTTGGTGCGCTAATTTTTTTGTCCATGAGTGTATATACATATACTGCGTGTATACATATGTACATGTATATATGTATATATATATATACATATATGTACACATATATATATATATACATATATACATATATATATATATATATATATATATATATATATATATATAAATAATATTATATAATATATATATATCATATATATACTATACATATAATATATATATATAGATATTATATATATATATATATATATATATATATATATATATATATATAAGCAATAGAATATATAATAATCAATAGAAATCTACATAATTAAATCACGTTTAGAGTTGAAAAAATAACGTAAGGAACTTCGGTCCTGATTTTTTTTCCTTTTTTGTAGTTTTTCCTTATGATCCCTATTCCTTATTGATGGGGGTAAAGAACCATGTGCATGTGTTCTGCAAGCAAAATTATTTGAGATCTATGTAAATGATCACTTTTTTCTCCGTAAATTTTGCTGCCGTTACGAGCACGTCCAGTTTAAGAGTTTTCATATTATGTTTCCTAGACTGTAAACGATACGATCTGTATATCTAAAAGTCGGAAAAAATACATAAATATTCCTCTTGATCATGAATACGGGGAGGAATCTTTGTATGTCTTAAAATAGCATTCTTAGTTTAAGGAAACGAGCTGATAAGGAAATGGAAGTTTTATACTATAACCAGCAAAACCTCTATTAAAGGATAACACGCCAGTATCGGGATAAATGGTAATTCTTGCAGTCCTGCATCAGGTGAATCCCTTGAAGAAGAGGCCGGCTTTTCCTCCAACCTTGGGCGCATAGCCTACATACCTGTTTCGCAGCGCTATCTATCGGAGGCCCCTAACACAGTTTCACTTCCATTTAGTAACTCGATAGACGCATTCCATTTCTCGTAACCATTTAGTAATTGCATTCATGCGCTAATTACTAACAATAGAGCTTACTTTGTTGTACGTCCGTCCGTATGTTAATTTTTTTATTTATTTATTTATTGTATGTGGTAAAATTTTAGAATATTAGAATGTTAGAGAGTCCTTTAAACGGACAGGGTTACAATTCTAGGAATACAAACACATACCTTAGGTTAAATTTTCATTCAGTGTAATAACTGTTTTATTAAATCGATTTCATGATTATTGTTAAATTTTGTTGGCATCACAAATATTCTGTATAGTAAGGTCAAGAAAGTCTTTAAACACTAATGCATTTCAGAAAATTTCCCTCCTCTCTCTCTATCTTGAGAAAAAGCCTTTGTGGACTAATCAAAGAGATTACGTATTTAAAAGATATTTAACTCAGTAACGTAACTTTAAGTTACAACTATGTTAGAAAAATAAATAGACATTTCTTTGAGTTAGAAATAATTAATTGAAAAGACTAGTTCATTGAAAATTATAGGATTTATTTTTTAAATATTATTTGTAAACATCTTGCTTTTCTTTTTTACAAAGATGAGAAAACGTATACGATGCACGGGTAAATAAATCTGCTTTTGTTATCTAATAGCAATCAGATACCATTCTCTGGATCTCATTCTCCGTACATTTTACTCAGCATGAGATTTTCGGGTTGTGCAATAATACTTTTTGACAGTATACGTGAGGCTATCCGTCAAGGTTGATTGGTATTTCATGTAGCGGATTTTCTGCTATGAGAGGGCTCAACAGGCGGAACATACCGTTTAAAACCGACTTACAGATGGTTACAAATATCTATTCGGGACTTCTGCGACTGGTAGATTCTGGAGTTAAGTTTGAAGGTAATGCATGTTATGATGCTACGAGATCGTTCAGCAGTTTCCAAGGCTTGAGTATTTCGTTGGGGACTGTCGTCCATGAAAATGCAATATATCGTATGTGTATATATTGTAACGTAAATACAAATCTATAAAAAAAATCCGTACAAAGTCTTGAAGCTAAAATCCCTACCTCGAATACATCTTCAATAACATGTAAATGCGTTTTATAAAAGTATCACACAACAGTGATAAAAACAATGTTGAAGTCTTTTTTGTCCTTTTAAGACTTTCATTATTACACAACCACTTTTCCTTTATAATATCTCCCGGAATATGTCCCTTTTAACCTTGGCTTACGGGGCCCATTTTTCCGATTCCCTGTTCAGAACGGGAAATATGCCCCTTTGTAAGAACGGCCATTGAGGGGGTTATATATATATATATATATATAATATATATATATATATATATATATATATATATATATATATATATATACATATATATATAGTATGTATATATATATAGTATATACACTGAAGTGCCACTGAATTAGGGATACCTACCTAGTAACGAGTTGGGCCTCCTCTGGCCTTGATAACGGCTGTCACACGACGAGGCATAGATTCAACAAGTTTCTGGAAACGTTCCACGGGAATGGCTTGCCAAATATTGGCTAAAGCTGTCCATAATTCAGTAAGGTTCTTTGGTGATGTGTGATGGCCTTTCACGCCTTGTTCCAAAACATCCCAAAGATGCTCAATAGGATTTAAGTCTGGGCTTCTAAGTGGCCAATTCATGACAGAGAAGTCAGAGGAATGCTCATCCAACCAGCCAGTGGCCAACCGGGACTTGTGAGAGGTACAGTTGTCTTGCTGGAAAACTCCATTACCGTGCGGATAACAGACCAGCATAAACAGATGGAGGTGATCACCCAGCAACTCTACGTACCGAATTGCATTGAGGGAGGTTGGTACACGCACCAAAGATCCCAAACTGTGCCACGAAAAAACACCCCAGACCAGGATTGAGCCACCATGCCCTTGTACAGTTCCAGCCAGCATGCAGGATCCATGGCTCATGAGCCTGACGCCATATTTTCAGCCTCCCGTCGGCGTTAAGTAGTCGGAATCGAGACTCATCACTCCATGCTACTCGTTTCCAGTCCTCTACACTTGCCCAGGCAAGACGTGCAGCCCGATGGCGAGTATAGAGCAATGGTACTCTCGTAGGTCGACGGCTCCCCGAAACCCATACGAGTGAAAGCGAGCGTTGCACAGTCCGTTTACTGACTGTACGACTGGCACCGTCCATTAAACTGGGTGGTAATTGAAGCTAATGTTGGCTTCTCTGGCTACGTACAATACGCCTGAGCCGTCTCTCACCACGCACTGTCAAGGCTAATTGTCCTTTGCAATTTGCCCGATAG
Source organism: Dolomedes plantarius (assembly GCA_907164885.2). NCBI lineage: Eukaryota > Metazoa > Arthropoda > Arachnida > Araneae > Dolomedidae > Dolomedes > Dolomedes plantarius. The sequence continues at coordinate 15,422,415 of OU015500.1, read as the reverse complement.
GTAGTTTTCTTCCATCATCCATGTATTCTTGGTATACTCTTGACACTATCGACCTTGAAAATCCTAGCTGTCTGACGATTTTGGAAATTGAATGGCCCATGCGTCGCGCACCTACGATTTGTCCGCGATCGAAGGCGTCTAAATCAGACAGTTTACCCGTACTGGCAATTCCAACAACTAATTCAGAACAACCACAGTACGCGCTATATATGCAGTTACCATAGCGCCCTCACTTGCGCATACATGATGCGCAGCGCTACACAATTTGCATAGGCTTTGCTATCCCTAATTCAGTGGCACTTCAGTGTATATATGTGTATATATTATATTATATAATATATATGTGTGTGTGTGTGTGTGTGTGTGTGTGTGTGTGTGTGTATATATAATATATATATATATACTGCTGGCCACTGTAAATGCACACCCTGAAGGAAACATGCAAATAACGTGGAATTTACAACATGCATTAGCGGAGGTGAGATATGCAAATGAGTTAGAATTTCATCGCAGACGCACATCACGCGCGCCTGTGGCGCCACTTCAAAGCGCTATTTACGGCTTGGAGATTTCGACGATTTCAGTTCGGCAATTGTGTTTTTCTTGTGTTTTTTTTTTCAAAAAACGATCAATTATGCCTCGTCGAAATCAGAGATCATCTTTTGATCAAGTATCCGAGTTCGACAGAGGAAGGATAGTGGCCTACCGAGATTGGGATTATCTTTCAGGAAATCGGTAGTCGTGTGGACGAAACCAAACAACCTGCAATGCGGATATGTGATCGTTTGGATGCATTAGGGTACCATAGCACAGACCATAGCAACGAACCATAGCACAGCACATGCAGTCTGTAACGCATCATCCAGTGTCTGCGCGTTACAATTCGACCCGTTTACAGCAGAGTGGTCTGTCCGCAAGGGACGGTCCATTGCTTTGTCTACCCTTGACACAGAACCACAGACGTCTCCGCCGCCAATGGTTGCGATGACAGAGGATGTGGACGGCAGAATGGAATGAAATTGTCTTTACTGACGAGTCACGCTTCTGTCTGCAACACCACGATGGTCGCAATTCGAGTCTGGAGACACCGTGAAGAGAGGATGCTGAACAGCTACCGCCACACTGGTTCTGCACGGGTATTATGGTATGGGGCGGTATTGGATATCACATCTCGCACACCCTCTAGTACGCATTGCCGGTACCTTTAAACAGCCAGCGCTACATCTCCGAGGTGTTGGAGCCAGTTGGCCTTCCTTACCTTCAGGACTTGCCCACAGCCATATTTCAACAGGATATGCGCGACCACACGTGGCACGCATTGTCCAACGGTTCTTCGTCAATCGACAGATTGAGTTGCTTCCCTGGCCGCCTCGCTCTCCGGATCTTTCACCGATAGAAAAACATGTGGTCCATGGTTGCTCTACGATTGACCCAGATTCCATCCCTAGCTGCCACAGCAGATCAACTTTGGCAACGTGTGGAAGCTGCTTGGTCTGCTGTACCCCAAGAACTCATCCAAGTCTCTTTGAATCAATGCCGAGGCGTGTGGCAAGCGGTGATCTCCAACATGGCGGCTACTCTGGCTACTGATTTTGGCAGGAACCACACTTCACAGAAGTCTATAAATTTAATCATTTGATACTTGGTCACATGTTATCTACAAAATAAATTTTGTTGTGATATCTTCTTGTCTTTCTTGGTGTTGCAATTTGGTGGCCCGCAGTGTATATGTATATATAGTAATATATATATATATATATATATATATATATATATATATATATTATATATATATATATATATATTATATATATATATATGTGTGTGTGTGTGTGTGTGTATGTGTATATGTGTGTTTATATCTCTAGCTAATATATATATATACTATATCTATTATAGATATATAATATATATCTATGTATATATCTATATATATGTCAGATTTAAGTGGGAAAGCATGATTACCTTACATTTAAAGGGGGCTTGGGAATTAAATTATATTCGTAGCGTAATTTGCCTCTAATTGTTTGTATTTCAAGACGCGAATTGGGAAAAGGAAATTCCCCTTTTCATTATATAATCTTGGCGCGTCTGTGGTTTTTGCTTTCAAAGAGGAAATCTTATATAATTCTCCTTGAAAGATGTCTGGTTTGGGTTCTGCGCATGTGCAGGGAGAGTTGACGCGCGGAGATGCCCGCGAATTTTGTCAGAGCGCGGAATAAAAGTCGATGCTGTCAGATGTGTATTTCGCCGCGTCAATAAAAAAGAAATGGCGAATAATGAAATGCGTAGATCTGGAGTGGTGGTCTACATGGAATTGAACTAAATAAATTCTACTTGTTGGATACGATGCTGAATCATTTTTGAGTGTATGCCTTCCCTCGATTGCCATGGACTGTAAAACAAGAAGACTGTAAGCGATATAATAGCAGGCAAAGCCAACGCCTGTCATATATATGCATATTATATATATATATAATATTAAAAACTAGTAATTTCTTAATTCAACACTCTTAACATTTAAAAACTATTAATTCCTCACTTTACTATTCCAACAAACCCTTTTTTAATTCCATAAACATTACTTCCCTTTGGGCATTCAAGTTAAATTCCATTATTACAGCCTTAGGCAAAATCATTCAAGATGGCTGTCTTTTTTAACTAAAGAGACGCTGCGTAGCGTCAGTGCAGGTTTAAATCCGTTCTGCACATCAACAACAACTTTAAACCAATCAACCATTAAGAAACACCCTTTAATCACGTGATGAGATGACGTTTATATAACTCGTGACGTCCGGCAGTAGGACGGATTTTTGTAATTGCTATTGCTGCATCCATACCGACGGATCGGTCGGCGAAATAAATAAAGTTTTTGCAGACGTGAAAAGAGAAATGTATTATTGAGTACGACTACGTTTATCCCCGTTGTGATATGCCGGCTCCGTCTACCATTCCGCCGGGACGGTATGTTACATATATATATATATATATATATATATATATATATATATACACTCATGGACAAAAAAATTAGCGCACAAGAAGGAGTCGTCAAAATGAAACGAAATTTTACATACGTAATGACTACTTTGATATAAGTAAATGATAAGAAATCAAAGAAAAAGGATAATTTAGGAAGGACGGAGAACAAAAGAACGGAGGAGTTAATACTCCTTTGGACCCCCTCTAGCGCGAATGCACGATGCGATACGAGCGGGCATTGAGTCATACACGTTCTATATGATGTCTTGAGACATTTCGTTCCATATTTGCTGTAACCTTGCCTCTAGTTCGTTCAAACTCGTGGTATGCTCAATTCGTCGTCCCAAATGATCCCAGATATGCTCGATTGGAGACAAATCTGGGGATCGGGCAGGCCAAGGAAGGATAGTAACAGGGCGGAGACAGTCTTGTGACACCCTTGCCGTATGAGGCCGAGCATTGTCTGTTGAAAAATGGCTCCTGGGAGCCGTTCATGAGTGGCAACACATGTGGTTGCAGGATTTCATGAACATACCGCTGGGTTTTCATGGTGCCACGGAACAATACTAGGGGTGACCGTGTATTGTAGGCAATGGCACCCCATACCATCACACCAGCTGTGGGAGCGATGTGTCGCGGTACAGCAAAGGTAGGATTGAAGCGTTCACCACGGGCTCTCCACATACGAACACGATTGTTATCATTGCCGAGATTGAATCTGGATTCGTTGCTAAAGACGACCTGGTTTCATTCCGCTGCAGTCCAGTTTCCTCGTGCGCGGCAAAACTGCAAACGGAGGTGTCGATGGGTGGGTGTCAAGGGCAGCACACGTAATGGGCGCCGCGATACCAACTGTCCTTCAGCATGGCGCCTTTGTATGGTTCGAGAAGACACAGAGGCCCCTAGTGAAGGTGCTACCTGTGACTGGATGGCGGACGATGAAGCAGTTGGCTGTACGCGTGCATTTCTTACGATGTGGCGGTCTTCTAGACGACTGGTCTGTCGAGGGCTTCCTGAGCCTGGTCTTCGTGTACATGACATCTCTCGGGTCCACTGGTCCCAACACCTCCTCACAACACAATCAGAGCGGCCTAATTGACGAGCTATTCGTCTAGTTGACCACCCAGCTTCATTATCCCGACGATTCTCCCCCTCTCAAACTGCGACAGCTGCTTATATTGTCTTCGAACACGGTGTAATGGCATGTCTATCTCAGCTTTTCCTTTGTAAATGATTCAGCACACTCAAACAAGCTTTGGTTACCTGTTTTATACTCCACAGAGTACGATGTTCAACGCCCTCTACCGGCTATACGTAATGCGCAATCAAGCTGCATTTCTAATCATTTGCATATCTCCCCGACATATACCTTCATTGCAAGTTTCAGTACGATCCCGCAATTATTTCTTGGTGCGCTAATTTTTTTGTCCATGAGTGTGTATATATATATATATATATATATATACACACACACACACACATATATATATATATATATATATATATATATATATATACACACACACATATATATATATATATATATATATATATATATATATATATATTCCTTGTTGGGCTCGTATTCTGGGGATACATGCTATCCCACCCCGTAAGGAAAAGTTTATAGTGCATATAATTCTAGGACATGATTTATATGTCTACATCATTTATATATCTTTGTATTTTAATAAATTGGCATTTTATTTTCAAAGATAGGACGTACATAACCATGTTGAAAATTTTCCCTTTTGCATTTTCTGAGAAAAAAAATTTTTAGGTCACCGTGTTATGAGAAGAGCTTTAATTAAATTGATAGGCAACTTTTTAAACTCTTCTTATGAGTCATTATGTTTTGAATGCACACAGAAGTATGGAAGGACGCCTTCATGACCTAAGATTTTTTTTTTTTTAAAAGTCATGTTATTAGTTTCCTCTCGCTTCGGGGCTATTTTAGCTAAGTTAAAGAAATTTTGTCGATGAAATTATAACACTGTTTAACAGCGAAAATGGATCCCAGAAAAAAAAGTAAAATGTTTTTACTGATTTAATCTGCTGAGCGCGAAAACGAACATAAAATTTGCATATTACCACTACTTTTTGAGATACAGAGATGGGGATGTAGAAGTGCCTGACTGATCTAATGTGCCTGAACTCCGACTAGTGGAGAGGGAAACTGAAACAAACTGCCCGAAGAACTGAGCTCGCATTAGATTTTCCAATCTTCTTAGTTGTGATATCACATTTCCTTATGTCATCAGTTGTCTTTGAGAGTTCAGTGACTCCAATAGTGAGTGTATGCTTAATAGATTCGTGGATATTGTAACTTTTGTAGGATGACAAGAAACATCGTTTCTGGCATTAGCATATGATATATATCAATATGAACTTCAAAGACAAAAAACAACAGGCTGTTCATTGCTTCGTGAAAGTTAAGTTTAAATATTTTCTGATGTACAGTAAAACCTTGTTTATCCGGATCAGATTTGCAGACAATTTTTTTAATTAAATGTTCACATTAGGTAATAATTTTTAATCATGATAGCAAGAACGTAACTATAAGTATGCCAAATATTCGTTTTTTAGTTTGATTCAATGTATAGTTCCTCCAAAGATTGTACAATAAATTGTGGTAATAAAAGGCTTTTTGTTGAGTTTAAGAAAGCTTTACTAGAGTGTCACAGGGCGTTGACGTGGATTGACTCCGAAAAGTTATTTTTATATCTTTTAATGTCTTGGAAACAATACTATATAATTTTGTTACAAAACATAGGTTTTTATCGTAATAAACGATAAGTCTGCTTAGTTAAGAATTTTTTTTTTGGCTTATTACCCATATTACCCGGATTGTTCGGATTTTCGATTGTCCGGATTGCCTATGGTCCCAGTTATTCCGGATAAATGTTAGTCCGGATAGTGATAACGCTTTACAACTGTTACCATTTGGACATTTTCAGTCCTGCGAACTGAAACTTTTGGTTTCCGTTGTCTAATATTCCGAAATCTTCGCTAATGATGTCTTACTTTGCTTCTTTCACACGAATTTCAATCACCTCATCATTAAATATGCATTTGTTTCCATTTATAAGTGTTATATTTAAAGACATTTTTCTTCAGGAATTGGTCACCAATATACTCGATAACAAAACGTTTTTCAACAGGGCCTTTTATTTGAAACTAAAATGAAGAAATGGAATTATAGGCGAAGAAAGGCCTATGAATAAAACTCTCACAGATAGATCCTAAATATGCTTTATTGGAATGATTTTCTTTTCTTTAATCCATCTAACATATGGTTGCAATAGAAATATCTAAAAAGGAACACTCCTAGGTAGAGGTCTGAACGTCTGAATCTCTTCGTGTTCTCTACCACAAAGGTTCTCGTTAAAAAATCCCTAAAAGTCAGTGATAAAGTTCTCACTAATTTTTTTATCTGACCTAACATTTTACGAATTTGGGCTCGGTGGCCCAGTTGGCAAAGGCAGCAAGCCAGTGATCTGAACGTCACTGGTTCGATGCCCGTTTCTGACAAATCCACCGCCATGTACACTAATGGCGGCTGGTTGACGAAAAATCTGTCGTGGATGCAATGTCCTTCAAGTTCTCAAATTTACCTCTGGAGGTGCAGGGTCATGTGTACCGGTCTCGTCCCTTGACTCGGTTCTAAATTACGGGACCGGATTGTAGGGGGTAGTGCTGGCCACCAATACGGTGCCCCCTTAAATGAATAAATAGCCAGCAGTCTAGCGATGTACATACAGGCGAATGTCTAGCGACAAGTGCCTCTGCGTTCGGAAAAAAAATTACGAATCAATATCTTATTTGAAATAATATATTATTTTCAAACATCAATATATGGATGCAAAATTTCGAGATAAACGTCAAGTATTACTGATCACTTGCTTTTATATGCTTTTATAGTGTACTTAAAAAAGTAAAATTTGCTCTAGGCAGATGAATATAGTCATTAGAAAGAAGAATATATCTATAGTGCCTGGTATAAAGGACTTAAAAAAAGGACTAAATAAAAGTTATTTTTATATATTTGTTAGTATTGATAAAAAATTTTAAAAAACTCTTTTGACTTGTATAAAAGGCTTAAGTCTATCAATTTTGTATACAAAAGTACATTTCTTTGTACAAAAGAATCAAGTCGAAATTATTGTTTTGCGATTGGTATAAAAGCCAATAACTTGGTAAATTTAAATCACTGTTTTTGACTGTGATTGCTAACAATTTATATCTACAAGCCCTGTATACCGGGCACTGTAGATATAAATTGTTAGCAATCACACGAAATCTTGAGAAAGCACTCGAAAATCCAGGTTTTCTTTTATTCCAGGGATTGAATACACTTTTTCAAGTATTTCGTTATTAATTTACAAACTTTAATGTGACTCTTTTAGAAAAATTGTTTACTTTGAATCCTCATAGGCTGGATGGAGTAAGGTCACCTGAAAAAACAGGTTTAAGCATTAACTACCTTTTGTAGAATTGCTTAAATTTTTTTCTATAAACAGGAAACATTATCTAATTTTGTTAAGTAGTACCTGTTGGAGCATCACAAGATTGTTTATGCCATTTAGAAACTACTTTGAGGTTATTTTTTTTTATGTCTCAACACTGCGTTAGCTGATACAAACGCTTGTTTTTCCTCTGTTCGCTGTCGAAGCACGGTTATTAGAAATTTTGCATCACTGTGTCTGGGAACTATTTCGATAAATGTCGTCAACAGTCGGGAATTAAAATATTTGAATAGAATTAGAGAATTATATAGTATTATTTTTAAATATTGCAAAAAACTTTGCGAGTTGTACGATCTCACAGACAAATTGCACGTTTATAATGGATAAGAAATAGAATGAATTTAAAGAAATTTTAAACACCATTATTCTATTGTTTTGCCTGTGAAGGGACTTTTTTCCCCATCCAATCTAGTGAGAAATACCTTGAATTAATAGTTCTGTATTTGATTCTCAACAAGTAATAAATACAATAGTTAAAACTTAGGTAAAAGGAGTTCATTTGTTTACTTTTGCACCTAGTCGAAAAGTGCCTCAAAATTAGTGCTTCAAGAAGGGTTTTTCTTTTTTTTTTTTTTACTTAGAAAGGTGTATAATACCCGCTCCACCCTCCACATGGTTCCTTAAAAGGTCCTTTCTACTTCTTTATTTCTAAACAACATTAATATTTTACGAATGAACATATAGTAACTGTAAATGTTTATATGGCAAAATAAGAAGGTGGCAGTATGTAAAACTATTCTGTGGTCTTTTTTTTATCATTCCAGAATAGGATTTTATGTGTTTTTCTTTAACAGTAGTTTACATATTATATACATTAATAATACAGAAGCTGACATAAATAGCAGCAAATAAAAGCATTTTTACAAGGGAAAAGGAGAATAGAAGGAATTTGCAGCATATATGGCCACTTATTAGCTTCTAGTGCATTCAGTTAACTATGATCACCTCGCAGAAAGTGCCTCTGGGCCTATTCACGGTGAATTCGGGGCGTTACGTTGCGTTACTCCGTTGGCTCCAAGATTGTTGACATGACCTGTGATTGGTTTGACTATCACGTGGTGAAGGAATTGAGCTCTGTAATTGATTAAATTTTTTTCCGCTGACGCCACGTAATGCTTCGGGATCTGTGTGAATAGGCCGTCAAAATCTGCACTTTAAGGAGGATTTTGCGGCATTTTTTTTTTCACAGGTGTATCACATGGCCATGCATCGTCCCTTAAAACTGTTCTCCTCTTCATTCCGTAATAATATATTTTTTACTGTTTTATAGAGGAATTAACATTTACTGCGAATATTTAGGCGACCGAATGCAAAATCATTTATGTTGTCTCTCATCTATATATTTAAGTTGCTAAGCTGACTTTTTGGGCAGTCAGTGAGAGAAAACTTCTGCATCAATTTTATTTATTTTGGTCTTAAACGAAAGATAGTAATCTGTAGATTTGTCAAATTTGGTTTTTGTAATCGCAATTTCTATTAATGAGCGATAATTTGCAATTAAAAAATTGAATTCTGCGCATGCTCAGTGGCATGTTTCAATCTGGCTTTAAAAACTCCCTGTTTCCACGCATGTTCAGTGACTTGTTTTAATGATAAACACGTTTATTACGAAGAGTCTCTCTAGATCTCTCTGCCATTTTTATTTTTATGATAATTATGTTTGTGAAATATAAGATTAAACCTGATGGAAAATGTTTATTTCGCGTTGTTTAATTAGCGATAATTTACAATTTTTTAAACAAAAATATTGCTTTCTGCGCACGCTCACTGGCGTTTTTAAATTTGTCTTACTCACTAAGCACGAGGCCGCTTAAATACATTAATTTGTTTTTGTGCATTATTAGGATTTTCAACATTTGGCAATGATGTGGGGAGTGTAATTTGTGTATTAGTACATTTATTTACTATCTAGCCGTCATGTTTTGACGGGTACCAACTAGTTCTAGATTAAGATTATATTTTCTTGTCTCTTATCAACAAAAGTTTGTTTAATTCTTCTTATTAAAAAAAATGGAGGCACACGATCTCTTTTGGAAAAACCTAAATTATTCCATTGAAATGAGGAATAAAAGGTATTCCATCATCATATTTCTGCATTTCATGTCCACTGGAGTACTCAGTTCACTGGGATCAGTCAGCGAAAAGTGCCCTGTAATTAATACTCAAGACGAATTTTCGAATTTATCTTAACGTCCTCCATTGCCACTTAAAATGTTTCCAAGAGTATTTCCTTAACAATATTGCTGTATCATTTTGTAAATGAGTAAACATCACTGGGAATATTTATATTGTTACGGAATCTTAAATCATTTTATTTATTTATTTATTTTTATTTATTTATTTCTAGAATGAAATTACATTTTATTTTTGGCTTTAAATTCATTTCCTATTATTTCATATTTATAATAATAAGGTAGACATAAATAACTGTAAACAAAATGTAATTTTCTACTGAAATGCGGAACAGTGGCATATTAGACAATTTCTTATATAGTTGGGGACTCTGTTCGCTATTATCACCTGCAAAAAGTGCCTCATAATTAAGGCTTTATCATGAATTTCTCAGGGCTTTTTATTGGAAAGGTGTATCACACACCTTTTTAATATTGCCACCTGTTGTCCGAAAAAAAGCTCTTAGTATTTATTTTGCTAACAACATCGTACTAACAATTTATGAAAGAATTACTAGCTGAATACCCGTGCTTCGCTACGGAGTATACTCAAATTAAATACAACGGTCAATGTATGCAAATAATTTGTATGTTTAATATCCATAAAACATACTAATTTGAGTTAAATTCTTAAAAAACTTCCATCTCAATTAGTCTAGCGGTTAAATTTTATCTTTTACTGTATTTTAACTTTTTTTTTGTCAATTTATTTCGTTGTTATGCAAGTGATGTAAAATTAATTTAAAGTATCACAAAAAGAAAACACACCAAGTGATCAGCATTTGATAACTTAGATTCTAAAAATTAATCTTTAAAAATTCACCAAAAATCAGAAAATGGAAGTAAAGATTCGAAAAAGATTTCATTTTAAAAGAATTTTTATTATCTTTCTCGTGATGTAAATTTTATAACTCTCAGATTATTATTTTAAATGCAAACTTAAAAAAAGTTACAAAAACAGCTTAAAAATTTAATTTTAAAAAATCTAAGAAGAATTTTTCAAAAGTCTTTCTTAGTGCACCTTTATACTATAAGAAGAATCGCCATGCAAAATTTCAGCCCTTTAGGTACAGCGGTTTGGTCTGTGCGTTATCTGTCAGTCAGTTACAGGACTGTTTTATATATATAGAAATACATTATCTGGGAATGTTTAATAAAGGCAGTATAATAAACTACTTTCTTTTTTTTATTATTCATTTCAGAATAGAATTATAGATCACTTTTGTTTCTAAGAGTTCTTTTTGTATTGCTGATATTAATGTTGATACAGGCATAAATAATGTCTAAAAAAAACATTCCTAGTGATCTGTTGAATTGAATGGATTCCATCATATTTAGTCACTCATGTGTCCGTTCAGCTCACACAGATCACCTTGCTGAAAGTACTTCATCATTTACGCTTAAAGATGGCTGCATTTTTTCCCCTAAGAAAGGTGTTTCATATGACTAAGCATCATGCAATAAAATGTCCTCCTTGCAACTGCTTAACAATATTGTTTTAATATTTTATGGAAGAATGAATATTGTAGCGTCACGACAAGGCTGATAAACTCTCTGAGGCATTTTGAAGAAATTTCACAACGATTTATCCATACCAAGAAAGACAGAGTTCTAATTAAAAAGCGAAGGCCAATTTTTTAAAACAAAAACTTAATGATTTATTAACAAAAAAAATTAACATTTAAACGGTGCAACATATTCAATTAAAATCCCGTGTAGATTTCCAACGTACAGAGCCGAAAACACACACGTCCACACAGGGCGCGTTCTCTAGCTTATCTCCCTCAGCGAGGGGGTCGGCAAGCGTTCGTGACAGTTTCTTCGTAAACGCCGAACTTTATTACATTGCAGAAACGTTAGGATGACAGCTTTACTGGCTGCGTCTGTGGGAAAAACGTTTTTTAATCCCCCCACATGTTCCGAACTGGTGGGAACGAGCAACACATTCCTTGAAAAACACGCAGCTGTGTTTCAAGCTCTTGTGGGGTCTCGGGAAAAAATAAGACCAGACATCCCGTACGCTACAGCTCCTCCACGCTCCAGGAAACCTTTTCTTCGCAGAAGAAAAAGTTTGTCCGTCGACCACATCTACACCACAAATAGCACAGTTTGTGCACCGGCATACAGAGGAGTTGAAACAAAAACACATAGCCAGCACCACCTTTAACACTCAAGTTGCAACCAAAATTAAACAAAGCACATAAACAAAATTTTGAAAATTTAATAAACTATTAAATTCGCGTTCAGTGCATTTATTTTGTACGGGATGTCATTTTCAATAAAAACACTTAAATTCCATAAATCAATATTCATTCGCTTATAAGAAACAAAAATAATACTAATAAACACTTAAATACACATACCAAAATACAAGATTTATATACCTTTCTATTGCCTAAAAAAATCAATTTAATAACACATACAAGCAATATAAGGTAAATCAACCTCCGGTGTATTTAATCTGGATTTTCAACATGGGCTATCCATTTACTAATAATTAAAAAATACAAGAGCATGATGCCCATATGAACCACAGGTGGATGCGTAGTGCAACTCATTCCAGGTTTACAACCCGAAACGAAATACAAGTCAATCAAAATCTCTCACCGATCTACCTCCGAAATCAACTCTTTGCACTTCCTCATCACCTCTCCCGACGCAAGATGTTTACTTCCTAACCCGAAAGAAAAACCGGAACTCTCAGGATTGGATAACTTGGCCCTTGCAGGTAACCCTGATCTCTTAACCGAACTTTCAGCTTCTGAAACGACCACTGAATTTGCCATCTCTATCTCTATCGCTATCTCCTCTCCCAAATTCCTTTCTAAGCTTAACACCCTTTTATCCTCATGTTCTTCACCTTCTCTCATATCCATTACCCCCTTTTCAATTCCAAAATTTTTCTGCTCTCCCGGGATCACTAACAATTCTCCTAAGTCTTCGTTTCTATCTTTCAAACGTGAGTCGTGTTCCTCGGGTTCATCGACCTCCTGCTCTAACAGTAACTCTTTCTTCCCATCCCCACAACTCTGCTGGCCTTTCTCAGATGCCCCCCGAAAGTTTTCAGAACACAGCAAGCTTACTCCCTCATTTTCCTCTATCGTAATTTGAGCTAACGAAGACTCTCCTGCGAGTGAGGCACCTAACACTTCCGCCTGGGTCTGTTCGACCGTAATTCTTACGGGGGTATTTTGTCCCCCCTCTGCGAAACCATTTCAATCCCGCGTTCCCCCGATTGCAAAACCTCCCGCACTACGCTCTCCTTGTTTGCGTTCTCGAAACCGTAAACCAACCTCTCCTTTCCCTCCACACAATTTCGCGGAACAGGGTCCGCTCCACGACTGTTTTCACAGCAAAAATCTACCTCTTTCTTCTCTTCTTCAATCTGCTCAGAATCATAATTCACTGTTGCCCTTACCGTATTCTGGGGATATTCTGGGGTCGCCAAACGGGCTTGAGATATAATTCGCAATTTTTCCAATTGGAAAATCCTATATATTTCCGCTTTCTCCATAGCAAAAATCCTATCTCTTTCAGCCTTCTCCCTTTCCCTAGCCGCTTTTTCATGCTGTAATCTATCTTCCATAATGGTCTCAAGAAGACCCCTAACAAAATTCTCCTCGTAATTTGGACTACTCTCTATTAATTCTTTTAGATGGATTATTAATGCATCTGGGGAGGGCTGTTGACCCAACCTCATCGCCAAAGTTTTCAAATCTGCTTTTCTCCCCCTGCTTAGGTAAGCCATTTTTACACACTAAATCAGTCACAAATTTATAAGCACAAATCAGGAAAATAAAAGAAAAACTCAAAATAACTAAAACACCTTCAATTAAATTTTCTTCGTGAAACCATGTATTTTACAATGGGATCATACACATAAACAAACAAAATACCAAAAATTTCATATATAACACTTTAGCTTAATTTTTCCAAATTGCAATAATAACATTTTCAAAATCAAAACATTAGTTTAACCTTTTTAACATTTGATAAAACACAAAAACAATACTTCTACATAGCAAGTCGTTAATTTATCGTTTATCCCGCTACTATAATTGAGATATACAGCTTGTATATTTTCCAATTCACACGTTATTTATAACAATTCACACGTTATTTATAACAAAATACAAGACACCCTATTTTTGTCCGAACAAAACAATTGCATTGATATGTATTTTTCCAGCAATTCATCACAACTTAAAACTTAAAATTATTTCCGAAAAATACCTATCCAAAAAAAGAATACGATGCAACTTTGAGTATCTAAAAGGAGTACTTACAGCTTTTTGTAGGCAACAGCGCAAGGGTCATCTCACAACACAGCTCACACTGTTGACACTTTCACTTCCAGAAAATCTTGACCGCAACACGAATCCACACAAAAACGAAACTGCATCAGACGGCGAAACACTCTCAATTTCACTGCACCGGGGGAAAAACGGGGGTGAAAAACCCCTGAAAACACCCTCTTCTTGACCGCACCATGAAAATCACGAGCATCGGGGTACTATCACAATTCCCTTACTGCGAAGTTGGGTCGATGACCTCACGCTGAAACTTCCACGGAGAAACGAAGTCACTCCCCCGCTATGGCGGCGTAATTAATATTTGCACATTCTATGGGTCCGAGAAAATGACCCGCAATTAGGCATACTGAACTCTGCTTTCAAAATGGATACCGGATCCCACCGTTGCCACCAATTAAGGGTAAGCTGTAGCGTCACGACAAGGCTGATAAACTCTCTGAGGCATTTTGAAGAAATTTCACAACTATTTATCCATACCAAGAAAGAAAAAGTTCTAATTAAAAAACGAAGGACAATTTTTTAAAACAAAAACTTAACGATTTATTAACAAAAAAATTAACATTTAAACGGTGCAACATATTCAATTAAAATCCCGTGTAGATTTCCAACGTACAGAGCCGAAAACACACACGTCCACACAGAGCGCGTTCTCTAGCTTATCTCCCTCAGCGAGGGGGTCGGCTAGCGTTCGTGACAGTTTCTTCGTAGATGCCGAACTTTATTACATTGCAGAAACGTTAGGATGACAGCTTTACTGGCTGCGTCTGTGGGAAAAACGTTTTTGCTGTCCGCCTATTTGGTGCTCCCACAATAAAATGGACAGTAAAATTGCGGCGTAGTATAGGCGAATGTTTGACGACAAGTGCCTCCGCATTGGTAAAAAAAATCTACCTAAGTCATCTCCGAAAAAATTAACTTAGGCCCTTCTTGTACCAAGCCACAGATATATATATATATATATATATATATATATATATATATTTATATATATATATATATATATATATATATTTATATATATATATATATATATATATATATATATATATATATGTGTGTGTGTGTGTGTGTGTGTGTGTGTGTGTGTGTGTGTATGTATGTATGTATGTGTACACCCGAATACGAAGGTCGATTGATTAATCCATGAACTAATGAAAACGACGTTTTTTTTAAATTTATTTTTCTTCATAATCGCTCGTTACATTTGCTCAAGTAACTTTCAAGCTTTTTTATTCCCTCCATAATGTAAGACTTATCGAACTCTGCAAAATAAGCTTTTGCTTCACTAATCACTTCTGAATTTGATGAAAATTTCTGAGCTTAAAGAAATTTGTTCATATTTGGGAACAAGTAGTAGTCCGACGGTGCCAAATCTGAAGAATGCGGAGGGTGGAGAACTATTCAGCGTTTTCACTTGTTTATTTGTCCTTAGAAAATGTGAGAAAAATTTCCCTTTGCTCAATATAGATTTAAGATTTCCGAGGTTAACTGATGAGTCGCATAAATTTCAGTGTTCGTCTAATGCGCGCATTCCTTTTCATTAAATCATGGAATTGCCTTGGATAGCGGTTATCACTCGATAGCGCTTTTCTATATACATTTGCATACTTATATTAACATAACATTTCTATAATGTACGAAACCGAGGAATATCATTTGGGAAAATCACGATGCTTGCTCGTAACGAGGCGAACAGCATAATGCATATGGATTCTTGTAAAAAAGAAATGTTGTTACCTTGCATGAAATATTCACGCAAATTGCACAGTAACTGTTATTAACATGTGGAAGGGCGAAAGGTCGACCTCAAGAGAAGCCAAATAGGTGAAACCAGTTTAGGTGGTTTCTTTTTGCCCGCCGTTTTTGAATATTTGTCTACTTTTTATGTGAAGATAATAAGCTGGCCGGGCGAGACAAGAATGCGAGATGTTTTCAGGTTTTGGGAATAATAAAGCGAGTGTAGGTGGGTAGTATAATTTGTTGAAGAACTTGGCATCTTCATTGACATTTTTTTTATTCTACTGAGACTCTGTATGTGTGTAATGAGGGAAAAGTGAAAGGCCCTGATACGTGATCAAGATTAAGGTATTAACATTTAATAGGTTTGCGGTATCCTTGAGCTCAAATTTCCTTTTTATGCATCACATGGATTCCAACAAGGCACGATTCCCCTTCGATATCCTCACGGAAAACGTTATGCGAGACCATTGCGAGAGAGAATATTGCCTTTCAGTTAAAATGATAAAAGTTCTAAATCATTCTGTTTCAAGAATGTTATCAAAGACATTATTCACAGACAAAATAACACCCATGTGTCCAATGTTTCTAAGAAAATTTTGTAAGGGTGTGACGTTAGAAAACTCACCTACTATTCTATTTTTTTATTACCATGTTTTTATTAACTTGCTTTCTTGTTTGTGTGTGTGTGTTTGTGTGTTTGTGGGTGTGTTTGTCTGGTACAAATCTTGCAATCGATTTTTAACTAACTTCCCGACTAGCTAGACTTTTGAAACTTTTAGAATAGCTCAGAACACGATGACAATGCATTATTTTAATACTTTTAGCCATCTTTATTCCATATTTCAAAATCTATTCCGTAAAAATACGAGTAGCGTCTGGCGCCAAAAGTAACTGCGCTAGAGGCGCCATCTATTAATGTAATAGTGAACCAAGCATATTACATTTTCATTACAATGGGATAATTTTTATTTATTGTTGCAATTATTCGGGTAATGTGTTTATATATGTTATTCAATAAAGAAATGTTTTAAAATTTCTTATAATTGCTCTCTTTATTACGCATTTCATCATTTTCTTTCATGTTGATGGGATAATTCATCAAAAAATTTTAAAAGAGTATTTATTAATGCGTAGAATTGTCAAGTTTATATGATTCAACAGAAAATTTAAAATCATGGTATATAAAAACTCTTTTTATCTTGTAATTATTTATTACACTCTTTTAATGAATATTGTATTTCTATTTCAATTGTATTAGTATTCCTTAAAACATATTCAAGTTTAATCCAGTGGCGTAGAGTGGATTTCTGCCACCCGGTGTGAGCCCTAAATTTGCCGCCCCCCCTATTTTCGCAATTAAGGGAGAAAAAAATCTTTAAAAAATCTGTGATACTTGTCGTATTGCCCGTCCATTTTAATTATAGGGCAGGATTATTTGGTGGTAGTACAAAGATTATCTATCTTAAGACAAGGGGTATTTGGGTGCGTTGTGTTATAATTATTTATTTTGTTACCCAAGGCTCTGGACGCAATTAGCAATTAACGAACAATTTTTTAAACCAGTTGGATCTGCTACATCAACTTTGCTCCACATTAAAACACCCAGCAGATAAATAATTACTGAAACAAGGTTTAAAACAAAAAAACTTATTTATTTACACCGTCCTAATATTTACATCTTAACTCATCAAATTTTAATTAACATCAAAGCTGCTCTGTTCACTATCAAAACCACGAGCAAATGAAACAGGGATTTTTTTTTTTTTTTTTTTTGGATTTTCTGATTCAGGGAGCGTAAATACGAACTACACAAAATTTTAAAAGCTCCTATCCAAATTAAATACACGATATATTCAAATACGTAAAACTCACACTAATAAGTAGCCTAATAACTCACCTAATTATCAAAGGCAAACGTGGGATCTGAGCTAAACAAAATCAAATAAAAACACTCACGTCTTTTAGCTGAGAGCGACTTTCGGGTTCTGTGATAACTCTGGTAGGGGACTCTTTCCGTGATGTCAGTTTGAACTCTGTAGGTTCTCTTTAGTTTGATGGGTGACTCTTCCACGCTGGGGTTATCTGTCACTGAAGACGGACTGGAGGCAATCTTCTCTGCTATCCCTCTTTATTTTGGATTCGGGATCAGCTATCATTCGTCTCTCCACACAGGCTTTCTTTCTCGGGAAAGATCAGCCGAGTTGCGCATCAAACCCCCTTAATTTTATTTTTGCTCCGGGAATATTCGACCGGACTTTTGGGGCAATCAAACAGGGGCAGGTTATTTTTTCAGCCGATCCAGGACAAGGCCTCCTGGACTCCGATTGACCCCGACTTTCTCCTCTCAAAATCACTTCCAATATTTTTATTCTTTAAACGTTCCCGCCTCCGGAACCATTTCACCAGCCATTCAGGAAACACTCGACTTTTTATTTGTTAAGTTTCAACACCTAAAAACCTCTCATTTGCTACCCTCTTTCTTAATCAAAAACGCCCCTCTTACGCAATGATCCAAACAGCTGACTGACCACCCGCAACACCGCCAAACCATGTGGTTTTCTACCTCTCCTCTCCAATCAATCACCCACAAAGAACCATTGTAACATAACGTCACAAACGGTGCCATCCTTGCTTATCTGCGTCTATCATCTAAAACACCCCACACACTCTAGGCCCATAAAACTTTTGTAAATTTGTTACCGTTGCCGAAACTGCTTTGCCCTATAATAACATCAGCATTAAAGACGTCCCCGACCTTTTAACACAAAATGTAATGAATCAAAGCTTTCAAAGCTTTTATTTTCTCTTCAAATATGAATTTTAATTTTTTTTGAAAGCGCTTCATTACATCCGCTCCCTTCCCCGAAAAACTCAAACAACACACTATAAATCTTCTCTCACAAAACATCTCCTCATTTCACTCCTCCGAGGCCACTAACCAAAAATCTACCTCTCTCAATTTCACAACACAATTTCTCTACAACACTACTTCCTCAAAATACATAATTCATACACAATTTTAAAATATATAAAAACACAATTCAATTCTAAATTCAACTTGCACACTCTCATTTGCACACTGCCATTTTCTTCAAATCAATACTTTTCTCAAGGTTCTACATTAAAATTATCACTCTACCCTATTCAGTACAAATCTTTCAAAACCACACTCAAATATTATTTAACTATTAATTTCAAAACAATCAATTAGTTTTAATTACACTGAAGTGCCACTGAATTAGGGATACCTACCTAGTAACGAGTTGGGCCTCCTCTGGCCTTGATAACGGCTACCACACGACGAGGCATAGATTCAACAAGTTTCTGGAAACGTTCCACGGGAATGGCTTGCCAAATATTGGCTAAAGCTGTCCATAATTCAGTAAGGTTCTTTGGTGCTGTGTGATGGCCTTTCACGCGTTGTTCCAAAACATCCCAAAGATGCTCAATAGGATTTAAGTCTGGGCTTCTAGGTGGCCAATTCATGACAGAGAAGTCAGAGGAATGCTCATCCAACCAGCCAGTAGCCAACCGGGACTTGTGAGAGGTACAGTTGTCTTGCTGGAAAACTCCATTACCGTGCGGATAACAGAACAGCATAAACGGATGGAGGTGATCACCCAGCAACTCTACGTACAGAATTGCATTGAGGGAGGTTGGTACACGCACCAAAGATCCCAAACTGTGTTACGAAAAAACACCCCAGACCATGATTGAACCACCATGCCCTTGTACAGTTCCAGCCAGGCATGCAGGATCCATGGCTTCATGAGCCTGACGCCATATTCTCAGCCTCCCGTCGGCGTTAAGTAGTCGGAATCTAGACTCATCACTCCATGCTACTCGTTTCCAGTCCTCTACACTCCAGTCTCTGTGCTCTCTTGCCCAGGCAAGACGTGCAGCCCGATGGCGAGTATAGAGCAATGGTACTCTCGTAGGTCGACGGCTCCCGAAACCCATACGGTGAAGCGAGCGTTGCACAGTCCGTTTACTGACTGTACGACTGGCACCGTCATTAAACTGGGTGGTAATTTGAGCTAATGTTTGGCTTCGCTGGCTACGTACAATACGCCTGAGCCGTCTCTCGCCACGCACTGTCAAGGCTAATTGTCCTTTGCAGTTTGCCCGATCGCTAGTATTTTTCCACCATCCATGTATTCTTGGTATACTCTTGACACTGTCGACCTTGAAAATCCTAGCTGTCTGACGATTTCGGAAATTGAATGGCCCATGCGTCGCGCACCTATGATTTGTCCGCGATCGAAGGCGTCTAAATCAGCCAGTTTACCCATACTGGCAATTCCAACAACTAATTCAGAACAACCACAGTACGCGCTATATATGCAGTTACCACAGCGCCCTCACTTGCGCATACATGATGCGCAGCGCTACACAATTTGCATAGGTTTTGCTATTCCTAATTCAGTGGCACTTCAGTGTATTTAACAATTCACCTCAAACACCCCTCAATGCAATTCAAATCAAATATAATATTTGTATGCATATATTCACACTTCAAATTCTAAATATATATACTTGAAAATGCAAACACTCTTACTTTCCAGTACTTACATCATGCACAATACTATAAACTACTACTCATATATTCACATACTTGTACTTAATTCAATAATTTTCTCAAATTATCATACAATTATCAGTTCTCTACCTATTCACTCAAAGCACTTCTATTCTTCGAAATACCCCTCAAATCTTTATCTGCTGATTTCAATAAAGTCAAACACTTTTAACTAATCAAAACTTTTCATAAAACATTCCTCAAATCAATTAAATATTTCAAAATACCTCTCACTACTATCTATTTCTAAATTCAATATAAGCTTTTATGTCACAAACTAGTTCTAAACAATTCAAACACTTTCTAAAACTTTTTCTTCGATCAACTCAATTTTTGCAAAATCACATAGATGAACACTTCAAACTTTATCAATATCAATTTTTCTTATTTCATCTAAACCACTTCTTAAATTAAGCAATTAAATCAAACACAATTCATATGCAATGTTCAAAATATTTCAAAAAAAATTTTTCAACATGAGTACTTCCTATCTATCATTAACGGATTTAACCAACAGTTGCTAAAAACACTTCTCAAAGCAATTCAATTTCTTCAAAATAATTAATTATATTGCCACACACTTCAACATATATATATATACCAACATAAAATTTATAACTTCACACTATTCAATTCAATACAACCTGTAGCAATTACATGAACACTTTAAAATAAACTCCGCGCTCTACCCAAATTTACGCGCTGCTCCCTTCATCTTGAAAACAAAAAAACTTTTTTAATTCAAAAGTCCCTAACCCACCATGAGACTAAGTCACGGCCACCACTCACTGAACAAAAAAATTTTTTCAAGACACCAAAAAAAAATTTTTAACACCTAAAATTTCTAAAGGGACTGGTCACAGCACCATTCACTGAACAAACAAAAAAAAAAAAAAAAAAAATTTAACAACAAAAAATTATTAAAAAAACGCCTGGTCACGAGACCATTTGTCGTATTGCTTGTCCATTTTAATTATAGGGCATGATTATTTGGTGGTAGTACAAAGATTATCTATCTTAAGACAAGGGGTATTTGGGTGCGTTGTGTTATAATTATTTATTTTGTTACCCAAGGCTCTGGACGCAATTAGCAATTAACGAACAATTTTTTAAACCAGTTGGATCTGCTACATCAACTTTGCTCCACATTAAAACACCCAGCAGATAAATAATTACTGAAACAAGGTTTAAAACAAAAAAACTTATTTATTTACACCGTCCTAATATTTACATCTTAACTCATCAAATTTTAATTAACATCAAAGCTGCTCTGTTCACTATCAAAACCACGAGCAAATGAAACAGGGATTTTTTTTTTTTTTTTTTTGGATTTTCTGATTCAGGGAGCGTAAATACGAACTACACAAAATTTTAAAAGCTCCTATCCAAATTAAATACACGATATATTCAAATACGTAAAACTCACACTAATAAGTAGCCTAATAACTCACCTAATTATCAAAGGCAAACGTGGGATCTGAGCTAAACAAAATCAAATAAAAACACTCACGTCTTTTAGCTGAGAGCGACTTTCGGGTTCTGTGATAACTCTGGTAGGGGACTCTTTCCGTGATGTCAGTTTGAACTCTGTAGGTTCTCTTTAGTTTGATGGGTGACTCTTCCACGCTGGGGTTATCTGTCACTGAAGACGGACTGGAGGCAATCTTCTCTGCTATCCCTCTTTATTTTGGATTCGGGATCAGCTATCATTCGTCTCTCCACACAGGCTTTCTTTCTCGGGAAAGATCAGCCGAGTTGCGCATCAAACCCCCTTAATTTTATTTTTGCTCCGGGAATATTCGACCGGACTTTTGGGGCAATCAAACAGGGGCAGGTTATTTTTTCAGCCGATCCAGGACAAGGCCTCCTGGACTCCGATTGACCCCGACTTTCTCCTCTCAAAATCACTTCCAATATTTTTATTCTTTAAACGTTCCCGCCTCCGGAACCATTTCACCAGCCATTCAGGAAACACTCGACTTTTTATTTGTTAAGTTTCAACACCTAAAAACCTCTCATTTGCTACCCTCTTTCTTAATCAAAAACGCCCCTCTTACGCAATGATCCAAACAGCTGACTGACCACCCGCAACACCGCCAAACCATGTGGTTTTCTACCTCTCCTCTCCAATCAATCACCCACAAAGAACCATTGTAACATAACGTCACAAACGGTGCCATCCTTGCATATCTGCGTCTATCATCTAAAACACCCCACACACTCTAGGCCCATAAAACTTTTGTAAATTTGTTACCGTTGCCGAAACTGCTTTGCCCTATAATAACATCAGCATTAAAGACGTCCCCGACCTTTTAACACAAAATGTAATGAATCAAAGCTTTCAAAGCTTTTATTTTCTCTTCAAATATGAATTTTAATTTTTTTTGAAAGCGCTTCATTACATCCGCTCCCTTCCCCGAAAAACTCAAACAACACACTATAAATCTTCTCTCACAAAACATCTCCTCATTTCACTCCTTCGAGGCCACTAACCAAAAATCTACCTCTCTCAATTTCACAACACAATTTCTCTACAACACTACTTCCTCAAAATACATAATTCATACACAATTTTAAAATATATAAAAACACAATTCAATTCTAAATTCAACTTGCACACTCTCATTTGCACACTGCCATTTTCTTCAAATCAATACTTTTCTCAAGGTTCTACATTAAAATTATCACTCTACCCTATTCAGTACAAATCTTTCAAAACCACACTCAAATATTATTTAACTATTAATTTCAAAACAATCAATTAGTTTTAATTACACTGAAGTGCCACTGAATTAGGGATACCTACCTAGTAACGAGTTGGGCCTCCTCTGGCCTTGATAACGGCTACCACACGACGAGGCATAGATTCAACAAGTTTCTGGAAACGTTCCACGGGAATGGCTTGCCAAATATTGGCTAAAGCTGTCCATAATTCAGTAAGGTTCTTTGGTGCTGTGTGATGGCCTTTCACGCGTTGTTCCAAAACATCCCAAAGATGCTCAATAGGATTTAAGTCTGGGCTTCTAGGTGGCCAATTCATGACAGAGAAGTCAGAGGAATGCTCATCCAACCAGCCAGTAGCCAACCGGGACTTGTGAGAGGTACAGTTGTCTTGCTGGAAAACTCCATTACCGTGCGGATAACAGAACAGCATAAACGGATGGAGGTGATCACCCAGCAACTCTACGTACAGAATTGCATTGAGGGAGGTTGGTACACGCACCAAAGATCCCAAACTGTGTTACGAAAAAACACCCCAGACCATGATTGAACCACCATGCCCTTGTACAGTTCCAGCCAGGCATGCAGGATCCATGGCTTCATGAGCCTGACGCCATATTCTCAGCCTCCCGTCGGCGTTAAGTAGTCGGAATCTAGACTCATCACTCCATGCTACTCGTTTCCAGTCCTCTACACTCCAGTCTCTGTGCTCTCTTGCCCAGGCAAGACGTGCAGCCCGATGGCGAGTATAGAGCAATGGTACTCTCGTAGGTCGACGGCTCCCGAAACCCATACGGTGAAGCGAGCGTTGCACAGTCCGTTTACTGACTGTACGACTGGCACCGTCATTAAACTGGGTGGTAATTTGAGCTAATGTTTGGCTTCGCTGGCTACGTACAATACGCCTGAGCCGTCTCTCGCCACGCACTGTCAAGGCTAATTGTCCTTTGCAGTTTGCCCGATCGCTAGTATTTTTCCACCATCCATGTATTCTTGGTATACTCTTGACACTGTCGACCTTGAAAATCCTAGCTGTCTGACGATTTCGGAAATTGAATGGCCCATGCGTCGCGCACCTATGATTTGTCCGCGATCGAAGGCGTCTAAATCAGCCAGTTTACCCATACTGGCAATTCCAACAACTAATTCAGAACAACCACAGTACGCGCTATATATGCAGTTACCACAGCGCCCTCACTTGCGCATACATGATGCGCAGCGCTACACAATTTGCATAGGTTTTGCTATTCCTAATTCAGTGGCACTTCAGTGTATTTAACAATTCACCTCAAACACCCCTCAATGCAATTCAAATCAAATATAATATTTGTATGCATATATTCACACTTCAAATTCTAAATATATATACTTGAAAATGCAAACACTCTTACTTTCCAGTACTTACATCATGCACAATACTATAAACTACTACTCATATATTCACATACTTGTACTTAATTCAATAATTTTCTCAAATTATCATACAATTATCAGTTCTCTACCTATTCACTCAAAGCACTTCTATTCTTCGAAATACCCCTCAAATCTTTATCTGCTGATTTCAATAAAGTCAAACACTTTTAACTAATCAAAACTTTTCATAAAACATTCCTCAAATCAATTAAATATTTCAAAATACCTCTCACTACTATCTATTTCTAAATTCAATATAAGCTTTTATGTCACAAACTAGTTCTAAACAATTCAAACACTTTCTAAAACTTTTTCTTCGATCAACTCAATTTTTGCAAAATCACATAGATGAACACTTCAAACTTTATCAATATCAATTTTTCTTATTTCATCTAAACCACTTCTTAAATTAAGCAATTAAATCAAACACAATTCATATGCAATGTTCAAAATATTTCAAAAAAATTTTTCAACATGAGTACTTCCTATCTATCATTAACGGATTTAACCAACAGTTGCTAAAAACACTTCTCAAAGCAATTCAATTTCTTCAAAATAATTAATTATATTGCCACACACTTCAACATATATATATATACCAACATAAAATTTATAACTTCACACTATTCAATTCAATACAACCTGTAGCAATTACATGAACACTTTAAAATAAACTCCGCGCTCTACCCAAATTTACGCGCTGCTCCCTTCATCTTGAAAACAAAAAAACTTTTTTAATTCAAAAGTCCCTAACCCACCATGAGACTAAGTCACGGCCACCACTCACTGAACAAAAAAATTTTTTCAAGACACCAAAAAAAAATTTTTAACACCTAAAATTTCTAAAGGGACTGGTCACAGCACCATTCACTGAACAAACAAAAAAAAAAAAAAAAAAAATTTAACAACAAAAAATTATTAAAAAAACGCCTGGTCACGAGACCATTTGTCGTATTGCTTGTCCATTTTAATTATAGGGCATGATTATTTGGTGGTAGTACAAAGATTATCTATCTTAAGACAAGGGGTATTTGGGTGCGTTGTGTTATAATTATTTATTTTGTTACCCAAGGCTCTGGACGCAATTAGCAATTAACGAACAATTTTTTAAACCAGTTGGATCTGCTACATCAACTTTGCTCCACATTAAAACACCCAGCAGATAAATAATTACTGAAACAAGGTTTAAAACAAAAAAACTTATTTATTTACACCGTCCTAATATTTACATCTTAACTCATCAAATTTTAATTAACATCAAAGCTGCTCTGTTCACTATCAAAACCACGAGCAAATGAAACAGGGATTTTTTTTTTTTTTTTTTTTGGATTTTCTGATTCAGGGAGCGTAAATACGAACTACACAAAATTTTAAAAGCTCCTATCCAAATTAAATACACGATATATTCAAATACGTAAAACTCACACTAATAAGTAGCCTAATAACTCACCTAATTATCAAAGGCAAACGTGGGATCTGAGCTAAACAAAATCAAATAAAAACACTCACGTCTTTTAGCTGAGAGCGACTTTCGGGTTCTGTGATAACTCTGGTAGGGGACTCTTTCCGTGATGTCAGTTTGAACTCTGTAGGTTCTCTTTAGTTTGATGGGTGACTCTTCCACGCTGGGGTTATCTGTCACTGAAGACGGACTGGAGGCAATCTTCTCTGCTATCCCTCTTTATTTTGGATTCGGGATCAGCTATCATTCGTCTCTCCACACAGGCTTTCTTTCTCGGGAAAGATCAGCCGAGTTGCGCATCAAACCCCCTTAATTTTATTTTTGCTCCGGGAATATTCGACCGGACTTTTGGGGCAATCAAACAGGGGCAGGTTATTTTTTCAGCCGATCCAGGACAAGGCCTCCTGGACTCCGATTGACCCCGACTTTCTCCTCTCAAAATCACTTCCAATATTTTTATTCTTTAAACGTTCCCGCCTCCGGAACCATTTCACCAGCCATTCAGGAAACACTCGACTTTTTATTTGTTAAGTTTCAACACCTAAAAACCTCTCATTTGCTACCCTCTTTCTTAATCAAAAACGCCCCTCTTACGCAATGATCCAAACAGCTGACTGACCACCCGCAACACCGCCAAACCATGTGGTTTTCTACCTCTCCTCTCCAATCAATCACCCACAAAGAACCATTGTAACATAACGTCACAAACGGTGCCATCCTTGCATATCTGCGTCTATCATCTAAAACACCCCACACACTCTAGGCCCATAAAACTTTTGTAAATTTGTTACCGTTGCCGAAACTGCTTTGCCCTATAATAACATCAGCATTAAAGACGTCCCCGACCTTTTAACACAAAATGTAATGAATCAAAGCTTTCAAAGCTTTTATTTTCTCTTCAAATATGAATTTTAATTTTTTTTGAAAGCGCTTCATTACATCCGCTCCCTTCCCCGAAAAACTCAAACAACACACTATAAATCTTCTCTCACAAAACATCTCCTCATTTCACTCCTCCGAGGCCACTAACCAAAAATCTACCTCTCTCAATTTCACAACACAATTTCTCTACAACACTACTTCCTCAAAATACATAATTCATACACAATTTTAAAATATATAAAAACACAATTCAATTCTAAATTCAACTTGCACACTCTCATTTGCACACTGCCATTTTCTTCAAATCAATACTTTTCTCAAGGTTCTACATTAAAATTATCACTCTACCCTATTCAGTACAAATCTTTCAAAACCACACTCAAATATTATTTAACTATTAATTTCAAAACAATCAATTAGTTTTAATTACACTGAAGTGCCACTGAATTAGGGATACCTACCTAGTAACGAGTTGGGCCTCCTCTGGCCTTGATAACGGCTACCACACGACGAGGCATAGATTCAACAAGTTTCTGGAAACGTTCCACGGGAATGGCTTGCCAAATATTGGCTAAAGCTGTCCATAATTCAGTAAGGTTCTTTGGTGCTGTGTGATGGCCTTTCACGCGTTGTTCCAAAACATCCCAAAGATGCTCAATAGGATTTAAGTCTGGGCTTCTAGGTGGCCAATTCATGACAGAGAAGTCAGAGGAATGCTCATCCAACCAGCCAGTAGCCAACCGGGACTTGTGAGAGGTACAGTTGTCTTGCTGGAAAACTCCATTACCGTGCGGATAACAGAACAGCATAAACGGATGGAGGTGATCACCCAGCAACTCTACGTACAGAATTGCATTGAGGGAGGTTGGTACACGCACCAAAGATCCCAAACTGTGTTACGAAAAAACACCCCAGACCATGATTGAGCCACCATGCCCTTGTACAGTTCCAGCCAGGCATGCAGGATCCATGGCTTCATGAGCCTGACGCCATATTCTCTGCCTCCCGTCGGCGTTAAGTAGTCGGAATCTAGACTCATCACTCCATGCTACTCGTTTCCAGTCCTCTACACTCCAGTCTCTGTGCTCTCTTGCCCAGGCAAGACGTGCAGCCCGATGGCGAGTATAGAGCAATGGTACTCTCGTAGGTCGACGGCTCCCGAAACCCATACGGTGAAGCGAGCGTTGCACAGTCCGTTTACTGACTGTACGACTGGCACCGTCATTAAACTGGGTGGTAATTTGAGCTAATGTTTGGCTTCGCTGGCTACGTACAATACGCCTGAGCCGTCTCTCGCCACGCACTGTCAAGGCTAATTGTCCTTTGCAGTTTGCCCGATCGCTAGTATTTTTCCACCATCCATGTATTCTTGGTATACTCTTGACACTGTCGACCTTGAAAATCCTAGCTGTCTGACGATTTCGGAAATTGAATGGCCCATGCGTCGCGCACCTATGATTTGTCCGCGATCGAAGGCGTCTAAATCAGCCAGTTTACCCATACTGGCAATTCCAACAACTAATTCAGAACAACCACAGTACGCGCTATATATGCAGTTACCACAGCGCCCTCACTTGCGCATACATGATGCGCAGCGCTACACAATTTGCATAGGTTTTGCTATTCCTAATTCAGTGGCACTTCAGTGTATTTAACAATTCACCTCAAACACCCCTCAATGCAATTCAAATCAAATATAATATTTGTATGCATATATTCACACTTCAAATTCTAAATATATATACTTGAAAATGCAAACACTCTTACTTTCCAGTACTTACATCATGCACAATACTATAAACTACTACTCATATATTCACATACTTGTACTTAATTCAATAATTTTCTCAAATTATCATACAATTATCAGTTCTCTACCTATTCACTCAAAGCACTTCTATTCTTCGAAATACCCCTCAAATCTTTATCTGCTGATTTCAATAAAGTCAAACACTTTTAACTAATCAAAACTTTTCATAAAACATTCCTCAAATCAATTAAATATTTCAAAATACCTCTCACTACTATCTATTTCTAAATTCAATATAAGCTTTTATGTCACAAACTAGTTCTAAACAATTCAAACACTTTCTAAAACTTTTTCTTCGATCAACTCAATTTTTGCAAAATCACATAGATGAACACTTCAAACTTTATCAATATCAATTTTTCTTATTTCATCTAAACCACTTCTTAAATTAAGCAATTAAATCAAACACAATTCATATGCAATGTTCAAAATATTTCAAAAAAAATTTTTCAACATGAGTACTTCCTATCTATCATTAACGGATTTAACCAACAGTTGCTAAAAACACTTCTCAAAGCAATTCAATTTCTTCAAAATAATTATTTATATTGCCACACACTTCAACATATATATATATACCAACATAAAATTTATAACTTCACACTATTCAATTCAATACAACCTGTAGCAATTACATGAACACTTTAAAATAAACTCCGCGCTCTACCCAAATTTACGCGCTGCTCCCTTCATCTTGAAAACAAAAAAACTTTTTTAATTCAAAAGTCCCTAACCCACCATGAGACTAAGTCACGGCCACCACTCACTGAACAAAAAAAATTTTTCAAGACACCAAAAAAAAATTTTTAACACCTAAAATTTCTAAAGGGACTGGTCACAGCACCATTCACTGAACAAACAAAAAAAAAAAAAAAAAAAAAATTTAACAACAAAAAATTATTAAAAAAACGCCTGGTCACGAGACCATTTGTCGTATTGCTTGTCCATTTTAATTATAGGGCATGATTATTTGGTGGTAGTACAAAGATTATCTATCTTAAGACAAGGGGTATTTGGGTGCGTTGTGTTATAATTATTTATTTTGTTACCCAAGGCTCTGGACGCAATTAGCAATTAACGAACAATTTTTTAAACCAGTTGGATCTGCTACATCAACTTTGCTCCACATTAAAACACCCAGCAGATAAATAATTACTGAAACAAGGTTTAAAACAAAAAAAACCTATTTATTTACACCGCCCTAATATTTACATCTCATCACATCAAATTTTAATTAACATCAAAGCTGCTCTGTTCACTATCAAAACCACGAGCAAATGAAACAGGGATTTTTTGTTGTTGTTGTTGTTGGACTTTCTGATTCAGGGAGCATAAATACGAACTACACAAAATTTTAAAAGCTCCTATCCAAATTAAATACACAATATATTCAAATACGTAAAACTCACACTAATTATCAAAGGCAAACGCGGGATCTGAACTAAACAAAATCAAATAAAAACTCGCGTCTTTTAGCTGAGAGCGACTTTCGGGTCATGTTACAAAGGTCTTTTATGTTGAATTTATGGTATACAGTTTGGACGGTGACCACGTGCAAATCTTGGGTGGTCTAAAAAGGGCAGGCAGTGAAGGCGTGAGGTTTTTAAGTTCAGAAGCCAATGAGAAAGTGTGAAGAGAGAATAGCGAATGAAAAGTTTACAGTGTCCGGATTGTCTGATTGAAGTTTTATGAGAAGGTGGAGTCATAAGTGTGAAAGGGGATTAAAATAAAATATATAGAAGGAGATTGGAAGAAAAGAAGGAGATAGAGTCTTGATCGGGGAATCTGTAGGTCCCCATCTCGAGCACGGCTTAAAGAGTTATACTTTAAGTGGACTTGAGGGCTCCCCTAAACCCGTTCCGGCGACTGTGTGAGAAGAGAGAAGAACTCCCCTGATTTCATACTATAAACTTATAGAGAACGACTGTGTTGACTACGTAAAATAGAGAGGTCCGCACTCGAATTGCAGCAGAGACAAAGAGACCCAGCTCCCGTGCCACAGCCGAGAAGCGATCCCCATCGCGAACGAAAAGCGAGAAGATATACGACGAGGAGAGTCGAACGCCCCGTTCCACGACGTGAAGAGATCCCCATCGCCAGTGCAATAGTGAAGGTACACGCCAAGGAAAGCCCGACTACAATTATCAACTGAGAGAAATTGATCCTTCATCTAGAAAGAAGTGGAGACAGCCCCCTGCCCAGTGGAGCAGTGTGACCCCGAACCCTCGGCGAGGCAAGAAGGCCAAGATAGCAAATTGGGTTGATGAAAAGCAATTGGGGTGAGTGTTAAATCTCAATTTGATTTGTTCAGTTCCAATTCAGGTTAGATAAATTAGATTTTTCGTAAGGAAGGAGTTTTTTTAGTGATAATGTGTTTTAGTGTTGAACTGATAGATAAGTTTATTTGTTTTGCGCTCGGGACGCTCCCTAACCTTGGCAAGGTAATAGTAAATACAATTTGTGAAAAATAAAAATATTGTGCATTGATTTCGGGAAATGAAAGATTCGTTTTGTTACTTCTAAATATTAAGTGTGTAAATAAACTAAGTTTTGTTATGTTAAAAAATAAATAAATAAATAAATAAAATCCCTGTTTCATTTGCTCGTGGTTTTGATAGTGAACACAGCAGATTTGATGTTAATTAAAATTTGATGTGATGAGATGAGATGTAAATATTAGGACGGTGTAAATAAATAAGTTTTTTTTGTTTTAAACCTTGTTTCAGTAATTATTTATCTGCTGGGTGTTTTAATATGGAGCAAAGTTGATGTAGTAGATCCAACTGGTTTAAAAAATTGTTCGTTAATTGCTAATTGCGTCCAGAGCCTTGGGTAACAAAATAAATAATTTTAACACAACGCACCCAAATACCCCTTGTCTTAAGATAGATAATCTTTGTACTACCACCAAATAATCATGCCCTATAATTAAAATGGACGAGCAATACGACAATACTCTGTCACTATTTCAAATGGATTCAAAATAAAACGTCTTTCTTAAATTAAAATTTTATTCTGCGTGTTTTTTGCAACGCAAACTCTTTAATACATTCGTCAATGTTAATTTGTACCTCTTGTTTGATTGCCAAAATAGCTAAATTTGTTAATCTCAACGTGGACATAGAAGATCTTAAATAATTATTAATCATTTTCAATTTAGAGAAGCTTCTCTCCCAACTGCCATTACTTATGGCAGCTGGGAGGAAATATAACTATATTTGGTAACTCTCCTTCAAGTTTGGACTCAAAAATAAGCTTTAATAAACCCAGTGGGCCGGAATCAATAAGTTCTTTCTTACAGTCTGTTGTAGCTACGAAAGCCTGTAGACGCATGCACTCAAGCTAAACTCCTCTCTGTCAATATCTTGAGGAGCTTGGTCAAGGTTGCATTCCTCATCATCGAAGCTCAATATTATTGCAGGCCTTAGGGAAGCAAATTTTTCGGCCAAATTCTGGAGCTGCTGGAACCTTACTCGAATTTCAGCAGGTAGTCTATCTAACGAAGAAAACTTTTCATTTTAAATCGTCTTCGTGCGATAAGCCGGCATCTCTACTTCGATCGCCAAAAATGTGCCTTCTCCTAATTCGTCTTGGAGGTTCAATAGAAATGCCAAGTTCTTCACACAAGCTTTTAGCGTAACTTAAAGCCTCGTCTACGGATTTTCTCTTCCAATACCGTCGGTAAGGCGCTTATTTTCTGGGCATACTGATGTACGTTAAGTCCCTCAGTTTGCAAATAATTTTGGGCATCATTCACTTCACTCAGCACCGGTTGCCAAAGACCCAAGAAACATGGAAACGAAAATGACTGCATCGTTACTTACAAAGTTCCTGCGTTCGATCGTGTGTTCAAGCTTTCGTCTATTTCTGTTAGCTTCTCTAGCGTTGACAAAATTTCTTTGTAATTATTTCGTGTCATCTTTACTGTATCGCCTCTTGCACTCCAACACGTATCTTGAACCCTCTTCAAACTCTTGCCTGTAGCAGCAATCAGAACCAACTATCGGTGTGTTGACATAGAAAAGAAAGCATAACAACGTTCCAATGTGCCGAAGAAAGTCACTAAATTCACCTCCATGGAAGCCGCGTGCAAGCAAACTAGGTTCAATGAGTGGTTTGAGCAGGGCACGAATTTGGCATTAGGATTGATATATTTTATTCGTTGTTGCACACCTGTCTGTCTTCCAGCCATTGTAGCAGCATTATCGTAAGCTTGCCCTCTACAATTCATAATGTCGAGCTTACTTAGTATCATCTAAGTATCATAGTACTCTTAGTATCACTAATACCTTCGGCCGTTTTGTTTTTCGTTTCAATGAAATCTGTAAAAGATTCCACTTATCGTACTTTCCTATTCTCAATCCTCACTTATCGTAATACTTGGCTTGTTTGGTCTTTGTGGAGAATATCCGGGGTACTGTGGAATATCATGGAATAATAATTGGCCTTTTGAACCTGACCTATAATTTTTTGGCGAACTTTATTCCCTAAAATTTCAATAAACTCGTTTTTAATTTCTGGTGACATATAAGTAAGTGAAATTTTTTGGCCCATTTTTATTCTTACTAAATGTTCTCGGAGAGCAGGATCGTACTTTGCCAGTAGATGCACCAGTTCTAAAAAGTTACCTCTATTAGCACTGGTGTCATTTTTCCTGTGGCCACGTAACGCCAAATTTTATTTTGCTAGGAATTAATTTTATTATATCAAACATTCTAGTTAGAATTTTATGCCATATTTTTAATTTCTTTTGCCACGACTTCTTGCTCTTTTTTATCAATAATCTGTCCTTTTTGAAGTCTTGTTTCCAACTCCTTCCATTTGCAAAAATTTTGGTTGTGTGTAGCACTTGATTCGTGGTTGGCGACTTTTGGGGTTCAATTTCACCCAGTATTAAACCCGTCGAAGTAGTAAAACTTCGATGCGTTCGGTGAGTTTGCGTTCTCAAACAAACGACTACAGAGGCAAAACAATGATGCTGTAGAAGGAGAATAAGCCATCCAAA
Source organism: Dolomedes plantarius (assembly GCA_907164885.2). Lineage (NCBI taxonomy): Eukaryota > Metazoa > Arthropoda > Arachnida > Araneae > Dolomedidae > Dolomedes > Dolomedes plantarius. The sequence goes on along the minus strand of OU015500.1, from coordinate 15,388,811 downwards.
TGCATAAAACTTTTTCGCCATTTTTCAATGTGTGCCAAAACCATTCTCACGTTAGCCGCCTCTTTGACAATACTTTCGTTGTGAAAGAGTCCGAGTCTGACTCTGATTGAACCGTGCGTGGTACTGTTGGCTCTTCATCGAAGTCTGTATTAATGTGCTGAAAGACTTCAGGACCTCGCCGTATTAATTGCAATCGCATGTTTGAATCTACGTTTTCAGGCCATTTTTCAATATCGTTTCCGACAAGTCTGACCCAGTTGATGTGGTTCCAGATTGTTCTAGTGTCGCAATTTCAGCAATCGCATCGGAAGCACGAGAAGCTGACAAATTCATAGTATCAATTACAGATCCTAGCAAGTCCTCAGTGTTAGGTACTTGTACTACTTCAGCTTTTTCTTGGTTTTGAGAAGAACTAGCTTCCGAAGAACTCACACCTGATGGCCCTGGCGTAGATTCTGGCGTCTTCGAAAAAACTTTCACAAACTTTAGTATAGCCCAGAGGTGGGGAACGCGTGGCCTCCGTGATCTTCTCGTGCGGCCTTCATAAAAGGTAGCACTTGCATTAATTAAGGTGACTGACTACGTTGAAAATGCCATTTTTTGACTATTTTGGTCAACTTCATATTTTGCAAGAATCTTGTAAATCAATGTTTTCTCTTTTCAAAACAGTCTTAATTTTTATTCTACGTCAATTAGAAGCAGAGTTATAGCTATTTTAATAAACATCGTCTAATACAAAATTGAAGTGACAAACAACTTTAAATGCGTCCATTTTTTGACTATTTTGGTCAATTTTATTTTTTGCAATAATCTTGTAATTCAATCTTTTCTCTTTTCAAAACCGCTTAGATTTTCATTCTAGATCAATTAGAAGCAGAGTTATAGCTATTTTAATAAACATTGTCTAATACAAAATTGAAGTGACAAACAAATTTAAAGGCGTTTTTCTCAGAATTATGTTTTTTAGCACAAATCTCTACCGTTATCATGATATTTCACATAATAATGCATATAATTTGATAAAATTTTCAGGAAATGTTTTAGATGCTATTGTTAATGAAATGAAGTACAATAATTGATGTATAATAAATAGTTTTTGGTTTGGGGCTGTTTTTATAAGGAAAGGAATGACGAATTGGGGAAAATTTTCATATTGGAACATAAAATTGTCTGTATTATTTTTGCATTTTAAAATTTCTCTTAGATTGTAGGTCATTTTGAAGATAACTGTTATATGTATCATGTGTAAGAAGGAAATTAAAATAGTAGCATTAGAATTTTGTTCAGAGTGATAGGCGTTTTAGCTAAATTTCATTAAAACGACTACAAATTGACCAATTTATAAAAAAGTATGGTATTTACAGGAAAGTTTTTTTTTTTATTTTTCATTTTTAAATGCTGTTTTACCATAAGAGACCAAAAAATCCTTAAAAAAACAATTTTTTAAAAAAATTGGCTCCGAACGTAGGCAGTCACCTTAATATTTAATTATATAAGTTACAACAATTTCCAAATCAATAGAATTTAATAAAGAATGGCATGAATGTATGTACAGTGTCGGCCAAAATAAAGTTGACATTTTGAAATCGTTGTCTAAAGTCGCTACAATTGTATATTTATCCAAATGAGCTTCGTTTACCTTGATTGTATGATACTTTAACTACACTGTATATGTAATTTAATGCTCAGAGTTTCTTAGCAATACTACCAAACATGTTATATGATCTCCACACAAAAACTATTTTCTTACTATTATTGTTGTGACTGACTCCATGTACGTTAAAACGTATTATTTTTTCTGCCAAAAAAAATAATAATTAATGATTAATGTTATAACAAGTTTTTATCCGTATGTGAATATAAAAATATTTTATATTGTAACTTTTTATGTCAAATAATAAATAAATAAGGACTTAATTTTTTTTTGTTATTTTTCTATATAATGCACCAAATTGTTAAAACTATATCTAACTATAATAATTTCATAAAAGTCGCATTTATAGGTTCATCAACTTATGCGGCCTCCTTTATTACTACCTAATTTACATGTGGCCTCTATTGGTAAAAAGGTTCCCCACATAGCCCCTTCATTTTTTCTGATACTTTGTCTTTCTTCTTATTTTGACACGATGCTCCACTTTCTGTTACCCTTTTCATGATTAGGTGGGCTATAACAACACAAAACCATGATATAAATAAAAAAATAATAATATCACGAATGCATTGCGCGCGCGTAAAATTAAATTACTTATAGTTTAATACGTTAAAACGAATAAATAACATTCTACGTGGGTAAAACCGCAAAGCCATTGAAAAGTTTAAAAATAAACAAAACAAACATCTACCTTAACACTCCTATATATTAGATGAATCGTATAAAACAAATAAACTTGACTTTACAACAACTAACAAATTTAGGTACACGTGAACTTTATCAAAGTATAAAATAAACAATATCAACGTTGCACCGCTCTTCTAAATAACAAAATAAGTTGAAGAAATTAAATGTCACCTGCTCACCGTCACGTCTATGAGTTTGTTGTTCAAGGACAATAAGACAATAATTCAAAAATGAAAACGGAGACGCTAATTGCATTTGTTGCGTGGCATCAGTGGATTGCGGCCGGCCGCGTCCGTTTCGAAATTCAAAAAGTGAAATTGATTTTCTTATTTTGAATAAAATACACTGCTCAAAACAATTAGGGGAGCAAGCAAAGAAGTTAAGAAAACCGTGCGAGACAGCCACGAATTGGCATAAAATGGATAGTACACGCGTATCAATGCGCAATACAGAAAAAAAGACGTAAAATAATTTGTAATTAAGCTTTAATCCTTTTAAAATATGGAAAAAACATGAAAAGATGATTTAGGGTAGCAATTTGGTTACATGTAAACGATAAAAAAATAGTATTGTTTAGAAATGATGCAAGATTTTTAATATGGCGTGTGATCTCCTCGAACAGCTAAGACTGCTGCACATCTGTTTTCCATGGATGCGATGATGTTATCGATAAGACTTTAGGGAATACTGTTCCACTCCTCAAGAAGTGCAATCTCCAAGTCTCGGAGAGTAAAAGGAGGCCTTGGTCACGCAGCAATGCGTCGTCCGAGCATGTCCCAAACATGCTCGATTGGATTCAGGTCAGGAGAGCACGCTGGCTATTCCATACGCTGTATTGTTTCAGCTTCAAGCATGTTCTCCACAAGACGAGCTGTATGCTGTCTGGCATTATCATGCTGAAAAACAAAGGAATCTCCAATGGCTGCAGCGTAAGGTATGACATGAGGTCTCAGTATCTCTGCATACCTTCGAGCCGTCAAAGTACCATTACGAATGATATGCAGGTCCGTACGTCCACCTATGCTGATTCCACCCCATACCATAAAACCAGCTAGTCTGTATTGTGACCTTTCACGAACGAATGTGGGGCTATTTCGAGTGCCTCTTTCCCTCCATACCAAAACACGTCAGGTGTCACACTCCAGACCGACTCGGGACTCGTCTGTAAACAGCACTTGGCTCCAATCATGTTGCTCCCAATCTCGATGTTCAGCAGCCCATCTTCTTCGGGCCGCACGGTGGCGTGAGGTCAACGGAATGCAGACCACTGGTCTACGTGCATAGAGACCTCCCTGATGAAACCTATTACGTACTGTTTGGCTGGACACCCTTTGTCCTGTTGCCAAGAGCAACTGTCTTTGCAGCTGAGTAGCATTGTCTGTTCTGTTTCGACGAGCTGTTAACAGTATATACCGGTCATCAGTTGCTGTAGTGGCGCGTGGCCGACCTTGCCCTGGTCGGCGTCTAACATTCCCTGTTTCTTGGAATCGATTCCACAGCCTTGCAACGACACTTCTGGCGACTCCAACAGCATCCGCGACACTACGCTGTGTTTGCCCGGATTCAAGTCTACCTATAATACTCCATGCCATGGATTCCGGTAAATCACGTTGTTGAGACATTTTCAAGTCACCTTTTCTCAAAAAGATTAACTGAGCAATCGAATTTCACAGTTAAGGCAGTGAAACAGACGTTTCTGCAACATCCCGATTTCCGCTCTTATGTTCTTTTTCTGGTTTTTGACGTCATGAACTTTGATTTACATATGAAGTTTTCTTCTTCTGTTTCCTACTAGGCTTTAAATTATGGATGATTTATTTTATGTAACTTATCGGTGTAAGTATTTGCGTAATTTCGTTAAAACCATGTGCTCCCCTAATTGTTTTGAGCAGTGGATTTGACAAGCTTTTATTTAACTTAAGTATATTTGTTTAGGTCAAATCTTACAACTCTATTTTGAACCACTTTCACTCCAAATGCCTTGAAATTCTGTATAAGTACCTATGTAGTCCCGATGACAATACAGTTATCTGATCTAATGACCATGGTCTGATGCTGCAGACAGGATTGGCTAGCTCTGTCGATCCTTGCCGCCCCCCTCATCTGTGCCACCCAGGGCCATGGCCCCCTCTGCCCCCCCCCCACGCTGCGCCACTGGTTTAATCGGTTTAGTTATTAACGGCGTAAACATGATAAATACCCTAATAATCTTAATTTAACTTTAAAAATTAAAACAAAATCATCAATCACCAACAAAAAAATAAAATCGCACACAAACCAAAGAATGTGTTAAACATTTTTTTTTTTTTTTTAACTTTTAAACTCTGAATTTTTAAAACTCTTTCCCTGATTTGGTTTTTCCTGATATGGTGCAAAATATCACGCACAAGATTGCCAAAATGTAGAGTAAAAGACTTGTTTTTATTCCTTGAAAAATATCTTTTTGTTTTGTAAGATCTCCTGAGGCTGTTCGCACATTTTTTAGACGATTTTGGTAAGCGGTAATAAAAAAGCATTTGCTGTAAAAGAAATAATTGCAATTGTACTATGTTTTTAAAAGTCAAAATTATCGTCTTGGGCTTGAAAGTTTTGTTTTTATTCAAAATGGCGTTTTTAACAAAGCAGTGGTTCGAAGGCTACATTTATGCTCTTTCCGAAGAGAAATATGCATACTCCGTTATCCAAAAAATATGTGAGAGCCATGGTTTTGTGATATCTAAAGCATCGATAGGTAATATCGTCAATAAGAAAGGAAAAAAAACGTCAAATTGGAGTCTCAAGTGGGACAAAAATTTCAAACAAGTATCCAAGGAAAAAACGGAAATCTTCGACTATTGCAAAGGTACGTTGTTTAATGTTAAAAGAAAATCCCCCTAGTCAAAGGAAAGTTGCAAAATCATTAAAATGCTCGGTGTCCACTGTAAACAAAATGATAAACGTTGATTTAAATCTTAAGAAAGCGAAAAAACGCAATGTGCATCGTCTTCTTCCAAATCATATCACTGAACGCAGGACACGCTGCAGAATTCTATATGAGAAGCACTTATCCAAAGACAAATGGAAAACAATTGTCACAATAGATGAATCATGGGTGAATTTAAATGATTGCAACAAAAAAAGAGCCATTTATTATCATAAAAGGGGAGAAAAAAATTTAAGTACATGGTTCAAGGAATCGAAAGAAAGTTTTTCTAAGGGATTCATGATTGTTGCTGGTTTTTCTTATAATGGCAAGTGAAAAATAAAGAGAGTGGAAAAAAATGTCAAGATTAACTCCAAATACTATCAGGAACATATTTTATCGCCAATTTTTCTGAGTGAAATACCATCGCTTTACCCACAGTGCCATCAATCTGTGAGACTCCATGAGGACAAAGCTAGCAGTCACACATCAAAATCCACTGTAAATTTCCTAACAGAAATGGAACAAAAAACTGGTATCAAGGCCATACCCTTCACTGATATCCCTACTAAATCTCCCGAAGTATCACCTATGGATTTTTGTGCTTTCGGACTTTTAAAATCTGCATTATCCAAACGTCGTCCCAAATCCCTTACAGGACTCTGGAAAGCTGTTCAGGAGGAATGGGATAGAATACCTCTTCTGACACTTCAAAAGGCATTATTTTCCTGGAAATTGTGGTGTCGAAAAATAGTTCAGAAATAAGGGATGTCAAATGGAACATTTAAAACACAAGAATTTTATGTAATTTAGTTTTGTGAATACAATATACATCGTCTAAAAAGTGTGTGAACAGCCTCTGTAGCAGCTGTCTTAAAGTTCCCTCGATTTCATTAAAAATGTCTAAATTAAAAAACTGTCTCTAAATGCTCTCTAATTTTTTTCCTTTAATCCTGTCCTGAATAACCCTGACTCTAAATCTTAGTTAAATATCAATTTGACATGACATGCTTCGATTGATAATTAAAAAGATGCTTTGCAGCTAAGCTTCAGCTTTTCTCAAACTTGTTCACCCTATCGGCCAAAATTTAGTTTTCCCTATTGATATTTCTCAGAATTTTAGCAAGATATCTTCTGATTCTAAAAAGACGCTTAGTGTTATCTATTGCTTCTCATAACTTCAGATAAATGTACCCTATAAAAACGTGATTAAAAAATTTAACTCTTATTTTCACAAAAAAAAAAAAAAAAAAAAATCACACAGCTTCTGAAAATTCCCAATAAAAACGTCATTAAGAAGCTGTGTTTTTGTCTAGTATCCTCAACAAGTTTCATATTGTCCTATCTGATTCTGACTTAGTTATTCATTACGAGAGAAGAGTTGAATAATCTCCGTATATTGATAAAGTTTATGAATTATCACTGAAAATTCCAGCTAAAAATTTGAAAAATATAACCTCGTTAACTCTCGAAGCTTAGAAGAAATAAAAATTTTGGGGTGTGAAATTTTTTGTTACTGTCATCAGTTTCATGTTGCAAACTGTGCTCTCGTTTTTACGCATTTCCTTGTACCTCATATTAAAAATTTCCTTTCAGGCTCATCATTTGTAATACAGATTACCTCCTCGCTTGATTTTTAGTTTATAGTCCCTCCCTCTAATATTCAAATGACGCCTACACTGCAAATAACTCTGATGAGTTTATAGGCAAAATTAAAGACAGTTTTGTTGAGTTTTCAGGATTGAGTTTCAAGCACATTTCTGTTGATTGCTCTACTCTATTCTTCCAGTTCATTCTTTATTTCAATAACCAACGTCTCTATTTGAAATTATTTAGTTATTTAATCAGTTATTCACATATTAAAATCAATATATAAATTGTCTTAAATAAACTAGTCTTCGAACTCACTACTTTTAGCTTCAAAGATTTTCTTCGTGTTCATTCTTTGTTTCAATAACCAACTTCTCTATTTGAAGTTATTTAGTTATTTAATCAGGTATTCACATATTAAAATCAATAAATATATTATCTTAGGTAAACTAGTCGTCGAATTCGTGACTTTTAGATTCAATAATTTCTGTAAATTATCTGATGGCTTTGAAATGGGAAACTCTTAATATGCAACCTTTATATACATTATTTTATTGAAAAACTTTTCAAATTAGTTCATTAAAAGTGTTAGTAGAGGAATATTGATAACACACTTACTCTCGTCAAAAATTCTTTTGCCTTGGGTTGTTTAATGATAAACACGTTTAATCCGAGAAGTGTCTCTAGATCTCTCTCTGCTATCTTTATTTTTATGATAATTGTGTTTGTGAAATATAAGATTAAACCTGATGGAAATTGTTTATTTCGCGCTGTTTAATTAGCGATAATTTACAGACAAAAAATATCTTTCTGCGCATGCTCAATGACATTTTTAAATCTGGCTTTAGATACTTACTAAGCACGATGCCGCTTAAACACATTAATTTTTTTCTGCGCATTATGATTTTCAACATTTGGGAATGATTTGACGAGTATAATTTGTGTATTAGTACATTTATTTACTATCTAGCCGTCATGTTTTGGCGGGTACCAACTAGTTTTTATTTAATATTCACCTAAGATAATAATTTTTAACTATGATAGCAAGAACGTAACTACCAGTGAGCCAAATATTCGCTTTTTAGTTTGATTCAATGTACAGTTCCTGCATAGATTGTACAAAAAATTATTATGATAAAATGCTTTTTGTTGAGTTTAAGAAAGCTTTACTAGACTTACCAATTCTTTTCTAAGAAAAGACAGGAAAATTTACCTTTATATTTTTTAATATCTTGTAAACAATACTATGTAATTTTGTTACAAAATAGTTTTTTTATCGTAATAAACGATAAGTCTGCTTAGTTAAGGATTTTGTTTTGCTTATTATCCATATTTTCCGGATAGTCCAGATTTTCGATTGTCCGGATTGCCTATGGTCCCAGTTACTCCGGATAAACGAGGTTTTACTGTACCTGTAAGTTAAAAAATATTATTTATGTTTCTTGTAAAAAAGGAAAAAGATACCCCAGTAAAAAATTTCTTTCTCTGTTACGGAGCACAATTTAAAAATATATATAATCTAAGCGGACAATCATTGAAAAATTTTAACCGTAACTGAGCTCAGCTATTTCAATATGGCTACTGCTCAGCAGACTTAATACCGTAATTTCGGTATTTAGAGAAATGGGCTCTAACTTAAACATTTAATTCTTTTCTAATTTTAAACCTAATGCTAGTTGTAGAAGCTATGACTTTCTTCATAAAGCTATAGAAAAATTCACCCTCAATTACACCTCTAGCTAAATCCACTCTTTTAACAATTAATGACTTCCACTGCTATAATAAGTTTGGGATCCTCCAATTTTAACTTCTTTTGTGCTTTAAATTTAGAATTTTTTTTTAATTTTAAAGCTACTTTAAATCTATTTAATAAGCATTCTAAAGAAAACTCCTATACTACATATTTATGAGTTGGATATCCTCAGGGTACTTTGAACCGACTGTAATTTTTCTTACTTAGGTCAACTAGAAGAATCTTTCTAACTTTCTTAAAAGAACTTTAAAGCTTTGCCAATAATCCCTAAGTTTGAAACTGCTCATTATTCTTGAGGGTTTGGGCATAAATTCTAAATTTCTTACTCTAAAATTATTTCTCTTGTTAATTCCATTTTTTAATTAGATATTCTGTGCAACTTTGCTAACTACACCAATGCTGTGAGTTCTTGCACGTCTCTTCCGCTTGCTTGGAGAAACTTAAGGACCTACATGCGTTTCAACATATTCTCATTATTTATCTTTTACTTGGCGTCTTTCACGTTTCCAAATTATTTAGTTTGTTTTCCTCTTCCTCAAAATTTGACGTTTCAATTATTTTTCTTGTCTTCCTTGTTTATACGGTTTTGTTTGTCATTTTTCTCCACCTTGCCTTATTTGTTTATTTCATTGTTGTTTCTAATGTCCCCTGGCCGGACGACGAGTTGTTGAATTTTAGTAGTGGAGTGCCTGGACCTGCTGGTTTTAACTCCTGTCGCAAGATATATTGTCATCAATGTATATGTGCTCAGTAAAAAAAAAATTTAAATCGTTACGGTAGTTAAAGTTTAAGGATACAGATCTTAAGGAGTAAGTTAAAAATTTAAGGCCTTCAAGAGTTGAAGGGTAAATAATAATAAAAGAAAATAGATAAATTAATAAGAATGCTGATAATAATTAAGGTAAAGTTAAGTTTAAATAAAAAATTAAGTATTAAGATAAAGAGAAGAATAATATTCAGATAGAGGTAAGTTGGCCCATAGTAAACAAGATGTTAAGTTTACAATAAGAAAAAAAAAGGCCCCATTCAGGGTCATACAATAATAATGTGATGATTGCAGAATTCCACGGGGGAAAAGTGAAAGTATCAAGATATGGGAATTTGGACTAAGCGACACCACCTAGACCCGAACCCTCATCGTAGGGTTTACCGGGTCAGCGCGAATGCACTGCGCTATGGCAGCGAAGTAAGTAGGTGAACAAGATAGGAAGAGTATCGCGGTGCGGGAATTAATGTTATCTCCTGAGGAGACACGCCCCAGGGCGTTTACGATTAGCAGGGAGACTGAAGTCGTAATCTGGGAGTTCTGCAATGACCATATTATTAATATTAGGCAGGTTATTATAAAATTTCTTGGAAATTTTATAAGCCTGCTTGGTGACAGTAGAGATGCCGAAGTCTCTTCTGATTGTCTCGTTCGACATATACCGGTAAGCTCGGCGAATTCGCCTGAGAGTTTTATTCTGGAGAATTTCTATTTTATTAATGTGCGTTTGTGCAGCGGAGAACCACACAGGGGCAGCATACAGAGCAACAGGTAGAACGCATTGCTTGTAAAGTAGCACTTTATTTCTCATCGAGAAATGAGAACTGAAAAATAGGGTGCGGAGTTGCATGGTGACAGCATTGCACTTACTAATAGTATTGGTAATATGGGGTTTCCAAGTAAGTTTTCGGTCCAGAGTAACGCCAAGATACTTCACTGTGTTTTCCCATTCAAGTGGGGAGTGATGAATATAAAGCCGCGGAGGATTGCTATAGCGATTACTGAAGTAGATCGCGTGACACTTTAAGGGATTGGTTTTAGTTTTCCAGCGCGAAAACCAAGCCTCAAGAGTGTCGATATGACGCTGAATTTGAATAGACAGGTAGTGTTCGTTGTTAGAAGAAGATAGGATAGCAGTGTCATCCGCATACATAGCGAGGAGTATTTTCTCCACGCGGCACATCATTGACGATCCCCTGGCCAGAGGCTTTCCAGACCAGGTCCTTATAGGCTATCGGGCGGAAGGTTGCGGCTCTGGTTCATAATGGAACCACAAGGGTCGGAGTCCGATTTAGCCAGGTGCCACCTCTATTTTGACCGAGCACCCCCCAGGGACGACATCTGGGGGAATAGTACCCTCTCCCACCCTCTATGACCTCATAGAGGGACTTTCCAGTCCTATTGATTTAACGTGCTCATATCCGCTCTAGACATAGAAGGTATTTAATAACGCCTATCGGGATTCGATCAGAGCATCCTCAGCACCGAAAGCCGACGCGCTACCACTAGGACTACCTAGGACCCATATTTCATTGTCTCTTCGCCTATCTCTAAAGATGGTTGCTGGATAAATCATTCAGTTTCCTATATTCATTTAGAATTACTCCCTTCACTCTCTTACCTACGACCAGCAAATTCTATCGGAAAGATTCTATCAGCGAGTTTCCAGAACTTCCTCCTGAATCAAAGATTTAAAAGTTCTTCCCACTTCGTATTCGTCTTAAGAGATAATCGTATCTAATATTTCCCGGCCTGATGAAGGGCTATATAGCCGTTAGTTGGCAGCTAGTTCCAATCATGTGGATTTTTATAACCTTTACTGAAAACTTATTCGTACACAGTTAGTTTGGGTTAGTTGCAAACAAAAGAGTCTGAATTCGAATTATCTTCTTCATACAGCATCTTCATAAGTACTACAAAACTGATAGCAAAAAGGTAATTCTAGTGTTGAGTTACTTAATACTATTTACATATTCATTAAGCACTCTCTAAAAACTCGAACAAACCTCCCTTCCTCCGAGGCCACCATCAAATACACAGACACACAAAATAAAAAAATAAAATATAAACAGATTTTGGTTCGTTACTAATTTAACTCATAGAAATGAAGAGTTATAGATAAAAGAAAAATATTACATTTGGAAATGTGTCACTTATTTTTTTCCTTCTTTTTAAATTTTAGGTAACATTTTTATGTCAAATTCGATTGTGTTAAACCCTTTCTTTTCTTTCTTTAGATATTTTTAAACAATGTGAAAATGAGCAAGAAACAATATAACTTTAAAAAAAAATATGAGAAATAGTAGATAGTATTTGTGCTCTTGATAGTCTGAAAACTCTAAAGTAAAAGTGCTATAAATAAGATGAAATATACCGCAGAGAAAAACAGAAGACGTTTCAGTGAAAAAATTTTTTACCAGATTTATTTTATTGTACTTTCAAAAATACATCATTAGTTTTAAGAATTAACACACAATCTTCACAATCCAAAATTTAGTTTACTAAAAACCCACTAGATGACAGCACTACAAAATCTAACTGACAATCTCAGAACCGAGATAGAATAATTAAATGATTTAGGAGGACATGAAATGCGAAAAGTAAAATATGTTCCTCTATAAGTACAAATAAATCCGGTTTAAAGACAGTAGTTTAACAAAACAAAATTTAAATGTCAGTTGTAACAGAGAAAATTCTGCTCTAAAAATCTACGAATTTTTTTTTTTTTAATTTATTAATTTTTACCTTTTCTTATTTTGATCTTTTATTTTCATATTTATATCCAGACAGAGTAAAAAAAAAAAATATCTAGAAGGAACTACGTATTCCAAATCCGAACCTAAAAATAATCAAGAAAATTTGTTATATATTATTAATCATTCATTCGTGTCATGCTTTATCTATGTAGTTTTCAGTGAGATGAATGATACCTCAAAGAAAACACAAAAGATGACGAGGAAAAAATATTTTCATTTTATTATTTAATTGCTTTAAAAAATGCGTAACAGATACCTTATGCAAGTCATTTCTAATTTAATATTTAGTTTTTTAAAGCAATAAAGACACTAGATGGCAGCACCATAAAATCCAATCGGTTGTCTGTGAACTCGAACGAAACATGCTGCTGTTTATTGAATTGCTGCAATGCCCTCAAAGGCTTAGTAACAAAAAGGAAATTTATTTGAGTGGTGACATGTTATACATAGGGCCGACCATAGCCAGTTCGAGGCCAAATAGCAGAATTTTCGGCGGGTTCTTTCAGAATACAAATACACCATAAATGAATGAAAAAATATTAATGAAATAAATGAATATTAATGAATTTATAAGAAAACAAAAACTAAAAAGTAGCCAGACTACAAAAATTTTATTCACAGAACAAAAATATTTAGAAAAAAATTTTCAATATTTTTAACAAGTGAAATCATTAAGGATTTGAGGAAATTGTAATTTCCTCATTTCTTCATGCTCTATTGAAAGTATTGCAAGGCTGTTAAGAATCTCCTGCGATATTATTGAACTCAGATATAATTCAATTAATTTTTATCTAGAAAAGCACCTTTTCCCCGAAGCCACGGTTACAGGAATTGTTAGAAATATCCTACTAGCTCTGACATTTGCAGCAAGAATTAGAATTCTCAAGAGGTTACCGAAACATAAAGAAGAAAGATTAGGTTTAAATGCTTCCATTTCTTCAAGCATACAGCCATCTACAACTACTTTTACAGACTTCGTACGGTCGTCATTCCGAATCCTTTTCACATCTGTTTAGGCATTCTCTAAAATCGAAGCACGTTTTTGTAGTTCGGCCGTTGGAATTGTCTTAGGAATCCAAAAGTGTCATTATGTAACCAACTGCTCGAAACATTATGGGTAGGGATATGCAATTTTCGTATTTACGAAATAGATGCGAATAAATTTGAAATTTGCAGATATGAGCGACTAAATGCGAAAATTATTTTTTTACTACTTTTCTGCGAAAACTCTGTGATAAATTGTATTTTAAGCAAAATTAGGTTATAAAAGTAATAATTTATTATGATAATTGCTTAACTAACATCATCCGCGGACTTTAACTGAGAAATCTTACTCTCCTTGGGGTTTGCTCCGAATTTCACCCGGACCGGAGTTGAACCTAAAAATCTAACTGTGCAAATCAACCATCAAGTTTTTGTGGAACAATTGAGTAGATTGTAGAACGTCTGTTTTAGAGTGCCAAAGTCTAGGATATTTCAGCTACTTACAGTATTCAACCCAGTGGCGTAGCGAGGGGTGGGCAAGGGGGTCTATCATGCCCCGGGCGCCACTCGCATAGGGGCGCCAAATGGTCCTTTTCCCTAATTCTATATATTATATTACTATATGTTTTTCAGAAAGGGGGGTGCCAAAAAGGTATAGTGCCCCGGTGCCAGTTATGCTCGCTACGTCACTGATTCAACCAAGAGGCTCCTGTTGATGTTACTCAGATTTTGATTGCAACGAAATGCTGCTACCTTAACTTTGCAAAGGCAGCTATACAAAGCCTCTATAGTCTCGTTAACAGAGTAGATGCTGAGATAATGGCAAAAGGCAAAGACTCAAGGAACATAATGTGGAAACTACTACAATGTTAGCTTTTAACTAAGAATTTTGATACTTACCCATTCAAGTAAATAAAATTGTATTTTTTTAATAAACGCGAAATTTTTGAATTTATAATTTTTTTGCGAAAAAATGCGAATTTTTATGTATTGTATTCTTTTTGTTGAGAAATTTCGATTATTTTTTATGCGAAATTTACGTATCCCTAATTATTGAGTTACTTCTAAATCAGTCCCAACTCTGTGGGGTCCGACTAAGTCTCTAGATTTTGTCAGCCATTGTAGAAGGTTCTACCCCTGGTTGTACAATGTATGAATGATTGAAATTACAGACCTTTAATGCAAAATTCCAAAATCAGACTGTACGTCCTCGTGGATTTTTGAATGCTCAAATCATTTTTTCCCCTATTGACGGTTTAAATTCACCAGGACTGTGTAATGTAAGCTGAAATGTAAAGTTCACAAAAGGTGTTTTTAAAAGCTTGTACTGAATTTAATAGTTTTTCCCGACTTGCTTGGGTACTGCATAGTTTCGAGAATTTAGACAATCAGACCTACAAGACGGATGACAAGATATCAAACCTGCATGTTAAAAGGATTTCAGGCTTTGAGGCACAAGTGGTAAAATTCATGCAAGGTTCAGGAACAAAATTCTTTGCTTTGGGGAGGTTAGTCGTTAAATGAGTCAAGACGAAGTATGATTATATGTTTTTGGCTTCTTCCATATTATTAAAACACCAGATCTGAAAGCTTAGTTTTTATTTTTGACTTGAAGGAGATTTTAAATTGTTACCGTTGTGCTACATAGGATTAATGAAATTGTTTGATTCAAAACATAAAGACAACGAAAATTCATAAAAAAATTTTATATAAAATGATGCTTATATTAACAATAACATACAATCAAATTAATGAGAAAAGAACAATTTTTATATTATATACTGATATACAATAAAAACTTTGAATAAAAAAATCTGGTAAAAAAAGTAAAAGACATGGGTCATGAGCGGCACGCATATTGAACATTTGTAAAATTGTTCATGAAATCCACGTGCATGTCTATTTGTCATTCATATTTTGGCCAATGTAGTTGCAGAGATATTTATATCTCAAATGATACTAAATTTTCTGAAAAACCCTGTATTATACCCTTTCTTGTTTTTAAAATTAATCAAATATCAAAAATACTAACTATTGTTAAATATCTTACTTCTATGTATGAAAAATGTATTTAATCAAACTTGAACAAATTTTTACAAAAATGTTTGTACTGTACAGCTATTAATATTTTAGAACAAATTTTCAGTTTCAATGTTCACATAATTTTGTAGATCAACAAAAGGAATTAATCGCAAACTGCACTGTGAAGAGTGAATCAGTATAAAAACTTAAATACACAAAGTTTAAAATTCTGAACCTTATCACTGAAATCTCAGTATGCAAGTTCAGAGACCATCAACTTCTTCAGACCATCCGCAAGTTCAGAGACCATCCGCTTTGTCAGACAAACTGCTGAACAGCAGTTTGTCTGACAGTTGGTTACCACATTTTCCTAATCTTTTTTTGAGTTACTAGTTGTTTGAACATAGATAAGTAATACTTAATTGCTGAAAAAGCTTATTCCAAACTCGCGCACTTCATGTTGATATCGTGCATTTGTGCATGTAGCAATTGCGATAAGCTTCTTACAGCAGTTCGTTACCACAATGTCCGCATCTTTTTTGAGATACTTTTTCTAAGATCCCAGCGTTTTCACGGATTAACTTCAGCCTTTCGTCTTCCAAACTCATGTACTTGTCGTTCATTTTGCCCATTTCTTCATGTAGGTGTAATATGAATTGCGTTAAGCGAACCGTTTCAGACCTAAAATATTGGGCTTGCTGAGCTACTGCGTCTTCTTTTATCCTGCGATTTTCTCGGGATTTCTTGGCAGCTTGGTTGTTTTTCAATCGCCTTTCCCAGTAACTAGCGTCTTTCTGTGAATCGGCTACAGGCCTTCTGCTACGGTCGCGTGCTTTAGCCCTTTTTGTCATTTCACTGGGAGGAGAATTGTTAGCACCACTGCTGTGTGGTAAATTGTCCATTTCACTGACCGCAGAGGGAGGATCTGAATTTATTGGACTTTTTGAATCATCGTGCATAATATCGGTTCTGTTTTGCTGAGGGGCAATATTTGATCCAAATTGGATATCGAGTGGATTGCTTGAACCGTTTGATGCAAATTGTAACGGCCATGGAAGATCATCTTGCAAGCTTACATCGTAATTTTTGAATGGACGTTCTTGTTTAACTTTTCGTGGTACCTTGTTTTCAACTTTGCCCTGAGGTTGAAGTTGCGGGATAAACGGCAGCATATTCATTTGTGTTTGTATTAATGGTATACCGGATGTTGCCATAAATTTGCTTGGAGGGTAAAGACTTAGATTAGCCATCATTGAGTTTGCAATTGGTAATGATGGCAGACACATGGATTTATAGCAGTTGGGATATCCATTTTGAAGATTGTGAGGGATCATTCCGGAACTTAATACTTCAAACGGCATAACCCGCGAAGTTTCTGGGGAACCTCTAGTTAACATACCCTGTAATATTGGGGATTTAGACGAGCTGTTTGGACTGCGCAAACGAGGGGAATGGGGTGAATTTATTCCACTTTTAGTTGAGGCTCCCAAATTTAGGTCACGAAGCTCTTCAGATTTGTTCATAACAAAAAGAGTTCTTTTGTCAGTTTGTGGAGATATTGCAATTCCCATTGGGTCATAAACCCTTTTACGAGAACTAGATGCTTGTTGGTGATCAATCTCTCCTGTGGTTGAGTTAGGGTCTTCGTCAAGCATAGAATTTTCTCGTTTTTCACAAAGTGTTCTGAAAGGATGTCTGTAGGAATCAACCTCGGCTGACTGTTCAGGATGTGAAGACGTTGGTACATCCTTAGAAAGACAGAGCCTGCTATTTGTCTTTACAGAAAAATCCAGCGGCATGTCCTCATGTGGATTTCCTGCCGCTGACAGTGGTTCAAATCCCTGATGGGAATTATTTTGAGTATAGGACTCTCTGGTGTTTGATCCCATGTTCACCGATAAATATTCTACAGGGTCTGAAGTAAAGTCTGGAGTAAAGTTCTCGGGTGTAGGAGTAAGGCTTTGTTCTTCAGCTGAGGTTCTTCTGTGTGATCGCCAAGAGTGCGACTTTTTCGGAGGCACAGATTTTTCAGGACGTTGACAAATTAAGTCAAAGCAAGACATATCAGATCATGACTTTTGTACCTGAAACAAACGAAAATTTATTAGAATGAATTAATCATTTCGATTCTCCCTTTATCTTAATAATTGATCATTTTTAAATAAACTGTTTGGGTGAAGATAAATGTTATAATGCTTTGATAGTTATGTCCTCTTTTACAAAAGCACTTTTAAAGGAAAATAAACCTTGCCTTGAAAATTTCTTTCTAAAGCATGGCATATATATTATTTTAAATGTAGTTAACTCAATCTAATATAAAGCTATTAAAAACTGTTTTTTAACGCATAAAAATTTAAAATTCTCCATTGACAAATAATTTGCCTTAAAATTTTACCCCTAGTTTTATTATTTAAATTAATTTAATATTATACATTTAGACGCATCTTATCGGTATATAAACTGTCACGTAAATGTATTTTTGTAATAAGCATTTGAAGCAGAAATTTCTGTCGACTGAAAATGGGATTATATGAGTTCGCTGGCTGATCGAATTTGGCTCCAATAATAAGCATCGGTTGGATCAATCAGAAGTTTTCGAAGCGTATGGTAAGTATGTGACGTCATAGGGATAAAAGCTGCATATACTGACTATGCTGACCCATAAGTAAGACTCCTCGGGAAGCAGTTTAAGGCTAATTTTGGTTGATAATAACATTCTTCTTTGCCGTTGTTTTGGGGCATTTCTTTTGCATCTGAACTTTAACTGTTGGTGCAACTTTCTGTACGAACAAGTGTTTAGTTATAAAGAATAAAATATCTACAAGCACAACGTGGCAATGTATTTACTATGTAATGATTAAATAATACTGAAGTCAATGCCCAAGTGGTTAAGTCCACGCCGGCAGTGGCGGATTATGCATTTGAAGGGCCTGAGGCGGAGATGAATTTGGGGCCCATCGGATGTTTTTAAATATTAATTCACTTAGTTAAATACAAACGAGACATTTGAATTTGTGGTACCTTTCCGTTATAAGCACTACAATCGTTTTCACACCAATTTGGCGCATTTAAAATAAATAAATAAATAAATAAATAAATATAAATAAATAAATATAAATATAAATATAAATATATATATATATATATATATATATATATATATATATGTTGAATGCAATTTCCAAATTCATGGCTCCTCTCTAGTGTTAAATAATTTTTTTTTAGTGCTTCTAGTTTTCTTTCTTTCCATATATATTATTTAAGATAAAATAAATATTATTGCATTTTTCAGATCCGTCACTGAGATTATATACTTCATTACTTGTTGTCATCAATATACCTTTTTGATTTTGTCGATGCGCTGATACAATGCATCGTATTGGCAAATCATGTGTCTCCTAACATTTGCGTTAGGAGTCATTTTGAGTAATTTCATTCGCCAATACGATGTGTTGTATCTGTTAGTCTCCAAGATTTAAAATGCGCCAAGTGTAGTGCTTATAACGGAAAAGTACCGAATTTTTTAATAAACTTTTTATTATCAGAGCAATAACAAAAAAAGGATTTTTTTAAATATTATTAAAGAGCAGTTGTTTAAGATGCGAGCTAGGGATCACTTCCTTTAAGGGGTCAGACTCCATTTAAGGGTCAAGAAACCCGACAAACATATCCCTATTTTCAGTCATCAGTAGTTCGAAAATAATTTATTCAGATATATGAAAATTTTAAGGTGAGTTAAAACACTCTTTCTTCTTTATAAATATGGCATTATCTTTATGGTGTTCAGTATTTTGTCTATCTTGAAGAGAAAGTTTTAAATTGTTCAAAATGTCAACCAATGTTTTTTTCATTGTTATTAAATTACAAACATAATATCACCAGAACAGTTGGCTACAATACCATGAAATTTTATACACGTGCAATATAAACATGTATAATTAAAATGACAGACTATTATGTCATTCCTATTATAAAAATTATAATTACAGTAAAATGTATCAAAAACTTTTTAAAGTTTTTAAAAAATTAAAAGAGATTTTTTAACTATAAAGAACGAAGAATTTTTATTTCAAAGTTGGTATTTTAAAAGATGTATAATATAGCTTAACTAGTTGGTACCCGTCAAAACATTTTTAAATTAAACTCACTTTAATTTTGAAAGGAATGCTTTCAGGAAATGTAAGGTAATATAAAATCAGATAAGGTGAGGCTACAAAAATAGAAAATAATAGACAACTAGTTGGTACCCGTCAAAACATGGCGGTTAGATAGTAAATAAATGTACTAACACACAAATTATACTCAACACATGATTGCCAAATGTTGAAAATCATAATTCGCAGAAACAAATTAATGTGTTTAAGCGGTCTCGTGCATAGAGAGTATCTAAAGCCAGATTTAAAAATGTCACTGAGCCTGCGCAGAAAGCAATTTTTTTTAAATTGTAAATTATCGCTAATTAAACGGCGCGAAATAAACGATTTCCATGAGGTTTAATCTTATATTTCACAAACATAATTATCATAAAAATAAGAATGGCAGAGAGACATCTAGAGAGACTCCTCGGAATAAACGTGTTAATCATTTAAACATGTCCCTGAGCATGCGCAGAAACAGTGAGTTTCTAAAGACAGATTTAAACATGCCACTGAACATGCGCAGAAATAAATTTTTAATTCTAAATTATCGCTAATTAGTAGAAATTACGGTTACAAAAACCAAATTTGACAAATCTACAGATTACAATCTTTCGTTTAAGATCAAAATGAAGCAAATTGATGCCGTAGTTTTCGCTCACGGACTGGCCAAAAAGCAGGCTTAGCAATTTAAATATATAGATTTTCAAACTAAAATAAATGTGTACATTCATTAATATACAGATTCAATTCTTCGCGCAACGACACAGCATTGAAAAAAACAATGGCTGAATTTAAAAAAAAATAAACTTATCTTTAAGCTAGAAAAAGTTTAGAGCCTTATTTATAAAGAAGAAAGTGTGTTTAACTCACAGTAAAATTTTCATATTCCCGAATAAATTATTTTTACCGCGTTTTTATTAACTCGCTTTCTTGTTTGTCCAGTACAAATCTTGCAATCGATTTTTAACTAACTTCCCGACTAGCTAGACATTTTAGAATAGCTCAGAACACGATGACAGTACATTCTTTTAATACTTTTCGCCATCTTTAAGCAGAACTGAATTCATTTTTAGTTGATTTTGTTTTATGGAAAGTTAGTTCGGAAAAATCCGCAAGGTGGCGTTTCGATCGAATTCAATGCTTGCACTTTTGCGTAACGGCGTTTGACGATTTTGAAAACAATGTGTTTATATGTTTGTCCCTTGTTGGGTCAGTAACGGTATGACGCGTCATATGTAGTTTACACTACACTTAGCCTCTCATACTCAATATGCCAAGCCTCACCTCCACGCGGTTGACCTGGCACTCCAAAAAAAATTGGAAACCAAGTAGGCTCTGGTATTAATGTTTAAAGAAATCTCGTATATGTAATTCAATTAATAAATGTTTGAAAATTTCTTATAATTGCTCACTTTCTTACGCATTTTGTCATTTTCTTTCAAGTTGATGGGATAATTCATCAAAAAAATTTTTAAAAAGTATTTATTAATACATAGAATTGTCAAGTTTATATGATTCAACAGAAAATTTAAAAACGTGGTATATAAAAAGTTCTTTTTATCTTGTAATTATTATAACTACTGATGACTGAAAATAGAGATATGTTTGTCGGGTCTCTTAGCTTTTAAAAAGGTATCCTGACCCCTTAAGAGAGCCTCTGAATTGTACGTTCACATTTTTATTGCGTAATTAAAATATAAAGTGCCAATGAGTAAAGTTAGATACACGTATGTAATCATGTCGTGCGCGAAAAATAAATAAAATTTTGCTACAAGGTGCAATGCTGTTTAAAAATTTCTTTTAGAACTCATTTTGATGTTAGAAACAAGTTTGATTCCGTCACTATATTCTATTTTTTTTCAAACTTACAAAAAAAAAAATTGTAATACCGAGAAAGTAGATTGAAAAAAAACAATTCAGACAAACATTTAACATTGGTACATACATTAAATTTAAATAGAAAACAATTGTACATAATAAAAGTACAGATAAGCCTCCTATAACACGGTAGATAAGTTCCAAGAAAAAGCAGTGTTGGGTGAAACCGTGTTATATGAGAACCAGAGACAGTTCAAAAAAGGGGGTTAAGTGTTCTAAAAACTTATTAAAAACAAACATTTTTTTTATAAAATTCCATATAAGCAATATTATACGTACATTTATACCATGTTATACGTACATTTATATTTTTATTAAAAATACAAATGTACGTATACACAAAACGAAAAGAAACAAAAAAATATTATCTTCATTTAATTGGACCTTAATTTAATAAATTTCCTCATCACTACTCAGTATAATCAAACGAGAACGTTTTTTCGATTGAAGATGTCACCTTTACATTCAGAACCTTTTCTTCATTTAGATTTTTTGCACCTTCTATCCTCTTTTAAAAATATGTAATTTTGGTTTATTTGATGGTTATTACAAGGTCATTCACGGTATGGAGATGAGCAATTTTGCAGCTCCCTTTTGAATTTTCGGCTTCTTTCAGCGGAAGGGTCTGCATTCAGGAAAAAATATTCAAGATTTTCAGCTAATCTTAGGCCTTCTTGTAATTTTATAGAGTTATAAATGAACAAATTATAATTTCTTTATGCATTTTCATGTAAAGCCACTGTAGTTCATTATTCCTTCCCGTCATTATTTTAAGTTAATTTAGTTTTTAAATGTATTAAACAAAAATCATGTTATCTAGTGCTATAAAAGTACAGTGTTGTACTAAGGTTTTCGCAATATTTTTATCGTGTTAGACCGAAACCTTGTTACAAGTTACAGTGTTATATGAGGGTTCCAGCAATTTATCTTATCGTGTCAGAACGAGACCGTGCTGTAGGTGGGCTACCTGTACACAGTTTTACTTGAGATATCAAAAAAGTGCCATTTACAATAATGTTATGAAAGATTTTTAACAATGAAATGGGAATCAATGCATGCGAGAAATACAAAATACCATAAACATAAAAATGAAACAAGCAAACAATTATTTTCGAAATAACGAATAAAAAACTACTATGCAGAAGAAATTATCTAATGATGTTTTTTAAAACCGAGTTTTCCTAAGGGGAAATTTTCGATTTTTCTTTACCTGCATATTGATCTAAAGAGCATAATATAATATCGACCCCGGCAAAAAAGGTGACAACTCAAAAATGCAGCATTTGAGAAAAAATAGCTTAAAGAATACTATACAGCTTCGCCTAGCATTACAATAAAACTGATACAACTACCTTCAGGTGGACAAATTGTGAGATAGAGATGTGTCGCTTTTCGTACACGGTGGGGCACTTCATATTTTTCAATGACATAACCTCAAAATTGCCATTTTTTGACTTATGTCACTTTTCTTGCTGAGGCGCGATATGTAGAAGCATAAAAGCCATAGGAACTTTACATAATATGTATTACTTTTTTAATAATCAATTATTTTGGGATTTTTATGATTTTATAACGGAACTTTTCAGCTTTTTAGAACAGCAAATTTATAAATATATCTTCATAACTTACCTGTTCCGTAACATCAATTTAATAAACATTACCGCTAAATTATTTAAATTTCTCTGTCCAAGACTATTTCTCAAATAATTTTTTTTATACGTTTTAGTACAGAAAAAGATCGTTCTCCGCTTACATTACAATAAATCAACGAGAGAAAATTTTCTTAAATTGTCTCAACATTCGGAAACGGAATCTACGGACCATCGACCAAAGATGTGTACATTTTGAATGTCATTTATTTTCTCCTCTTTAACATACTTTTAATAATGTTTGACTTCGTCTTCAAGATACTGCACATCGATATCGTCCATATATTTTTTCAATAGTCTCGTAATGCATTCATTTACCTCATTGTTGCTCATCAAAGGTTTAAAAAATGCTTCAAAATCTTTTAAATCATTCTTGTATGTGTTACTTCTGGCAGAAATTTCTGCCGCGAGTCGATCATGTCGATCATATCGACTACAAATAACTGTCGTCCCATTAAATGTGTATCATACCCAGATAATTCGTCGAACTGCAGTTTTCTATTATAAATTCTAACAAAGAATTTTACAAAGATTAACTCCTAGTGACTTTCTAATTTTTGTAATGACTGACTAGTGCAACTGATTCTTTCTAGCAATTTAGCCCATAGTACTGTTAATAAGGCAAAATTATATTTATCAAAATATGCAGACAATTTTTTCGCTTCCAATTTACTAATTGGTTTTTCATTTTCATTCCTACTTATTTGTATAAAAACATTTATTATGTTTTTGTAATTAAATCGTGTAGACGGAAAGGCATCTGCCCGTGCCGACCATCTAGTATCACTTAGTCTTTTAATGAGTTTTGAATTTGCGTCAGTAAAATTAGAGCTGAGCGTAAATGAAGAAAAATAGGCAGAGATTTTGAATAAAGTCTAAATACAGAAGGTTGTTCGCACTTTATGGAAACGATTTTGTAATTTATTTTTGTCGATTACATTTTAAGATAAAAATTTGGCAACTTCAGAATAATCTCATGCTACCGTTTTGTTTCGATTGGAATTAAAATAAAAGATTTATTTAGAAAATAGCTCCTAAAATTGACAGATAGCTCGAAGGTTACATAACTGCGCTTTCCGAGGAGAAATATTAGTCTCAACAAATTATGAAGCGGTGTAAAAATCGCGGTTATGGCATTTCTAAAAAAGTATTTATAATATATTAAATTTGAATGGAAAAAAAGTCTAACTAAAAGCAAAAATGAAAACATGACCGCGAAACTTCGTCCTAAGATTATTCAAACGCAGATAA
This sequence comes from Dolomedes plantarius, assembly GCA_907164885.2. Classification (NCBI taxonomy): domain Eukaryota; kingdom Metazoa; phylum Arthropoda; class Arachnida; order Araneae; family Dolomedidae; genus Dolomedes; species Dolomedes plantarius. Next base: position 15,364,780 of record OU015500.1, on the reverse strand, counting down.
ATATCAAGAAAGTAAAGTCTCTGATCCTAAAAGACAATCCGCCTACTCAAAGATCATTTGCATCGAAACTTGGAATATCTTCCGGCACTGTAAGTAAAATCATTCATAAAGATTTGAAGTTAAAAAAGATGTTTAATTCTAAAGTTCATCTGCTTTTTGCCAAAGCATATTGCTAAAAGGAAAACAAATCGTAGGAAATTATATAAAAAACACCTAGCTGCTGAAAAATGAAAATTTGTGTTAACACTCGATAAGGCATGGGTGTATTTAAGTGACTAATACAAAAAGATCAATTTTCTATTGCTCAACTGACGGGGATGACCGTACGAAATGGCCTCGTAAGTCTACAGAAAAGTTCCCAAAGGGATTCATGATAGTTGTAGGATTTTGTTACAATTGCAAATTAAAAATCCAAAAAGTCTCAAGTAAAGCCAAAAATAATTCACTCTACTATCAGCAGAATATTTTAGAACCAATTTTTGAAGAAAAAAAATCCAGTATTATATGGATAGGACATTAATAAAGTTCAACTTCATACGCGCAAAGCCTCTAGTTACACGTCTAAATCAACTGCTGCTTATTTAGCAAAGAAAGAATCAGAAACAGGAATAAAGTGTATCCCATTTAATGAAATACCTGTAAAATCACCTGACGCTTCTCCAATGGACTTTTGTGCTTTCAGTTTATTAAAGCGAGCCTTACGAAAACGGCATTCAAGAACACTGAACGGACTTCGGAAAACGGTCCAAGAGGAATGGTGTAAAATTGACATGACAGAGCTAAGAAAAAGTTTACTTTCATGGGAAAATTCGAGCTAGAGCTATTGTCAAGAACCATGGCTACCAGATAGAAGCAAATCGCCGCAAAAAATATGGCATTTATGCATAAAACGTAACTATCAAAATCGTTTCCATAAAGTGCGAACGGCCTTCTGTATTTTATATCCCCAGAACATGTATTAACGGCACAATTACCTATTAAATTATTTGGTTTATTTGAGGGCCCCTGGGTCTTCTAGGGTTGCACCTCCACCGCCTGTGCGGAAATCCGCCACTGCACACCGGGCAGTAGGTTCGATTCCCGCGTAAAGCGTGGTTATAATCTGGGTTACTCGTCAGTCTTCAACCTGCAAAAAGAGCCCCGCCTAGAAAGAGAGGCAGCAATCTACCATCCATCACTGTTGTCATCGTCTGTAAAAAAAGGAAAATTCTTCTGTGTGCTCGTTTATGTTTCTATTTCCTGCCTCGTCTTCATATGTACTCTGGACTGGGGTATCAGAAAAGCGTGAGCATAAGAGCCCTTAGTAACAACAACAGCAAGTAATATTGACTTTTGACGTCCTCGATGAAAATAATTAAATCACGAATTGAAAAACGCACTAAGTGGGACAAAAAAAATTCTTCAAATCTTCAAGCACACACTTCAAGCTTTCCACCATACTAAATATCCAATAACAGCGTCATTATTATACTTTCGTTATCTTATTGTATTACTTTCGCATAAATTCTGACTCTAATCACAAATTCATAATTATTTTTAATTTGGGGTTGTATAAGATGCGACCTAACGGGGCTTGTGGGAAATAAGTGCTTATAAATATTAGAATGTTTGAATTCGAAGGCATGAACATTTTTTTAAATATTGTTATTATGAAATTTAATAAAAGAGTATATAACGAATGAATAACAAATAATGATATGAGACGAGGTGTCATGGGAAAATATTTAATGCCCAATTTCGGGGCACACCTTAACCTTTATTTTAATCTAACGTATGCATAAATTAAAAGTAATTTTTTCTCTCTTAATAAACAGTGACATTTGATGAGGAGTCATATTTTATTTTCCTTATTATAATACCCGAATATTAAACTCTTTTACAAATACACGATTATTTTTGCAAGTAAACAATTATTTCGTAACATTAGTACCTAAGATATTAAAAAAATTTCCAATTGTTACAATAACATACAAATTATCCAAGAATCTATAAATTTATTTTACCTTAATAAAAGACGATTAATACTTTTTAGATATCAAAAATAAAAAGTTGTATGGAAACAAACATATACTTGCATTTCTACAAACCGTAAAAAAAAAGATAATCACATCAGCAAATACGAAACTGCTGCATTTTTGCAGATTTGTATATGAAACTAATGGTCTCGGAAAAAAACTTATGTTGCATAAGAAAGTTGCACTGTTGAGCTTAAAAAAATAAGGTTTTTAAGGCTTGAAAACAATATTTGTATATTTATTTAGACTCTTTCATATTATTTTTTTTTTCCTTTCTAGGAGCTGCAACAATACTGAAAATCAAGGCCTATTTAAGTCAGTGGAGACCTTATTCCTTTGGAAAGTAAGCCATTAAGAGATCCGTATAGGAAACTTTAGTAGTCTCTAGAACAGGGGTGGGCATTAAGTCGATCGCGATCGACCGGTGGACCACCAAGACATTTTGGGGTGACCGCCTTTACTACGACCTAAGACGCGCATACTAAAAGAAACATATTTATAGAACAACGACGCCATAGACACAGTTTTTTTTTATTGTAGTTGTGTATGTAACCACATATTCCGTATTTATTAAGTTTTAATAAATATTGTAGAATTTTTTTTTAGCTCACCACACCTACGCCACTGGGTGGACCGCAACACCTTGATAAAATTAGAAGTAGCCCGTACCCTGGAAAAGTCTGCCCACCCCTGCTCTAGAAGCATACTGTTGAGAAATACAGGAGCTCTATAATGTTATGAATTTAAAAATCAATAATCTGTCCTCCTCTAGATTTATTTAATCCCTGATACATTTTGAACAGTATATCTGTGTAATCAAGCAAAAAAGTATTCATTCATACTAAAAAAAAGTCATATTCCATAGATTGATTCCTGAATCCCTAAACATTAAACAACAGGAATGAATAATGAGAATTACAGAAACTATATAATAATATGAATTAAAAAATTAATCTGTCCCTCTCTAGAATTATATAATCCCTCTTACACATCTCCAAATCGCTGTGACAATAGATGAGTGTAATCAAGCAAAGACACATTTTCATATCCACGAAAAACGTAGTGTCCCGAAGGTTTATTCACAAACCTCAAGCATTAACTAATATTGATATCACCTGTTTACTTTTACCTGCCACTTTTCCTATTATAAACATACTGGCGCCAAAGCGTACAGTTTTGAATGCACAGGAAAGATGAAGTAGTCTGCTTGTATATATAAAAATACAAACAAAGACCCCAGCCCACCTTGTCACTTCTGAGATTCTTCCGCAAGACGCATGGCAAGGCGGTTAAAACCATAAAAACTGCTAACCGTTCAGTGAAAGAGGAACCTGGCGGCTGTTGCATTCGACGCTGCCCCATATCTGTTCCCTCCAGAGTTTCCAGCTAGCCCCACCTCTTGTTTCCTATCATTTTATCGCCTTCAACTCATAATTCCTTGGAACCTGTCGTGGCAGACCGTAGGGGGCAATACAATCCCGCCGTTGCGTCACGCCGCACCCCCCCCCCCCCGTATCGTAACTGTTGCAGTGTACCAAAAGTGAAGAAATAAATCTCCAACACCCCAACTCGCGTTAGGTGAGATAAGGTCTACTTGCGTAATACGAGCCAAATTTATTGCTGGCCGTAGATCTTCCGTGGTTGTTAGCATGCGGGATTTTACCGGAGGCGACCATTACGTGTGTGAAGGGGGAGTTTTAGTGTTTAGGGGAAACAGAATGAAAGTGCCATCAACAGCGCCAGTGGTCAGGGAGGTGGGTCAGTGTTACTGAGCGCTATATCAGTTTGAGAAACCCCGAGGAATGTTCGTGGTTCTTTTTCCAATCATGAGATGGTAGTTTGTTTTTCTAAGTTAATATATATATATATATATATATATATATATATATATCCTAGATAAAATCTGTGCTCAGATGGAAAAATGTTATAAGAAATTTACGTGAGGCTTTTAGGGGGGGGGGGGGGAGGGAGTCGAGCCGAATCTCACCCACTCTCACGTGGGGGAAAGGGGGGTCTCGGCAAATATCACGTCATTTTTTTCCCGCAAGAAACAGTGTAAAATTGTGAGAAAACTGGGTTATATTAAGTAAAACATGTTTCTACACTAAAATATGGCTAAATCCTACACAATAGTTCTAGTAGTCACTCTTGAGTCCCCGTGGACTGAATTAGAATGAATATTCTTTTACGAATTTTAGTAGTTCCTATTTAAGTATTTTATTGTTAGATTTTCTCACTGTGATTCTAGACTACGTTCATAGTAGTCTTAAATACTAGTCTTAACTAAAAATAATTAAGCAAATTATGTTTTTTTTTAAATAAATAGAAAGCAATCAAGCACAGATTAACATATTTACACTAAAAATAAGCATTTTGAAAAATCTCACGTGAGATTAGGGGGAGGAGGGGGGCGAGAGCCAAATCTCACGACATCTCACCAGGGGGGGTGAGGGGTCGAAAAATCGCCTCACGTAATTAATGGAAGCCCCCTGACAGCAATTCTGTGATTCAAGATGTCATGAAAAATCAGTAATTTGTTTTGCATGAGCAAACGTGGTACCAATGTTTTAGAAAAATAGTTGGCAATTACTTACAGTAGTTACAGTAAATAGAAAATATCGGCGAGCGAGAATCCGGAATGTAAAAAACTCATTTTTAAGAAAAGTTTCTTGTAACAATTTGCCATCTGAGCACATAATTACACCTCCGATTCCCTAAACGGAGGGTGAAGCAAAACGTACAGTAATAATAATAATAATAATAATAAAACTAACAAAAATATAGGAAGGAATTAAAACTTCAAAACAAAATAATAAAGTGGTTGAGCAGTAAAAGAGAAAATTTTACAGGGTTCTTCCTCAGATTTTGAGCTGCCAATTAGAAGGGCTTTTAAACTCTTTTTAAAGACTAAGGATCTGAGGATGTTCCAGATAATTTGTTTAGTTTGTCATTAAAACAAAGACATATCTTTGCAAAATTTTCACATCAGTAATCGATGGCAAAAATTATTCAATATAAGCAAGTAATAAAATGTCAACGACAAATATTAAAAATTTTAAATATTCAAGATTTACTCATGTTTATATAGCTTTAGCTTTCCAGTGAATTAGAATATAGTGAATTTCACTAATCGCTTATGTTTGGTTTGGAGAGCTAGGTCAATTTTTTGCTACACGAGGGCTAATTCGACCGGGACCTACTGCTACAAACAAAAGCAGATTCCGAACGGCTACAAACGTCAATGCCAAGAGTGGGACTTGAACCCACAGACTATGGTACCGAAGGCCAGCGACCTAGCCATTCTGCCATCATCCGGCGACTAATTACTTAGGAACGGAGAAACTTTCAAATTAAGCTGTATCAATTAACATAATTAAAAATTACATAGTTGAAAACATGGATAAACGATGACTATCAAGCAGAAAAATGAGAGATATGACTAAATAAATATACGAAAGTGCAACTTTAAAATTTTCCATGTTTTACACTGGAAAAGATACACTACCACAGCAAACAGAAGACATACAATTCCATTTCTTAGAATAGAAAAAATAAAGACATCAGCAATTACAAATCTTCTAAATTTTTGCGCATTTTCTGTGTATAGTTTTCAGTGTACACTTTCATGCCATGAAAAAGGGATAAATTTATTGATGAGTATTTATTTGAAAAAAAAAGTCTTTAAAAGCTAAGCTTTTTAAAGGATTTGGTATTAAAACTGGGGCATGTCGGGGAGACCTTGAAACATTAGAAAATTAAGCCTTAAAAGCCCTTTTAAATCCTGAACACCCAGAATTAATTTTCTTCTCATTAAATACAAGAAATTATTTACGACTATTAATGGGAAACAATAACATCAAAGTGTGAAACAAAGAGTTTCAGTTGGAGGGCCCTAACTAGAAGGGTAACGGGGGAGGGATGTACCTCTACGTTTAAAAAACAAAAAAAATGCATGAATGAGATAAATGAAAACTTACAATTTTATTCACTTTAATAATTAAAAGAGTATCGTCAACAAGCTAACATACTAAATTTTCTCTTAGATTGATGACACCCCTCCAAACTGTTTATGCTTATTTAAAGTATATAGAGTAATTTTATTTTTTGTATAGATCTGATGTTCATAACCCTGTTTAGAGCAAAATCCTAGCAGCGCCACTGAATTGTTCAACTTTATTATTAATATGCGTGCATTTGAAGTCAGGGCGTAGCTGAGCATTTAGGGGCCCCGGGCAAGGACGCTAATTGGGGCCCCTGGGTAAATAATGAAACATTTTTCTGGAGCCCGGGGCCCTCTTACCCCTGTCATTGTCCCGGTTGCCCCAGCCTAGTTACGCCCCTGCTTGAAGTTCTCTACTGGAAAATCTACTGGATATCTTATCAAAAATCTTGATTATTTTAACGGATGAAACATCTAGTGTACTAAACCCTTAACAGATGGCGCAGTCTACAAATTTCCTTTAAAACGATGCAACTCAGTTCGAACTCCTGTAATGATAGCAAACATCGCTTTTGGGAATCGAATAACTGATCACTCTCCAGTTATTTTTTTGAAATAAACAAGTTTTCAATTTAACTTATCTTTCAAATGTTTATATTAGTAAACATGCGAGTGCATAATTTTAAGATGGAAAATCGGAAAAAATTAGTTAATGTCATCTATAATTCGTAAAAATTATTAAAGAGCCCTTTGTGTAATAAAATATTTTGAGAACTGAAACTCTAAAGATCTATGAAGACTGATAACAGCGTCAGAAAATAGCATTTATGTTGAAAACGCCCAATCTGTTCTTAAGGTTAGAAATTTTAGAACCAGTACTAACGAATGCATATGAAATAAATACATAGGTCTTGATTTTTGTAACCAAAGGATTAAGTAAAATTGAAAAGAATGGCCTCTATAAAATGAGTGGAAGGCCTGATAGAAAGAAAAAGAAATTAAAAAAAACTTAACTTTTTGACATTCTTTACGATTTTGCAGTTTAGAACACGAACTTAGAATTAACTACGCAGATCACTTGGTTACATAGGCGTAGCGTCGGGGTGGCACGTGCCCCCACGCCCCAACTTAGCTTGAAATAAATTAAAACGTTAATAGAAGTTCAGTTAAGATCGGAAAATTGTAGAAGACTTTTTTAAAAGTTGGTTTATTCCCGCTTTTTCAAACTGTGAAGCTGAAGATTCCGATTATGTCTTTAGCCTTAACATAGTTTTCAACAATGATATGATCCATAACAAAAATGCTAGATTTTTTTCTCATTTTATTTAAATTATATTTATTTTTGTCATTGTATAACTTTTGAATACTACTCAAACATCAATTCTATTGTTATTCAATTAAAAAAAATCCTAATATTTCATATTTTAAGGACCTCACCAGGAAGTCAATGCGCGGAGAAGGGCCCTAACTGAATTCTATTCGTGCCCCCCCTTGCTTTAACAAACACTTGCTTTAACAAAAAGGATTGAGGGTTTGTAAACAGATGATGCTTCTTAATTCTGTTCCCCATACCCTAAATACATATACTTGAGATTGAATGCTCATACATTTGAAATATCCAAAAGTATGCTTGTGCTGCCCCACCCACATTACCGTTTGTGGCTCTAACCAGAAGAGAGTTTGTCCAAGCTTTGGTTAGTCCTTTAAACTAATAGCATAGAAAACTGATTCAATTTAAAATTACTGAAATACAGGGCCCGATTTAGAAAATTCTTGACTATAGGGACAACTCGGGATCCCCCCCCCCCCTAACACTGATGTGGGCGTAAAATTTCCAAAATTGACACCAAAAAAAAATCATGAATCATTGTGAAAGTACCATTTTACCAAGAATTGGCTATTTGAAGCGTAGAAACGTAGAACATTATCAAATAACAAAAAGCAATACAACATATTAACTTCATCATTAAAACACCAATACAATGCAACCAGAAAAACTTATTTATCCCTTATATACACTATAACATACATATGATGAACTATACATATAACTATACATATGATGAACCATACATATAACTATACATATGATGAACCAGTCAATCAAATTTGAAAGGATATATAAAAAAATTGCTATTAAAAGAGATAAGATAAAAAAATTGAATTGGGAATTTTTCTTTTTTAATTTTATAATAAAAATTTTGGGGGGCCCATAGGCCCGGGCCTAAAAGAAAATCAGGGCCTGCTGAAACATACCTACAAGAATATACATTCACACCCCCGGCAAGAAAAGTGACAAGTCAAAAAAGGGCAAATTTGAGGTTATGTCATTGAAAAATATGTATGAAGTGCCCCATCGTGCACGAAAAGTGACGCATCTCTATCTCGCAATTTGTCCACCTGACGGCAGTTGTTTTCGTTTTATTGTAATGCTAGTTTAAGCTGTATAGTATTCTTTCAGTTGATTTTTCTCAAATGCTGTATTGTTGAGTTGTGTCACTTGTCTTGCCTGGGTACAATATGAAATATATAAGAGATCGAGATATTTTACATCAGAAACGCATTTGAAACATTATGAGACGCTCAGCTATTCAGAACATGAAATAATCCCCTACAAATTTTTAAGCTCCAGCTAATAGTTCAAATTATGTGACATGCAGATTTAGCATTTCCTTCAAATGCTAGATCTAAAATGCTTACTTAGAAGGAAACGAAAATAAAACGTTTCATAATGAGGTTGAAACAATTCGTTGCACCCCTTTGCTCAAATTAAACACTACATATACGTTAATATCACTTAAAAAGCAAATATCTCACATCAGAAAATACACGTAATATACAAAAGAATAAAACAACTGATTTTTTTATATATATACTCATTATAAATATCAAAATTGCTTCATTAAAATTTAAGCTTTTTTTTTTGTTTCATTCAGATTAATGAACTCCCCCCCCCCTTTTTTTACACGCATTTAAAATATATTTCGCATCTTCCGAGAAACAATGAGCAGTGTTACAGTATAACGTACATTTTCTGTAAAGAGCTAATAAAGTTTTGAAAATGGTATTCCGTTATATTATCCGCTAAGTCATGCTAAGTGCTGATATTAAAATACAAAATTAGAAAACAGTAAGTAAATTGAAAAATTCATAAAATATTATATTACCTGAGAGTATTCCGACGTACAGTCGTTCCCGATGTAGGTGATAGCCAAGGTTGTTCTCCAATACCGCAAGCAACGGATCCTAACCCTTTGGTCACGCAATGCTTCGACGTCTTCCGTAAAAAGTCGCACGATACCGCAATCCGAACTGGCGAGCGTACTGAATAATACTGATCTGACCAAGACGTTGTGTCACCCCTTTTGAGCCGAGAGTTGCAATGGGATTGGTCAGTTGTCGCCAGCGAGGTTTAGCCCCCCAGTTTGGGTAGGGCCAATCTCCCTGTAGGAAAAACCAGTGGGGAGGGAAGACCCTAGGGGTCACTGCAAACCTAACTTTACACTTTCACCCGATTCGGCTTTTGGTCTATTTTCGAACTTGGGTAAATGACTCCCCCTTTGCCTGTAAGTAAATGTAAATTCCTGAATTCCGTTACGCATTCACTATTGCCAAATCAGGGTATTTGTAGCTAGATTTAGCCTCTTCTAAAGGATTTTGTCAATAACTTAGTGTATGAGTGGTAACCGTTGTCTTACTTTTAAAAACATCAGTGATTGATTGACTGTGGTATCCATAGAGTAAAATACAAAAAAAAAAACCTCACATACATGAGGTGATAACAGTATGTTTCAAACCTGTAGCGTTATTTTTAGCTTCGCAAAAATATGAGAATTGCAGTATTCGACAATATCCTACAGCATCTTTTTTTTCAATTAACAATGTGTCACATTTTCATGGCACGGTTACGATGTTCACTCGGTGTTTCACGAGTTGGAGTATTTTCAAAGTCTAAAGCTGATCCTTGTTCATGTTAAGTGCTGGCTTAACGGAACGATTTTACAGAAGTTTTATTAAAAATAGGGAGTTGTACGCAAACTAAAATACATTACGGGGAAAAAAAGTAATTTTCGATAGTGATCCAACTTTTTTTTTTTCCTTCTCTACAAATCTTTCATATGCTTTTATAACATTCAGCATTAATTTAATACTTGGCTTAAATATACAAAGAGGAAGAATTGGTACCTTTTTGTTCTCTAACTGGCATAAATTGTGCTCGAAGGTTTTGATAGATATTTGAATTGCTAAACAACAATAAAAAATGATGTGAAGCTGTAAAGATTTTAGTATATTACATATTTTTATTTATTTTTAACCGGAAATAATTTAAAAGGAAAATTATTGTCAGTATGCTTACCACGAACTAGCAAAATCCCAACTCTTCTTGTAACCATTACCTTCATTTCTTATGTTTGGACAGGAAACAGGGAAAACTGAATTGATTATGGGGAAGATTAACAGTTTACCTGATGTCAATAAAAATACATTTCTAAATTCATTTTTGGAATGGGTGTAAGGACTTATTTCGAAACTATGAATGAAATACCCAGAGAAAAACACATGAAGATATTTCAAATACTTTCCCAAAAGTTGGAATAACATTAAAAGAGGAATGGTTTAAAGTAATAATTTACAACTTGAAAAGCTCACAGAGAGAAAGGGAAAAACTTGAGTATAACGTAAATTAATAAAGGCGCTTTCTACCTAATTCCATACTAGATAAACAATTATAGTGTCTAAGAATCTATGTTGAATAGCGGAATCATTATTGTCTTTCTTTTTTTCTCAATGATTGCGCTAACGTCAATAGTAATTAATGTCAAATTCTCCTACCAGAAAAATATATTGTTAATCCACATCAGTTTAAATGCACAGACGCTTACTATACCAAACATGACTTGTTGAGAAATCAAAAATTTATAGCGACTAAAATCTTTTGCTGTTTAGGCCAATAATCACTCCAGAAAGTTTAGTGTAGCATACATAAAACTTGTTTTAATATGGACTTCAAAATCATCTTCGAAATATGAAAATTTTTAAACGTTGCACAATCTTCGTATCTTCCCACTATACGAGCATAACTATCTGACGCGATGAGTAAACGTAGTAACAAATCAAAACTTTTTTTTTCTCGAACTCGAGCTATTAATCTGAATAGTACGCAATTCTGTAATTGAATAATATTTTATATTTTGCAGCAATATCAGCCAAAACGAAAAAGTATGTATCTAAGGGAAGAATGTCTCTGAATATTAATGATCTAATTCTGTTAAGTTAAATTGATCACTGATCTGAATTGAGTCCTCATTTAACCTCAATGATCTGATCACGTATTGATATAATAACTAATGCAATAACTAATACAATGAACGCTTGACCAGTTTTCGGATGGAGGACATTTCCTTATACAGTAGATTCCCGTATAGCGCGAGTTCACGCAACGCGATTTCATACAACGCTTTAAAAAAAGTGCGACGACTTTATTCGTATAACGTAATTCCCGTTATAACGTGCTATAGATTAAGGGCCTATTCACATAGGAGTCCGTTGCGTTGCGCTAAGGAAAAGATGACGTTGAGACGAAAATAAACCAATCATATGCCTCCAAACGATTAGCAATGAAATTTTTAGCGCCTATGATTGGTTTATTTTCGTCTCAACGTCATCTTTTCCAACGTTACGGACTCCTATGAGAACAGGCTCTAAAACGTGCTATAGAATTTCCCTGTTAAACACTATACATACATTTATTTTTATGCACACGGGATTTTTAACGATTTTGACAAAGTAGTTAAAGTATGCCATTTTAGATATCGCGGTAAAAACATAGTTTAAGCGGGATATATATATATATATATATATATATATATATATATATATATATATATATATATATATATATATATATTATTTATTTAACATTATAATAATCTAGCATTTTATCTCAACATCATTCGCGTCAGACAAGATTTTTACTCGTACAACACGATTTCCTGTAACGTGATTTCATACAAAACGTAACATTAGTTATCGCGTTATACGGGAGTTTACTGTATATGACATTTATGGACGTAAGAGAAATTATGCATCACGATATAAATTTTTCATACGGTGTTACAAATCTAACGGCATTTTTTTCAAAATTTCTTCAAACCTTAATATTACCTATAGAACTTAGCTAATCAGTAATATTATAAAGTTAAATGCATTAGCTATTTTAGGTTATTCGTTTTGTTCGAAGATATTAGATCCTGTGTAAAAAAATATTAGACAAAGCTCAACCAAACTCACTTTCATACATAATAAACGACATTTATTTAAAATTTCAATAATTGTTTATAGCTGAATCGCGAAAGATTAACCTTCCGGGCGATTTTCATATTTTTCTGTACAAAATCGCGAGTTAAATTTACATCTTGTATAGGTGTATCATATGGAAACTTTTGATGCAGTTAAAAAAAATATGAAAATAAGTGGACAAAAAATAGAAATATTTTTATTTATTAACTTACAACTTGCGGGAAATGTGAATATCGGGTTTGAAAAAAACACAGAAACCTATTTAGGAAATTAAATATTTCCTAGATTCAATATTATTTAAAATGACATGCATTTCTCAGAAGCGATATTTCCTAGAAGCATACCTAGTGACAACAATAAAAAATGATTAAGTTATTATTCTATATATATAAAACGCGTAGGTATGCGGCACAAAAATCGACGATATTTCTACACTCCGAATGGCAACGGCTGAAACTACCGGATATAAACATTAGCGGCCGTCCGCAATTTAAAACCGTGTGTGTGTAGTGGCGACATATGTTACAATTGCTGATCTTTTGACAAAATATGTTTAGACCTATCAAATCCAGTGTTTAGTCATGGACAGTTGTATGTAGGTTTATCTAGAGTCCGTTCTTTTGATTCTGTCACTGTAGTGTCTCCTACTTTTGAAATACTCAACTGTGTATATTAAGAAGTTTTATGAATAACGTAGTTGTAAACCACGTTACATTTTAGTACTTGCTGAATTTTTCCTCTATTTTATAAGAGAAGAAATTTCCCCAACAATTTATTTGATATGATTAAGTGGAGATATCTGAATTGTGAACAATAGCACATACAGAGAGTGATTTAATATACACTATATTTTAGTACTTGCTGAATTTTTACTCCATTTTTTAAGTGAAAAAAAATTATCCCCAACAATTTCTTATTTGATGTAATGATAAAGTGTAGATATCTAAATTTTGAAAAATTGTACATACAGAAAGGGATGTAATTTTTAAAATCATTGGTGTTGGGTTTCCCAGTCTTATCTTTAACTCTGTTCTGAAGTAATGGAAATTCACATTTTTTAATCACTATGTTTTAGAATCAGCCTTATAATGAATTTAGCAATGATTATAAGTTTTTTGGCTGAGCTCCCACTACCCCTTAACAACGTACATTTATGATGACAGGTAATGGTAACATTCCTTACATAGGTTACTTTCAGTTGATTTGTTTTGCAAAAGAAAATATAAAACTAAAAGCGACCATGTTGGTCGCGCAGCGACTAGTACATTTAAATTTAGTGACGTAACGTCTCCCTAAATCTATATACTATATAAAACAGTTCCGTAACTGACTTACTGACTGACATACAACGCACAGACCAAACCGCTGGACCTATAGGGCTGAAATTTTGCATGGTGATTCTTCTTATGGTGTAGGGGTGCACTAAGAAAGATTTTCGAAAAATTCTTCTTAGATTTTTTTAAATTAAATTTTTAAGCTGTTTTTGTAACTTTTCTTAAGTTTACATTTAAAATAATAAATTGAGGGTTATAAAATTTATATCACGAGAAAGATCATAAAAATTCCTTTAAAATGAAATCTTTTTCGAACCTTTACCTCAATTTTCTGATTTTTGGTGAATTTTTAAAGATTAATTTTTAGAATTTAATTTATTAAATGCTGATCACGTGATTTCTTTTCTGGTACTTTAAATAAATTTATCGTCACGTGCATTACAACTAAATAGACAAAAAAATATTTTTTTTTCTTTCTAAGGCAGCAGACGATTGGATATTATCCAAAAAAAAATAAATATCCCTTACGATTTATATATATATATATATATATATATATATATATACACTCAAGAGCCAAAACATTATGACCACCCCTACATTTTGCAATGAATTCGCCTGGATGACGTGGAAGGCACGTGATCAGGTGGAAGTGGTATTTAACTGTTGCTGGAGAGTCTGAAGAATCATTCTTTCACTTACTTCTGTGTGTGATGGGAAAGGCTGCGGATCTAAGCGACTTTGATAGAGGGCAGATTGTAATGGCTCGAAGGCTCGGAACAAGTATTTCCGAAACTGCACGACTCGTGGGTTGTTCGCGACCGACAGTTGTTAGCACCTATGCAAAGTGGATGAATGACGGTGAAACCAGCAGTAGACGACATGGTGTTGGACGTCCACACGCTATCAAAGAAAAAGGTCGTCGGAGACTGTCTCGCATGGTGAAGCAAAACCGGAGCCAGACAGTGGCTCAGCTGACAGCCCAATACAATGCAGGGCCAAGTAGAATAGCATCGCAGCACACTGTTCAGCGGACACTGTTGGATATGGGGCTACGCAGCAAACGTCCCACTCGTGTGCCTTTGCTGACCAAGCGTCATCGCCAACTGCGCCTGCGCCGGGCCCGGGAACATCGCGACTGGTCCATGGATCAGTGGGAGAGAGTTGCCTGGTCAGATGAATCACGGTTTGTCATTCATCACGCCGATGGCCGTGTCAGGATACGCCGTCTTCCAGGCGAACTGTTTCTCCCTCGATGTACAGTAGGTCATACACAGGTTGGTGGTGGCGGTATTATGCTTTGGGGGACGTTCTCTTGGGCGTCTCTGGGACCCGTGGTTGTGGTAGAGCAGACCATGAATGCTACAGGGTATCTGAACATCATTGCGGACCAGTTGCACCCTTACATGGCCTCTGTTTTTCCAGCTGGAAATGGAATGTTCCAACAGGACAACGCCCCGTGTCACAAGGCTAAAATTGTGTTGGAGTGGTTCCAGGAACATGATGCTGAATTCCAGTTAATGGTGGGCCAACTCGTTATTGACAGGTGGTCATAATGTTTTGGCTCTTGAGTGTACATATATATTATCAATTGTATAGATTTATCGTCGCATTTATTATAAATAAATAAATATATATATATATATTATATTATTGGCATTAATTTCATACATTGACCGTTGTATTTAATTTGAATGTACTCCGTAGCGAAGCGCGGGTTTTCAGCTAGTTTAAATATATAATAAAATTCATTCGACAGGGAGGTAACGCTTTCCTGTGTTCAGACACTCTAAAGATTCAATGTGACCGGATAAAAGCGTCGAGTCGCCCTCAGGAAGCTTCAGGAAGAGTAGTGGTAACTATAGTACATGGGCCGGGCCATCCACTGTAGAATGATATAGCAATGCATAAAACTTCAGTGATTGGTAAAAAACGAAAGTAGGAAGGAAAATAGAAAATGGGGAAAACAAGAAGCTTCGATAGTACAAGTGAAAGTAAAACATGGGGGAAAATAGAGACTGAACGAACAAAGAACACGACAAACAATTAAAAGCTACGAGCAAGAATGGCACAGGGCCGTTTCTTGTTAAAGCGTGGCCCTCCGAAATTAAAGAAATAAGTAGATAGCGATTTCGGCGTCGCCCATGGCTGTATGGTAAATAGATGTAAAAATAATATATTGTGATAGTTTTTACTCATTATGTGTTATTTACAACGAATAAAACATGATCTTATAATTAAAACTGCACTATTAAATGTAATTTGTTATTTCGTTAGATTTTTAATACTATTGATATTACTGATGAGTTGTAATCTTGTAGTAATTTCGGTATTTCACGCGGTTCGATTAATCTCATGCTGAATATGGTAAAGGTTTAGACGTGTTCAGCATTAGGGAAAGAAACTAACTGAAGCCCCTCTCAGAGATTTTCTACTTATTTTTGTTTGGTTACAATGAATTTTTATCTTATCGATGTCACGATAAGCGAATTGAAATGACGTAGTTTAGCATCGAAAGTGCGTAATCTGTTACACGCAGTTTCTTTAAAAAACTGATGACGATGACCTCACAGTAGTTTACTTAATGATTCATGTCGTATAAAGAAGATATAGGAATAAGGAAGAGGAAGTTAGAATCTTGATAAAAGCTAAAAATTAAACAATTTCACGTGAAGATGTCGTGGGAATTGCACAGTAATAGCTATGATTTCTAAATTTGCATTTTCTTTAGTCTTAAAATTATCGAGTTAAATTCTCTAAATGCCCGATTATCAGTGCTTACATTAGGTTGTAACGAAAGTTTTCTGCAAAAAACGTTCTTAATAAAGTTAGAAAAAACATGAAAGCAGTACCTTTAGTGCGGGCTGTAATCACTACCTAAATCTATGATTTTCTGCCAACGTTTTGGTAGTTATTCAAAGCCTTCGGCCCAGAAACTTGGTGGCCTCGAGTCCAAAAATCTCATTTCGGACGTCCTGTGCAGAGTGGAAGATAGCACCATCAAGATTTAGCTGCAGGTGTGAAAAAAGGTAGAAGTCCGAAGGAGTGATGTCGGGGCTATATGGTGGGTGTGGTAAAAGATCCCATTCGAGTCCGTATAGAGTTCAGCCGGTGAATGCAGACACATGTGGTCTTGCATTATCTTGATGGAACAGTACCTTCTTTCGCTGGAACTCATTTCGATGTTTTGCCTTGATAGCAGCGTCAACACGGACTAGCATCTCGCTGTACACCATACTGTCGATAGTTTTACCTTTTTACAGATATTCTTTGTGGATAATACCACGGAAATCGGACCAGATACAAAGCATGATCTTTTTGTTAGTCAAATTGCGCTTTGCGACGCTGCCGACGGGGCGTCATCAACATCAGTAGGCCGGCTAAAGCGCTTTGCTTCTTGAATGCCACAGTCCCTGTTTTTGAACTTTCAGTACCAAAGCTTCACAGTGTCATATGATACAACAGTAGTACCTAAAGCTGTACACGTGATTCGGTGACATTCTGTAGCTGACTTTTTGCAACAGAACTGGAAGTAAATGATGGTTCTAATCTGGTAGCGTGATAGTTCTATTTCAGACACCTTGTACTTAATGATAACGATATTTTTTTTACAAATTTCACAGCACAGTGTTCTAAAGCAAGTCTCTTTCTTTCAAATGCCAAAAATCGTTTGACAAAATATGATTAAACACGCCAAAGCGAACTGTTTGCGAAGACGATATTTGCGGTGGCGGGAAACTTTCGTTACAACCTGATAAAACGAAAAGTGGGTAGGGAAAATCGGAAGATAGGAATAATACAGAAAGTGTACAGATAAATTGCGCTATTCTGAGGATTTTTTATGTTCTACATCAGGGGTTCCCAACCTTTTTCCTACATCGACCCCTTTTAAAAGAATGATTTTCTTCATCGACCCCCTCCTATTTTTCTCTATAATATACAGCATACAATATAATTATAATACTAATAATTGCACCTAAAACACTTAAAGATAACAATTTGACTAAGAATATAAACAAAAAATTGGTTCATTAGGTTTATGTTTCATTATTTTTGTACTAATTTCATTTTTAATTTCACGAGTATAAACAAGAATTCAGAAACACATATTGTAATTGCACAAACATCCCCAAGAGAAAAAAATGAAACTGCTTGTGATTGGTTGCATCGGAAGGACCCATGTGCTGTTTAAGGTCTATTGGATTTCCCCAGTTCTGCCTATTGTTGGTATACAAATAAAAACCGACGGCGGCATTCGAGGCATATACAAAAGCGTCATGACATTCGACTTTAGATTCATGGACCACTCCGCTCTATGCAAATCTGTATTTATACTTATTAAAACGGATATTATTATCTAATAATTACATTCCTAAAAAACTAAATTGAATTTTAAAACAGAAAAATTTATCATAGACCCCCAATAGACCCCTGGAACACTATAGACCCTTTTTAAACTTCCATAGACCCCCAAGTGGTCCACTTGGACCCCGTTGGGAATCCTTGTTCTACATATCGAAATTTAATTGGTGTTTCGTTAAAATACTAATAAATTTGGCATAGATTTCTTAGTATTCCCTGTGGCAATAATTTGTTATCTTCCTTTGTTCCCGAGCCCTGTTGATATTCTTTACAAAAATTTGTAGTTTTTTTCCCACATTTTTCATTTATTATACATGTACAATCTTTATTATAGATTATACGCTCCAAATAATCATGGGTTCAGTATATAAATATTTATATTGATATATATTTCCCCTAATTTCAACTCTTAATAGAAAAAGAAAAAATTCTTTATGTGTCTTAATTTGTTCATATATAAATCCAAACATACTCCTTTCTCTACAGTGCTGTAAAAAGTCTCTTTTTTTCTTTTAAGGAGGATCTTATTTCCTAAAATATTTTTCAGGAATATTTTGCAATTATCAAAAGAAACGCAATTGAAGATGTTCATTTTATAACAGGAATTTAGCTTGAATGCAGTGATCCATGGAACTATAAAAAGGTAGACCTCGCTTGAAGTACTTCCGCACATAGAAAGAAATAATACAAAGTTCAAAACATCATATTAAGAAAAAAAACATTTGTTTGCAATATTCGACCCACAAAAAAATAAGCTCTCTAATTAAGCTGTCAGATTAGCAAGACCATGAGGTTAGAGTGAGATTCAGCTGACAAAGTGTAACTGTCGTTTAATGCGTCTTCGTTTACAAAAACCCTGCATTTCATTTATCATCATTTATAATAATTAATTGAAAAGGAAGGTGTATGAATTCCTAAAAGGGAGGTTTTTGTTTTGTAAAACTGATGGTACTATTTGGGTTATCCTTAAACTTAATGCGGCACTGTATGTATTGTTAACGGATTCCTGATATTTAGATGTATAACCCTACTCTTTCTAAAGTCCTGAGAATATTAGATATTTAGATTTAGGGGCGATTTAGGGGACGATTTAGGGGTGATGCAGTAATTTACGGGAATCAGGGGGATTGTAAAATGAAGAAAAGAAACAATCTATCAGAACACATGTGGTTCGTTATATGAAAATACAAAATATTCCTGAAAAATATTCTAGGGAATAAGATCCTGCTTAATATGTATATATACAGTAGAACCCCGATTTTACGTTGTCCGCTTCGTACGTTATCCCGCTTCCTACGTCATTTTCTGCTGGTCCGTGAAAATTGCCTATACCGGTAATGTTAAAATATCCCAATATGTAAACCAAGAAGCAAATTTACAAAAAATTGTTAGTATTGAACGTACTGTAGTAGAAATTGCATCTAAAAGCAAAAAACAAGTAAAGATTACACATTTTCCCAATAGTTCATCCGGTAAGTGTCAATTTTTTAATAATATGCTTAGATTTTTTTTAACCTCAATTTTACGTTTTTCCGTTTCGTACGTTTTTTACCGCTGGTCCCTAGAAAAACGTAAAATCGGGGTTTCACTGTATATATACACTGCTTGACAATTGCTAAGGAACAGTCACATTTTTTGGAATATTTCATAATATACATTGATTTAAGAAACGAAACTTCGTACATATTTAGTAGAGATACTGTGAATTATATATTATGCAAAATGTTACAGGAAAAAGAAGAAAACGAAAAACAAAAAAAGATGCTCTTTGGAACATTTCCAAACATCCACCAAAAATGGGTCTTCCTGCCAGAATGAAACAGTTATGAGTATCTTAGTAAGGTGTGTGACCTCCTCGGACACTAGTGCACATTTTGGATCTATTTTTCATGCTGTCTACTAAAGTATTGACGAGTCCTTGGGGAATATTGTCCCACTCCTCTCTCAAGGCGATTTTCAGTTCTTGCATGGTTCGGGGAGGGCAAGTTCTTTAAGAAACACGTCTGCCAAGAGCAAACCAGGCATGCTCTATAAGATTTTGGTCAGGAGAGTAAGCAGGCCATGTCATACGTTCAATATTTTCACTTTCTAGTTTGTCCGATACTTCAGCGGTCCTGTGTGGGTGTGCATTGTCGTCCATAAGCAAAACATCTGGATCTACCGCAATCCTAAAAAGACGAACATAATCCAGAATAATCTCTATACAATACCGCTGCGATGTAACGGTACCTCGCTCAAAGATGTGAAGCGGTGTTTTACCATTGTGCATAATGTCTGCTCAGACATCACGCCTTGGCCATACCGATGACGTTCCTGAACATTCTGTGGTGCATAACGTGTTCCCCTCTCACTCCATACTAACTGGTAGCCAGAATCACTTGTCACAGTGAAACGGGATTCGTCAGAGAACATCACTCTGGACCACTCTTGCTGACCCCAACCAATATGTTCCTTACACCAACGTAATCTTTCTCGACGATGGCATGGTTGAAGTGGGATGCATTGAACAGGCTTCCGTGCATACAAGCCAACCTGATTTAATCGCCTAGAAATCGTTCTGGCTGATACATTTGTACCGGTAGCTGTTGCAAGGTCTGCAGCTATCTGACTAGGAGTGAGATGGCTGTTCCCTTTCGCCACTAGGGATACATATCGATCTTCTTGAGGTGTGGTGTTCCTTTCACGACCACCGGCATGCTTTCGCATAGCATTTTCACCTTCAGCGGCCTTTTTAAATCGCGATATGACACTTTTTGCCACTCCCACTACTCTGGCCACAGTAGTGACACTTTGTCCTGCTTCGAGCCGTCCAACTGCTCGTCCTCCATCGTACGCACTCAAATGTTGTCTTGCAGACATTTTGCACTTAATTATAGCCACACCACACTGATTTTCACAGAAATAACTGACAAAAACCTATGGCACTATTTTCGTCAAACACCTAACTGCATGAACTTTCGAATGAATAAAAATCGCAGAATTGGAGTTTAGTAGAGGAGTCCCTTGGCCTGACGGCTGTATCTCCTGTAAGCAAGATAAATGTTTTCACGGTGGAAGTGCTCAGTAGATAAAATTTTTAAGGAGAATTAAGTATTAAGGTGAGAATAACGCGTGAAGTAAAGAAAAATAATTTAACATTAAAGTAGGAAAACAACAAAAAAGTTAATTTTAAGAGAGAATAATAATTACAAGTAAAAGTTACAATTACGCCGCTTACACATGAGAAAAAAAAAAGTTTAGTAGAGAATTAAGATCCACGGAAAAAAAAAATAAATAAATAAAAATAAAAAGTAATAGTAATAAAGTTAAGAAGCCCAGCAAAGCAGAAGTTGTCAAAGTACAAGACATATTTTTTTGTGCTTTTTTTTTTTATTTAGTTTTTTTTTTCAATTTTTTTTTTGGATTTTAATAAGTTTTATGTGTTTTTCTTGTCTTTTTATGATTTTAATTCGAATGAATAAAGAGTTTTCGTGCACTGCCTTTTATACAAATAACAGGTCCTGCCCTATTACGCCCTCTGCATTTCATTTTACTGCGATTAGTCTGCTGTCGGGAACGCTAGTTTGAAAAAACCAGTTGTTCCTTAGCAATTGTCAAGCGGGTATATATATATATATATATATATATATATATATATATATATATATATATATATATATATTTATATATATATATATATATATATATATATATATATACAGTCGAACCCCGTTATAGCGAAAGTGGTATATAACGAACAGAAATTTTGGTCCCGCCCTTTTCCTATTGTACGTAATTTAATTAGTATTGTGTCAGTTTAATGTAATCGATTTTAGTCGATTTAATTCCTTAATGATCATTTTGAATAGATTTCATCATTTTTTATACATCATTATTGAATACACATTGCAACTAATGAGTTATACATTTTGTGAACTCTAGCATTTTTCTTGACTGTTCGGATAAAGCGAACAAAACCTTTGGTCGCTTGAAGTTCATTATAACGGGGTTCGATTATTTATTTATATATATATATACAGTGAAACCCCGATTTTATGATTTTCTTGGGACCAGCGGTAAAAAACGTACGAAACAGGAAAACGTAAAATCGAGGTTAAAAAAAAATCTAAGCATAATATTAAAAGATTGACACTTACCGGATGAACTATTGGGAAAATGTGTAATCTTTACTTGTTTTTAGCTTTTAGATACAATTTCTACTATAGTACGGTCAATACTAAAAATGTTTTGCAAATTTGCTTCTTGGTTTACATATTAGGATATTTTAACATTATCGGTATAGGCAATTTTCACGGACCAGCAGAAAATGACGTAGGAAGCGGGATAACGTACGAAACGGACAACATAAAATCGGGGTTCTACTGTATATACATTTGTTTTGCTTTTATCGTTATTATCAAATCAGGAGGCTTAATGAAGACGAAATATACCACAGCTGTAGGTTATCTGGAAGAGGCTAATTATTTCAGGGAATCATCCAACAAAGGTTTATTCATAGCAATTTTTAAGAAATGATAATTTGTATTATTAACATGAATGATATTGGGAAGTCTGTTATATCTGTTAATATTTGATGTGTTTATTACTTGATTTGTTTCTCGAGCTCACATATTTCTCACTTTTTAATTTACTGTTTTCTGGGAAACATAAACAATTCTAAATTTTTATCATTCTAGAATCTAGATCCTGGAATTATATACGTTCAAGAGCATGATATACTTATTTCCTAACACAGAAACTTCAATGAATTATATTGTTAAAACCTTTTTTTAAAATGGTTTTTAAAAAATTTTATTTAAAAATTATGAATGAATAAATGAAAAAAAATATTTAAAAAAAAAGTCACGTAGTCTCTCTCTTTTAACGAAACTACCGCGGGTTATTAACGTAGGATTACTTATCGTTGCTTACCTCTTTTCTTTCTTTTTTTTTTTGACGCATTTTGGTACTTTTCTGTTTAACTGTTTACTATTACTGGGTTTGGTTAGCTGCCAAAATTATAACTCGCGACGCCGGACAATTTTTTTTTCTCCGAAGGACCGTTATTGAGGAACGTAATCCTACGTCGTAAAAAAACTAAAAAAACTTTATAGCACGTTAGTGAAAGGATTATGTTTGGATTTATAAATGAACAAAATAAGACTCATAAATAATTTTTCCTTTTTCCTCTGATTCCCGTGAATTACGGGAATCAGAGGGATTGTAGAAAGAAGAAAAGAGACAATCTGTCAGAACACATGTGGTTCGTTATATGATCGCCCCTTCTCAAAAGAATGTCCATATGTCTAAAACGAATTAACTCAAAACGCTTCGAGGCCTACTGAATGGTAAAAGCAAGTTATATCCTTTGTTGATTAGCTTAGAAAAACAGGTTCCGATGCGTCCTCTGCAAGTGAATGAATAATATTTTTTTTTTTCCGCATCTGCTCTAAGTTATCATTTGTTAACTGTCTGATAATAGAATGTACGCGACTTTGGTAATCAGCACTGTTAAAGATTGCTTTAATAACATCAAGTACTTGTATAGTTGATGAACATATGTGTGTAAAAAAAAAGGTTACATTTGCATAGACATAATATATATATATAAACTAAACAAAAGAAATATTATGTTTTATGAATGTTTTGAAAAAAAATATTAGGTAACTAATTAAAAGTTATTGTCATTGCCGTTAATGTAGGAGAACTACATTTTTCTCCACTTCGGAAAGTAGAATTTCTCATGTCTTAGAATGCTTTTCACGTGCTTAGCCCACTTGCAACAAGATATAAAAAATCGGTCAAACAAAAATATCACGTCATTGGCAACCAGGAAAAAAAATACTCGTTTGCAATTTCTTTACTTTACTGTATGTTTATTTACAAGCAAGCTTAGATATTCGCCGTTTTATATGAAAAACTCTTAGATTTATTTGGTTTGTAAACCCACGGGCAAAATTTAATTGCATATATTGATTGTTTTTCATTTTGCTATGGAAATATAAAGTCTGTAATATAAACTGTTTTCTATATTTCTTAAGATTTTCTAAGTTGTAGCTGTGAGCCTGGAGAAGCGCAAACATTGTTTACAATGAGGGCCAGCATCTCCTATGTTGCTCCTCTACGGAAAATGTTTTCTTCTTTCCTATTCACTATCCTATGACCAAGTTATGCGTAGTTAAGTTGCTTGACGAACACTGAGACAATACAAGCCCGTATCCGTTATTTATGAGTAAACGAGCCTCGAAATATCGGGATGAGTTATATTGCTCATAAAGGTTGTATTCATCCTATTTATAAAGATGAATGAAAGGGTTATATGGCATTTTTAAAAAAGACAATTTGCACCATTTCTGAAATTTTACTAAGCTACCACGGGGCTTGTGGCGGCCCCGTGGTACAGCGTGCTGGTTGTCAGTACTGAGGGTGTTCGGATCGAATCCCGGCGTCGCGCCACGAAATATGCCTCCGTTTGTGTCGTCCCTTCATAGGGGGTAATGCTGTGCGCCTATATGGTGTTTCTATAATAAAATGGACAGCAAACTGCGGCGTAGTATAGGTGAATGTTTGACGACAAGTGCGTCAACGCACTTTAAAGACGATCGGCTTTTTAAAAAAAAATAAAATTTCAGCTTTATAAATTCAGTTTGATTAATTTCAAACAGGGAAATGTTTCAAATAATATTTTTATTTTTTTTTTAACTGTGGACATTTTAATATTATACATTCTCCGTGAGTAAAAGGATTTGCTTATGTCATGTTTAAAAAATACCTTTGTTTAAAAAAGTCAAAGAAGATTGGAAGTACGCTGTCTTTTATGAATGCCTTGCAAAATAATGATTGTTTTTAACAGGATAGTTTATATTTCCCTCATTTCGAAAGAAAAAAAAGGCCTCTTATTTCTTATTTCTTTAGCTTGTGAAAAATAAATCGTGTTTACTAGTACATTTAAAAAGTTATTTTCTTGACTTTGCACTTGTTATTGTTGTATTTTTAAAAAAAATTAAAACTGCAGTCTTTCTGAATTAAAAAAAAAACATAATACTGATTCATTGACTACCTTAACGTAAATTCAATGCAAGAAACTTTGAATAGAGCTGAGGAGCTTCTACATATCGCACCCCGGTAAGAAAAGTGCCACAACTCAAAAATGCAGCATTTGAGAAAAATCAACTTATAGAATACTATACAGCTTGAACTAGCATTACAGTAAAACTGATATACATAACTGCCCTCAAATGGACAAATTACGAGATAGAGATGTGTCGCTTTTCGTGCACGATTGGGCACTTCATACATATTTTTCAATGACAATCTCAAAATTGCTGGTTTTTGACTTGTGGCACTTTCCTTGCCGGGGTGCAATATATTTAGAAGTTCTTTTGTCAAGACAAGAGACATGAGATCCGGGTGGAAAAATCGAGGCCTTTGTTATGTGTAAACATCCTTTGATCTACTAAGACTTAAATAATTGTTAACAACAAGGGAGCATGTATTCCACCAAAAATAAACCAGATGTATCGGCTTTACTGGCGGCTAGGATAGGAGATAAACATGTGTTTACAATCTATTGTGGTTTTAATCTTAAGAAAGATAATTTGTAAACTCTACCTGAGCTATCAAATGCTAGAATGATTTTATTAACGAAAGAAAGGAAACTGTTCATAGAGCAACAAAGAGACGCAATGGAAACGGAATATCTACTATTGATACACTTGTATACTGCCATTTAGAAAAGTCGGCGTTTTTATCGATTAGACGCGCAACTAATTGTAGATCCGGTTAGAACTTCCGAGGCGAAAACTTCAAAAGTTATCCCCTTGGCCTCCATAAGTTGTGATAAAGAAGCATGACATTATTTCTTCAGGGCATTTGACCACTTTCTGTATGGTACAAACGATAGTGAACGATCACGCTATTGAGAATAATACATTGAAAAATATATAGTTAAGCTGATTTACAGAGAATCGATCAACTTAATTAATTAACACGAGCAATCATGATAAGGTTATCAGGTTCCAAAAGCCACCAGCAGTTGTAAAAAAGGAAACAAATTAGAATGCAGAAGCATGATAATTTGAGTTTAGATGGCGGCCTTTTTATAGAGCGACGATCATGTTTTGCCGCAAATGTACTAAACAGACCATGACCTACAGTTCAAAGCCGATTTTAGCAGACTGCAAATGCATATGTGACTAGTGCAGAATATCAGCGCAACAACTTTCGGCCCTTGTTCCCCTATCAATAAGGTCAGAATGAAATACACAGTAAATAGGGAAGCATCGTTAGAAATTGTTTTCTAAAAGAGTTTTTCGTTTTTCAAATAACAGCACGCCCTCGCCATACGGGGGAATTGGACCCCCGTGAAAGCGGGTGAACCAAAAATACCTCTAGCCTCCCTCTAATCTCCGAAAAACCTAACCTCTAAATCTTACACATATATTACACAAACAAAAAACGCAATAAATTAATATGCTATACTGCATCTGTGTATTTTATAAATTAAATCAGTGCAGGCCAACAAAAACAAAGTGTAAGTAAGAGAGAAGAAATAAGCAATACAGTATATGCACAGTATGTAATGCAGTACATTCAGAGATCAGGATAGTTAAATACTGTAAAATACTGTGTCTTATAGACTCTAATGGTTACCAAAAAGCAGTAGAATAAAAAAAGTCAGCATAAAACGGAATTTTTTTATTTGACCGCAATTTTGCAAATGATCAAATTCAAAGTTTAACAGTATTCGAATTATCGTTTAGTGGGCAACATCTCGAGCTTTCTGAATAATGGTTCTTCCATACAGTAGGCCCAGATTTCACTCCCGGATAAATCATGGACATTTCCTGTCCTTTCATAAAGATTAGTGTTCATTCTGCAAAATAATGGTATGGACGAGTGAATAACTTCAGGACTAAATTATTGCCGCGTTAGGAAAAGAAAAAAAAAACCCGTGTATTCTGTTTTGGTTTTAAAAAAATTAATAAATAAATTTAAGAGGCAAGCAGATATTCCAAATCCAATGTTAAATCCTTTAAGTTAAGTTAAATCCTTTGGATTCCAAATAGAAAATCACGTTCGTTTACACGTATGCGAACACAAACTTCCGCTTTAAATGTAATTACAAACTCATGAGGGTTACGTTTTTTTGAAGTTTCAGATTTAACATTCCCTTCTGCATCGTGTATTCCTGACCAGCTAGCTACTCTGACGTCTGTGAAGTTGGCCCCCCTACATTGATATATCCAAATTTTTAGAACGGCATTCGTTTGAGCGCCAAAAATTTTTATTTGAGAGTGCCCACTGTAAAAGAGTTATGAGCATTTCATTTTTTAGCAGGAAAACACCTAGCCCCCACCCCCAACATTCAGAAATCCAAATTTTGAAACGGTATCCGTTTGAGAGTGTTTGAACGCCAAATATTTTTGTTTGAGTGCCCTTTCTTTGTAAACGAGTTATGAGAACTTCAATAATCAGAGGAAAAAACACCCAGCTCCCACTCCCTCGACAATGAGAAATTCAAATTTTGAAAACGACATTCGTTTGAGCGTCGTTTGAGCATGAGAATTTCAATAATCAGCGGAAAAAACACCCAGCTACCCTCCGACATTTAGATATTCAAATTTTGAAAACGGTATTCGTTTGAGCGGACGAAGTTTGAAACGGTATTCGTTTAATTTTCTTTTCCCGTATAAGTTTTGAAACAAGAAGTAATCTTGACAAGGCAATACAACGTTTTATAAAAAATAGCATCAAAATATAGTGAAAAAACTGGTATAGTTTACATGGAAAGAACTAAAGCTGTAAAGTTGCAAAAAAATATGACATGTTAGTTGAATGGTTAGAATATCGGTTCTGTATGCTGAAGATGGTGGTGGTGAACTCTAAAATTTCAACATGACATACACCCATGAAGCTACAGAACTGTACTCTGTAGCTTCATGAATACACTCATACCTCGCTTTACGGCCTAGATACGTTCCGGAAAAATTGGTCGTAAAGCGAAAAGCCGTATATTTAGGCCGGACGATGGCCGAATAGCTAGGGCGCTGGCAGTCGGTAGCGGAGTCTGTGGGTTCGAGTCCCACTCTTGGCATGGATGTTTGTAGTCGTTCGGAATCGGCTTTAAGCTGTAGGTCCCGGTCTAATTAGCCCTCGTGTAGCAAAAAATGACCGTAGCGCTCCAAACCAAACCGTATAACGAATCAATTTTTTTTATACAAACACATACAAATTTAATTGGATTTGTTCCAATTTTTTTATAAATAATATAGTTTTTAGTTCATAAAGCATTTTATTCTTTTTATTTCCTATAAAAATGCTAACATAAAAATAAAAGTACAAAACAATATAATAATAAACTGAAATTAAAAAAATAAACATATAAACAAAAACTAAAGAAATTATATGCACATGTGTATACATATAATAAAAAACATAAAATAAAATGTTTCAAAACTGTTTTAATGTGATGACGAACATTAACATGAAGAATCACTTAGTTGTAATATGCTTCCATCATCACTTTCCGCTGTTGTGGCCGCATAACGAAACATTGTGTGCCGTAAATCGAAAAAGTGCCACAATGAATAAAGGCCGTTATAGCGAAATGCCGAACAAAGAGTGGCCGTATAGCGAGGTATAGGTGTAGTCAACTTTTATTTGCTTTCTTAGATGACTTTTGGAAAATTTCCCAATCAAAAAACATGTGATCTGTAAAAACTTATCTAAAAGCAATTTTATCATCTTTTAACAACATTCATTCAACTGTTGAATGAATACTTTTGCATTATTTTATTCAACTTTTGCTGACACTGTGATTCACAGATAGAGAAACATTCGAGTAACGTTGAATCACATAGTAGGATGAGATTAAGTTACGACTGAGTTTGGTCCCAAACAGAGATAAGTAACAATCGTGTCTTATCACACCACAGAAAGCGGGGAATTACTCCATCTTACACAATTCAGATTTCAGCAGCTAAAATAATAGCCACTTCGGCGCGTGTACCGGGTATTTACAACATCGACTCAAACACAGTTGTTTGAGTCGGTGTTGGTATTTCCGACAAAAACGACAGATAACTAGAATCGATGTCTGCAAATTGATCTGTGAATTTTACGACTTAACATAAGGAAAAGTATATTACTAAACATAGTGTAATATTCTACTTAGATATTTCGGATTTGCATAACTTTATATTCGTATATATTGTAGAATTCCACTGTTATGCCCCCCCCCCCCTCCCTTCACAAGGCTAATGTGATGTGTTCCGTTTTATCAGCAAGACAATGGAAATGCGTACTTAGAAATTGAAAATATTGGAAAAGAAGGCAATATTCTGTGCGTTGATGAAATGCATATCTACAGTGAATAAGTACGCATCATCATATGTTTATAATCGATTATGTACATATGAGGATTCCTAGCCACATGACGCTAATAACCAAAAAGTAATTAAAATCATATATAAAGAAAGCGAAAAATTATAAAATTTACTTTTATTTAATTTTTAAGAATTCTATAGAAAAGAAAGAAATTGCGTCTTAATATGTGAAATAAAATTTTAATCAATATCTTGAATTGTCTTAATGTTTTTTATAACGTTGTGAATACCTAAGTAACGTAATTCTTCATTGTGCGATATGTACATTCTCTACAAAGTAGAATTATAGATATTTGCAAAATTGTTTGATCTCTGGAAGTTCAAAGAGAATCATATTAAGACAGCATATAACGAACTTTCTTTTAATGAACTTTTCAATTTAACGAAATATTTTGCTGAACTTTTGAACCGTTGAAAATTTTTATAAGCTGATTATTACGAAATAAACTTCTACAAAGCTCAGTTTTTTTTCCCTCCCCCACAGAAGTATTTCTTTCTAGTTTATCAATGTAAAATGAGAGATTCTTTATAATTTACCATGTTTGTAACTTCAGTCAACATATTTTACTGTTACTACATCACATTTCTACAAGGTGCGCCCATAAAGTAACCAGACAGTTTTTTATAAATAAGAAAAATATTACTCACCTTCAAATGAATTTATCTCCTTTAAAATAATCGCCAAAGGAGTCTATACAATTTTTCCAACGTTTCTGCAAGTCATCGAAACACTGTTTATAGGCGTTGGAACTAACCGTTCGCAAAATACACGTAACATTTGATTTAATATCCGAGATGTTTTCAAATCTTTGTCCTTTCATGGCCATCTTAAACTTCGGAAAAACTAAAAAATCAGCTGGCGATAAGTTGGGAGAAATATGGTGGGTGATTTATCACTGTAATTGAATTCTTAGCAAGATATTGTTGTACAGAAATTGCTGTATGGGGCCTAGCATTATCATGTAAAAGAAACCATTGCCCAGAATCAAACAATTCCTACCTAACTCGCCTTATCCTGTTTCTTAATCGAAAAAGCACCTCCTCGTAAAAATACTGATTAATTGTTTGATTTTCAGGAACAAATTAGTGGTGAATAAGTCCTTTGTAATCGGAAAATGCAAAATCCATGAAAGAACAGAGATTTGAAAACGTCTCGGATATAAAATCAAATGTTACGCGTATTTTGCGAACGGTTAGTTCCAACGCCTATAAACAGTGTTTCAATGACTTGAAGAAACGTTGGAAAAATTCTATAGACTTCTTTGGCGATTATTTTTAATGAGATAAATTCATTTGATGGTGAATAATATTTTTCTTATTTATAAAAAAATTTCCGGTTACTTTATGGGCGCACCTTGTATTTCCTAAGTACAATTTATTCAATAAATTTTAAAGAGGAATTGATATGATTTTTACAAGTACACGTAAAAAGAATTTGAGAGAAATTTTTTTTTATAAAGAAAAAAAAACAGTCCCAGAAAAAAAATTATGGATTTTTTAAAATTTATTTTTTTATGTATTTATTTTTTAAAGAAGTTAAGTAATGTAAAATGAGGGAATCTTTTTTGATTTACCCTGTTTGTAACTTCGGTATTTCTATTTCCTGAACGCAATTTATTCAGTAAATTTTCGTTTCCCTTAGTATCTTTAAGAAACTGTAATCCCTTTAGTGAGTAAAGTTGTTAATAAATTTTGCCCTTTTTTATATTCAAACTCCTTTTCAATCATGGTAAATGAATTTACTTAAACAATTGATGTTTTATACCAAATAGCCGTTTAATTTTTTGTCCTCTTCTATTTCTTGAGATTCAGTGTTTACTATTTAGGATTTTGTATGTTTAACAAATTTTGCAGTGAAACAGTGCGACAATGAAACAATGGGAAATAGACATTGAAATAAATGTAGTTTGAGCCCCTGAATCAAAAACAGGAAGATGTGTGCCTTGAGTACTATTTTTGTTTATTTGTTTTGTCTATTTGAGGAATTGTAAATTTTTTCATTCGTTTGATGAATTGCCCAATGCCAGGGTGATGACCACAAAATTCGTGATGCAATCATTTATTAAAGATAATGCTCGCACTGTTGAAGAAGGGATATAGGCCATAAATTTCACATATCACGGGTACACATTCATGATTTAAATATTGATTATTTATATCTGATTTTTTATTTTATTAACTTATATCTTCGATGTTAACTGCTCGATATTCTCTATCTATGTTTAGACTCAAATGCATAATCGCAACATCAGCAACCAGTTCATAGACTAAATTAAATTAGGTAGCTTGAGTCTTTCTGAGGCCAAATCACAATATAAGATGCATTCTGCTGTAAAGACAGAGGGAGTAGAATCATTCTCTTTTAACCAGTCATTTGATTAATTCTGGCTATATTCATATACAACAGCATCTACTTATAAGAGTCTTTGATTAATATTCATTTATAAAAATATAATAGTTGAGGAAGCTGTACCACTGAATGCAATATCATATAAAATGAAGAAGCATATGAATATGTTGTTTATATACACTTACTAATTAATCTAATTATGCGAATGAATCCAGTAGTTTCTCTCATGGATCTTACGTGCTGTTGTACAGCAGTTTCAACACTGCAATATTTCCAAAAGGTAAATATTTACTTTCTTTAAAGTTAAAACCTATTTTCCAGTGGGACGCTCGTATTTTGAAAAATTCTTCTTGCATTTCAAAAGAATAGTGACATCTGTTATGTTTCTGTACAGTGAGTTTTCGCTCAAGCTTCATTGTAAAGTATACTTGTTTGTTACACTGCGCGTATCAGATTAATGAGATGTACATTTTAGGAAATGGGATATAGTACGTGTTATGATTTGGATCGCTTTTTGAATTCCTTGCAATTCAATCGATAGCAGAATTTCTCCGCTCTATGACAATAATTGGATATCCACCCCCACAATTTCATTCACTGTCCTTTTCCGAAAATTACACACACATGTGCTCACGCGGGAGGGCTGGTGGGGTAACTTCATCATAGTCCCCGGATGTTTTGTGAGCTGTCAAGTATGCATCTCCCCCTCTCTATCCTGCTGGTGACCAAAGGGTTGCGCCAAGGTCAATACCAAAAATCTGCAACTACCTCTACCGCTCGTTATCTGCAGTACCCCGGTTGGCTCTCTATGAGGGGGTTAGAAGCCTGAGAGGGGAATAGGCTGACCTTGTCAAATGACCCTGCGGCCTCGAATCGGCGGGATGCGATTTCGAAGAACTTGATACCAACCAGGATGCCAAAGATGGCTGAAAAAAGCACGGATGGAGGATACTAATGTCACAACATTAGGTGGTCTTTCTAATGGTCATCACAACCCTCACCAGATGACCAAAATGCTGCGCTAATTATCTTGTGGTTGTAATGATGTAGGTCAACAAATAATTTGACGGTGGGGGTTCTGCCAAAGTGAATCTGTTATAAGAGGAAGTATATTAACCGATCACCGAGTTCTCTGCATATGAGCATCCGCTTAAAATAATTTTGTCTTTCGGGGTTCATTTACTTTCCGCTGATAAGTGACTAGTATCGTTAGTTATCCATCAATGTGTTCGAGTTTACTGATACAGATGACATTTATGATATGTGTGTCCCTCCCAATGGTTCAGAGGAAAATTGGGCATATGATTGTATTTGTAGCATTATCAATGAATGCGTTCATTCCTCAGCCAAAAATTTGTAAAAATTGTAACAAACAACTGACTTAGGTCGCAATTTATTTATCTTTATTTCTTATATTAGCCCTATATTTTATATAAATGGCCAGAAGAAATATCCTTTGTGATAGTAATAAATCACATAGTACTGTAATTGTGATGTCATACATTCGAAAGTTATTAATTCGACTAGCTAACGATAATGTATTAATATAAGCCTTTAAAACTAGTTGAAAAGCTATTTAAAAAAATCAATACGTGTAGGCAAAGAAAAACAATGTTATAGAAGTATATAAGTATAATTTGACCACTGATTTTGGATGAAAAAAATGGCTTATTTATACACAGCTAACAAGTTTTTTCTTATCAAAATTTTACCTATTTTCGTATCCTTAGATAAATTATTTAGTTAGAGGTATTACATGCTAAATATTTTGTACTGACTAGTGAAAAATAGAAATTGCGAGATCACTTTCACGTTTCTCGAAAAGCAGAAATAGAGATAATAAATTTGCTTTTTGCAGTAACTTTTGAAGCCCAATTAAATTATTTAAAATTGAAAACAAAGTCATTGAAACTTAGCAAAATCAAAAAATGCTAACAAAAAAAATCTTATCAAAGCTGTTAAAACATGACCAACTCCAAAATATCCAAAGAAATGTTCTAAAATATTCAGAAAAAATAATTTTATTATAAAGCTCTCGCTCTTAGTTGTGAAAAGTTGATCTTTCTAACAATGTTTGCGTTATCTCTCAGAGTTAGATTTTAGAATTATTTGGTTAAACGATTGCTTTAAATAACTAGAAACATTAGGCTGATGAGAGTAAAACATATTCTTGTTTATCGTCCATAGTTTGCAGTTAAAACCTGATTTTCCGATAAATATTCATTATCGGGCTGTGAAGTAACAAAAACGTTGATATATTATTCCCAAAAGTGCTTTTAAATCTTGAACCTTGCTTTATTTATCTGTTATATTATTTGTTAGGTGCATGGCTCTTCTGGATGGACCATCATTAAACTAAATAAATGAAAAACTATTACTTCTGTGATCTCTGTTATACATTTAAAACTTATTCCTTTGAAAATTGTTCTCTCTCTCTCTCTCTCTATATATATATATATATATATATATATATATATATATATATATAATTTATATCTCCAAGGGCATTCTAAAGTTTTACATCATGTCATTGGTCCCTCATGAGTCCCTGCAATTACATAATAGGGGAAAATTTGCTAATTTTCATGGCATCAAACACAATCTATATATTTAAGTTGCTAAGCCGACTTTTTGGGCAGCCCGTGAGAGAAAACTACTGCATCAATTTACTTCATTTTAGTCTTAAACGAAAGATTGTAATCTGTAGATTTGTCAAATTTGGTTTTTGTAACTGTAATTTTTGTTAATGAGCTATAATTTCCAATTAAAATTCGATTTCTGCGCATGCTCAGTGACATGTTTCAATGCCGAGGAGTCTCTCTAGATCTCTCTGCCAAATTTATTTTTATGATAATTATGTTTGTGAAATATGAGATTTAACCTGATGGAAATTGCTTCTTTCGCGCTGTTTAATGAGCGATAATTTACAATTAAAAATTTGCTTTCTGCGCATGCTCAGTCACATTTTCAAATCTGGCTTTAGATACTCACTAAGCACGAAGCCGCTTAAACACATTAATTTGTTTCTACGCATTATTATGATTTTCAACATTTGGCAATCATGTGTTGAGTATAATTTGTGTATTAGTACATTTATTTACTATCTAACCGTCATGGTTTGACGGGTACCAACTAGTTGTCTATTATTTTCTATTTTTGTAGCCTCACCTTATCTGATTTTATATTACCTTAAATTTCCTGAAAGTATTCCTTTCGAAATTAAAGTGAGTTTAATTTAAAAATGCATATTCCTGATAAATAATTATGGCCTTAAATTGTATTTTCCTTTTCCTTCGTAGAAAACTGGAATGTCTTCTGTGGCTGTTACCTAAGGCAGTCCCATTTCCTTGAGCCGACTGTGGACTGAATAAGCAAATTGTATTGCTCTCGTCTTTATAGTGTTCATTGAAAAATTAGCGGGGAGCTACAATATTTTAGAAACGATTAAATTTCCTTATTGAGTCTATCGAATAAATTATTACTTCCTCTTTTAATAGTAGCGAAAGCTAGGTATTGTACGAAGCGAAACATTACTTATGACTGTTGTTATCTGGAAAATAAATAACCAATTTAACCTTTTAACTTTATGGATGTATATTGTTCAAAAGTATGAGAAATTGCAGGTTTGTCGATCCAAAAAATAACAGGTGTTTTCTATAGAACACATACCTACTTTTAAAACTATTAGGAACTCCTCCCTGTCTCTCACTTTCTATTATTGCACGTTGGTCATTCGTAGAATTTGCTTTGCACTTCTGTTTGGGACCCCTTCCCCTCCCTGCTCAATAACGGGGGAGAGAACGTGCTGTGGGCCCAAAGGGTTGTAAGCATTTCGTGGGGTTGCTTAATGCTGAATGACAGCTCATTGAATGAAACAGGCAAAACTGTGGCTTGAAAACCTTTACGTTGTCACTGTAGGGGAGGTGCGCTATCTTTTGTAATTTATAAGTGACAGAGCAGTAGAATGTGCAAGTGGTAAAGTGGTTTCCCTCAGAATACGCCTTTTTTGAAAAATTATATGTTGCGTATTCTGAGTAATGATCAGAATTGTATGGCTTGCATTATAGTAAAAATATTTAAAAAATATTTTGCTTTTGGGACTGCTAACAAGCAATTTTTCATATGTTGTATTCTGAACTACTTTGTATGAAGGGAAGTCATTTTTGAAAATAATACTTTTATTACTGCTATTATGGCATTAATTGTAAATTTAAATATACGTATTTGGAATATCAGGCATCTCAAATAAGCTGTTAACAAAATCTCTTGAAATGATGCTGCATTCAACCATTGTTATTAACAATGTTAACATGACGAATACAAAGAAATGAATCAGAAAATTATAAGTATTACGTATACTTTCCCTTGTAATTGTTTATTTATATCACCAATTCAGAACAGAATCGTAGTGAACTTTCTCCAGTCTTTTTAAAAAAATTTAATTGTTTAATTTTAAAGCTAGAAAAATAAAAACAATGTTCAGTATTAAATTATTAAAATAAACACTAATCCTCTATACGACTTAAAGAAAGTGGCAGAAGTTTATCAGTTTGAAATTATACATTATATGAGTTCTTCAGATTTTAAATTATTTCATTTCATTGTGATAGAGCATAGGTTCTTAAACTGTGGTCCGCGGACCGCTGGGGGTCCGCGAAACAATTTTGATACTCCCCCAACTTTTCGCTTTTATTCAAATAAATCATTTAATAAAAATCCTACATGGTCGATACTTTTTGCATTTGTTGTTACTTAACTAGTTATTAACATAACTGAACAATAATTAGCAAAAATTTAATTATTTTTATTCAACTGCAAACACAGAAAAATAAATAAAAGAATGCAATTTTTTGCATTGTTGGGATTATTGCGGCGCGGGAACACGTAGCTATAAACAGACTGGCGACTCGAATGGATCGTTGGATAAAAACTGGATCTATACTGGAACAAAATATAGATGAAAGCGACTCAGATGATAGAGCATCAACCTTGAAATCTACCAAGAAACGTAAAATTAAAAAATATTGTGATGAGTATTTATCATTTGGATTCACTTATATATGCATTAAAGATGTGGAAAGACCATTCTGTGTTCTATGTCGCGAAAGTATATCAAACGAAAGCATGAAACCCGCCAAACTCCGACGTCATTTGTAAACAATCGACTTGTGGTCGAAACGCATTCACAACTGCGTGTATGAGTCTTTTCCAACACTCAGCCATTTTATAGAAACTTCCAATAAAGAGCTCCCTAATGAAACAAGGAAGATTTTTGTTGAACATTTAATGGCTCTAAAAAGCAGCTTTAGGAATTATTTTCCCAGTCCTGATTCTGGCAACAACTGGATTAAAGAACCATTCAACATGGATGTTACTAATGCTAAACGTTTATTCGTAGCTTCATGACGTTTATCTATACTTGAACAAAATATTCTAGTGGAATTATCATGCGATATGTCTTTGAAACTACAATTCAATAAAACTGAACCCACACACTTTTGGTTAGTACTTCTCAGATATGATTACCCTGCACTTGCAAATAAAGTACTCCAACATTTGATTCCGTTCTGCGCAACATATTTATGTGAACAGGCTTTTTCGGTACTGTTATACATGAAATCAAAGTATAGAAACAAACTCAATGTAGAAGCGGACCTCAGAATAGAACTTTCCAACACAGAGCCCGACATTGCGGTTCTGGTTTCAAGAAAACAACTGCACCCATCTCATTAGGTACAAATTATTTACAGAAAACATATTATAAGAAGATCTATTTTGATCAATATTTGACCAAGAAATGTTTATATGAGATTAATGCATTATGATTTGTAACTTTTTAAATTCTTTTTACTACTATTTTATTCATTTTACTACTATTTTAACATTTGATTCCGTTCTGCGCAACATATTTATGTGAACAGGCTTTTTCGGTACTGTTATACATGAAATCAAAGTATAGAAACAAACTCAATGTAGAAGCGGACCTCAGAATAGAACTTTCCAACACAGAGCCCGACATTGCGGTTCTGGTTTCAAGAAAACAACTGCACCCATCTCATTAGGTACAAATTATTTACAGAAAACATATTATAAGAAGATCTATTTTGATCAATATTTGACCAAGAAATGTTTATATGAGATTAATGCATTATGATTTGTAACTTTTTAAATTCTTTTTACTACTATTTTATTCATTTTACTACTATTTTAACATTTGATTCCGTTCTGCGCAACATATTTATGTGAACAGGCTTTTTCGGTACTGTTATACATGAAATCAAAGTATAGAAACAAACTCAATGTAGAAGCGGACCTCAGAATAGAACTTTCCAACACAGAGCCCGACATTGCGGTTCTGGTTTCAAGAAAACAACTGCACCCATCTCATTAGGTACAAATTATTTACAGAAAACATATTATAAGAAGATCTATTTTGATCAATATTTGACCAAGAAATGTTTATATGAGATTAATGCATTATGATTTGTAACTTTTTAAATTCTTTTTACTACTATTTTATTCATTTTACTACTATTTTAACATTTGATTCCGTTCTGCGCAACATATTTATGTGAACAGGCTTTTTCGGTACTGTTATACATGAAATCAAAGTATAGAAACAAACTCAATGTAGAAGCGGACCTCAGAATAGAACTTTCCAACACAGAGCCCGACATTGCGGTTCTGGTTTCAAGAAAACAACTGCACCCATCTCATTAGGTACAAATTATTTACAGAAAACATATTATAAGAAGATCTATTTTGATCAATATTTGACCAAGAAATGTTTATATGAGATTAATGCATTATGATTTGTAACTTTTTAAATTCTTTTTACTACTATTTTATTCATTTTATGTTTCTTATTCTATATCCTAATAATGTTCATCTCTGTAACTGCGAATGATCATTTATTGAAATAACCAGCGATACATTTTTAACAATATTTATTACAACTTAGTGCCTATGAGATTATTGAGCCAGAAATTAAGTCTCAAGAACGACGAAAAAAATGCCTAGTGTTGGGATGGGGTCCGCAAAATAAAAAGTTGTTCAAGAGGGGGTCCGCGGACTATATAAGTTTAAGAACCCATGAGATAGAGTATTTTAATGGCATAAACATGTAAAAATATAGTTTTTAAAATTTTTTTTCAAATACTTTTGATCATAGTTACTATTTATTTATTAAAATTATAATTTATTTTAACAAAATAGAAAAAAAAATGTTGATAGATGATTTTTATCAATTTATTGTTAACAGGGATTTAAAAAAAACACATTGTGGGACAAGCATTAAGATTTGTTTAACAATCCCCTAATAACAGTTTCCAAGAGACATCACTAGACATGTACTAGACAAGAGACATGTACTAGAGGGACCCTGTCCCAAGATATTTCAAAAGCTCTGGACCCTGATGAAAACGAGTGAGAATCAGAAATTGTACCAAAATAAACCCGAAAAATTAAAACTCCCTCTGTCCCTAAATTATCGTCCCATTTATCACTCAAAATGAGTGGGAAAATGTGATTCTTATTTTGTGACAGAAGGACCACTATCAAGTTTTGCGAATTAATTTATGCATGTATTTAAAATTTAGCAGTATTGTAATCTGTAATATATTGTTCTTAATATTTTAAATATAGCAGTACAGGTAGCCCTCCTACAGCACGGCATCTTACAACACGGTTTCACTCTAACACGATAAGATAAATTGCGGAAACCGTCTTTTAACACCGCAACCTGTAACACGGTTTCGCTCTAACACGATAAAAAAATTGCGAAAACCTTTGTACAGCATTGTATTTTTATAGCACTAGATAACATGATTTTTGTTTAACACGTTTAAAAACTAAATTACCTTAAAATAATGACGGGGAGGAATAATGAACTATAGTGAATTTACATGAAAATGTATAGACAAATTATAATTTATTCATTTATAACTCTATAAAATTACAAGAAGGCCTAACCTTAGCTGAAAATCTTGAATAATTTTCCTGAATGCAGACCCTTCCGCTGAAAGAAGTCGAAAATAGAAAATGGAGCTGCAAAATTGTCTATCTCCATACCGTGAGTCTACAATGACCTTGTAAGAACCAGCAAATAAACCAAAATTACAGATTTTTTAAAGAGGATAGAAGGTGCAAAAAATCTAAATAAAGAAAGAGGTTCTGAAAGTGAAGGTGATATTGTTCAATCGAAAAAACGTTCTCCTTTGATCAGGGCCTTTTTATCGCATGGGCAAATCAGGACTTTGCCCAGGGCCCCCTGATGCTAGGGGGCCCCAAAACCCCCTTGGTGTATGTACCTAGTACTTCTAATAGTATATATAGCCCATGAATAGTTCTTAGAGGGGGCCCCCAAATAGCATCTGCCCAGGGGCCCCCAGCGTTCATAATCGGGCCCTGCCTTTGATTGTACTGAGCAGTGATAAGGAAGAAATTTATTAAAGTCGCATTAAATGAAAATAATATTTTTTGCTTCTTTTCGTTTTGTGTTATACATACATTTATATTTTTAATAAATATTAAGTTGCTTATATGGAGTTAAAAAATTGTTTGTTTTTAATAAGTTTTCAGAACGTAACCCCCCTTTTTGAACTGTCTCTGGGTCTCATATAACAAGGTTTCACAAAACACGGCATTTTCTAGGAACCTATCTACCGTGTTATAGGAGGGTTACCTGTGCTTATTTTTTAATTATTTAATATTGCTTATTATTTTTATTATTTATTGTTTTTTATTATTTATAAATTTTATTGTTTATTATTTTTATTATTAATTATTATTGTTTATTTATTTATTTATTGTTGGCTCCCGTCTAAGCGTTTGGTGCGGACCCCTCCCACCCCCCCCCCCCCCCCCCGGTTTGCATAGGAGCTTGTCTTCAAGAAAAACAAGTAAAAAAGTAAACTCTTGAATAAAAGTGTTACTGGTGTCCAGAATTAGTATATTCAGAAATCTTTTCCGTACCATTCTTAAAGTTTTTATATAAAATTAAAATTTGTATATTTTTATATCTGGCTCAATCATGTTCCATTTACATAATACACCTTCTTCACAATAAATGCAATAACAATTGGAGGCAAAAAAAGCCTGTCAGAAGTGGGATTCGAACCCACGCCCACATTCGTGGACCAGAACACTCAACCTCTGCAACAGAGGAAGGATATCCTTGAGTCTGGCGCCTTAGACCGCTCGGCCATCCTGACATGCCAGAATGGTGGTTAACATGTTATAAATGCAAAGGCTAAATCATTTTTAACTATTAAATTTTCAGTTTCCCGTTTAAAAAAAATTCTAATATCGTATTTTCGTTTGAAAGGATGAACGGAAGTTTTATTAAGGAATTA
Organism: Dolomedes plantarius; assembly: GCA_907164885.2. Taxonomy (NCBI): domain Eukaryota; kingdom Metazoa; phylum Arthropoda; class Arachnida; order Araneae; family Dolomedidae; genus Dolomedes; species Dolomedes plantarius. The sequence continues at coordinate 15,323,820 of OU015500.1, read as the reverse complement.
AATCTCCCTTGAATTTAAAATATCCACATTAAAGAAACACAATTGAATAAAAATACCTAAAAGGTAGCTTAAAGAGCATTGATTTCTAACTTGCGAATAAAATAAGTATAGAATAAATAACTTAGGAAATTTTTTGTTTCATAGATCGTCTTTTTTCCTTTTGTTTGATATCAGATTTGTTTGATAAGATACAATGTTAAGCCAGTAAAATAAATAAATAAATAAATAAATAATTCATAAGTTAGTTATTCTATGTATTTTATTCACAAGTTGTTTATTGTAGAAATCAATGATCTTAAAAATACCTAAACTGCCTTTATAATAAAAATAATAATAATACCTAAACTGCCTTTTAGGTATTTTTATTCAATTATGCTTCATTTACTGTGGACATTTTAAATGTCATGGGAGATTTAATTCCTTAATAAAACTTCCGTTCATCCGTTCAAAAGCAAAGTCGACATTAGAAATTTTTTAATCTGAAAATTGAAAATTTAATAGTTAAAAATGATTTAGCCATTGCATTTATAACATGTTAACCACCATTTCGGTATGTCAGGATGGCCGAGCGGTCTAAGGCGCCAGACTCAAGGATTCCCTTCCTCTGTTGCAGAGGTTGAGTGTTCTGGTCCACGAATGTGGGCGTGGGTTCGAATCCCACTTCTGACATACTCTTTTTTTCCACTCACTATTTCAAAATGACTTAAATTAAAATAATTTCATGACTTAAAATATAGAATAATCTTTTTTTTCTACGTCGTTCTGTCAGCGTTTTCTTTTCCTTCTTTCTTTTCTTAATCCCTGCTTTTAATTCATTACAGCTCTCTTCAAAGGTTGTTGCTTTAGAGCAGTGGTTCTTTATCGGTGTTACCCTTTTAAGTAATAAATTAATCTTTTACCCTTTTATAAACACATTTAGTGGTGAACTCATTTATTCATAACTAGCTGAATACCCGTGCTTCGCTACGGGGTACATTTTAGGATATGTAGGATGTGTATAGCAATTTCATTACTTTTTCATTACAATGAAAAAGTAATGAAATTGCTTTTTAGAGGATTTTCTTATAAACAATATATTTTGTTTCTTCATTGGGCGGAACTAATATTACCAGGCTCGTCCACGAACTTACGCGTGAGCTAGCTACGTAAAACTGACCGTGGGAGAAACAATTTTCTCGTAAATGTACGCCAGCAGATTTTAAAGTTGGGCCTTGGGACTTATTTCTCGTCATGGCGAAGCATATTTTGAGAGGAAATTACAGTTTTAGATTTGATTTAATATCGATAAAACATACTAATTTGAACTAAATTTTTAAAAATTTCCATCTCAATTAGTCTAGTGGTTAAATTTTATCTTTTATTGTATTTTAATATTTTCTTTGTCAATTAATTTCTTTGTTATGCACGTGACGCAAAATTAATTTAAAGTCTCACAAAAAGAAAAGAAATCTCGTGATCAGCATTTAATAAATTAAATTCAAAACTTTCCAAACGATTGCTGTTTTGGAAGCTAATGTTCTGCCAATTTCCAGTAAAAGCTAAAATCATTTGAAAGCCACACACCAGTGTTCCACTCACACTCAACACTATAAACCCCTAAAAGAATGCAAGAATAAAACGTTTTAAAAATATAAATCTATTAATTTAAAGAATTAAACACACACAAATGTATAAATTACACAAAAGTTTTCTTAAATTTTTTAATCTGTCTACATCTCCAGTATAGAAATATTTTCGGGGCATTTACAGAACATGGGATATTTAACTTTTGAAAACACTCATTAAATGAGCATCATCTGAATGAGAAATTTCTGAAATGAGCATGGCAATGAAGATCGTGTGTTTACAAACAACAGTAGTAACCGAAATGTGTTAAAATATAAATTTCAAGAGTATTATGGTAGTGAGTTGTGTATATAAATAAAAAATTTCCAAACGATTACTGTTTTGGAAGCTAATGTTCTGCTAATTTCCAGTAAAAGCTAAAATCATTTGAAAACCACACACCAGTGTTCCACTCACACGCAACACTATAAAACTGAATTACAGTACTCTACGTTTATTTTTTTTTTTTCCCAATGGCAAGTATTACAGGACAACAGATATCAAAAAGACAAAATTACAAAATTACAAGAACAAGATAGAAAAATTACATCCGTTAATCCATCAACTTATGTCTGGCAATCCAATATCGCTCCCATAAAGAAACGGGAGGTAGAGGAGGGCAAGAAGCAAAGTGAAGCATGTCCATTTCTTCCTGGTTGTTACACAGGAGACAAAGAGGATCGGGAGCCAAGTTAATTCTGTGGAGGTGCTTGCGAAGGCAATCATGGCCAGAAAAAAGCCGTAGCATTGCCACAGATTTACCTCTAGGTCACTCAGGGATATCATGGACACTCTACGTTTATATGGGCATTGAAAATTGTGGTTAGTAGAGAGCAATACGGGACAATCCACGCATTGTCTATAGACACTTGCTATCTTTGGCTATTATTTGATCCGTAATATCTGCATCATATGCCATATGTTTCTAAACGCCATTCCCGAATGAAGAAATCGTGTAGAGGAGGCTTCTGGAACATGTGGACAGAGACAGTTGTTTTGTGACAACTGACTGAAGGGGTGTCATCTTTGGCTATTATTTGATCTGTAATATCTGCCTCATATGCCGTATGTTTCTAAATGCCATTCCCATATGAACCATAGCCTAATTCCTTTAAAATGGAACAAAATGAGTAACTCCAGTTAACCATGTAATCCACTACTGCTACGGGAGCACCAAAATGTGAGAATATAGAGTTTAAATCAGCCAAAACTGCAATTATGGTGTACATATGACACCTAACTTCTCCAAAACTCTTTGCCTTTGTGATGAGACTCATAAGTGATTTTTTTTTTTTTGATGAAACACTCTTGCTAACAAATCATGACGATCCTGTGGTTTTTGTCCAACTATTCTTTGTTGTTGTCTGATTTCTTCCAGTCTCGCTTCTCTTTCCGGGGTAAAGATTCGGAAAATCATTCGGAAAAAGCTGAAAAGTAAACAATACCAAATCAATTTAAAAACTAAATACAGTATAAATAACGTAGAAAAAATAACAGTATAAATAACACAGTATGAATAAAAAGTACAGGATGCGGCCAGATATGCTCAGGCCAATAATACAAAAAAAAAATTTTAAATCGTAGTAAGCAATGAAAAATATTTTACACACTTCAATAATAGCAAAACAAAACATGGTGGTAAAATAGAAAGGAAAGTTAAAACAGAAGTAAGCAGTTAAATTCTAAAAATATAAATGAGGTATAAATCAGCTATCGATTCTAATTTATGAATCATTTATCAGGACATGAAAAAATTACTGCATGTAAAAAAAAATAACCTTGCCTCCATTAATTTCAACACTTCTTGACCTGTGGCTCGTCCAATCATGTGAAATATAATTCTTGACAATAAATCTTGTTAACCTAAACTGTTATTGGTGTTTTTTTTAATTTAAAAAAGTTATGTTCTCAAAATATGACAATTAAGAAAAAAATATCATCGAGAAAAAATAAATCATGCTACTTAAGAAAGTCATACCACAAATTTCTATAAAATTAATGTGCAACTATATTTGACGTACAAAATAATGCATAAGTAATACATTGCTAACATGTTTTAACATAAAAAATTTCCACAATCAAAAGCTAAAATTAGTTTAAAATATTAGCTTTAGGATTTTGTACAGAATGATAGGTGTTTTAGCTAAATTTCATTAAAAATTACTTCAAATTAATCAATTTATAAAAAGGGTATGCTATTTACGGGTAAGTTTTTGTTTCTTTTTTTGATTTTTAAGTGCTATTTTAGCATAAAAGACCAAAAAAACCTTTACAAAATTATTTTTTCTCAAAGCTAAACACAAACATAATTAACAGTTGTTTTAAAACACCCCTGGTAAACATTGTTAAGTTTCGAAGTATTAGAATAATAATAAAAAATATTCCAGAGTTTCAGACAGAAGCATAAAAAGAAAGAATATGCAAAAAGTAACTAAATTAAGCAAAAATTGACAGAATATAGAAAAAGTGAACACCAGCAAAAGTAAATAAAACGTTTCCTTGTGCGCATGTGCAGTTCTTATGAATGATTGATTCCAACACCTAGAGTACCGCGTTGGAAGAACGACATAAAATTTGTGTTGAAGTATTGTTCTTTAAAATTCAATTAAGATAGAGACTTTTTAAGATAAAGACTTGAAATGAGGTTTATATGAATGAGAAAGCTTTCATCTTCCAGATGATGAAAATATTTTCTCTGTAAGATAAAAACTCGAAGAGCATCGACCGTAGATCCTCAAAAGGCGTAAATTTCTCGAAAAAGTGGGTTTGATATTTTGAGGAAAATATGAGTCTGTTTTAAATTATTTTTAAACAAATGAGGTCTTGTTTGAAGAAAAATGTAATCTTAGATTGTAAAAAGATCAAAATTCTACGATAATTTTTTACCGAGATATCGTAATCTGAAGTTAAAAAAACATAAAATATCCCACAAAGCATAAAATAAAAAATTTTCTAGAATAAAATTTAAAATTCGGGTTTCGAGGTGCACTTTCCCATAGTCTGCACTTCCCGTGTGCCAAATTTCCCGGCTGTAAGTTTCACATATTCGCCTGGGGCCGCCCCCCTCCCCCCCACACGCAAACATTCGCTTTTATTAATAAGATGTAATGCTTATTACTGTAATGTTAAAGATGGGAATACGCTTCAAATTTTAATTGTTTACTTAAAATACATTTTTAGATGCCACAACAGAAATTGCTCGTTTTACCTTCAATGAAACTTCCGAAATGAGTTTTGTTCTGTAAGAGAGGAAAAGCTGGAGGTATTCCTAATTACAGATGGCATTGCCCGGGATTTTAAGAATGTTTGTTAACCAAAATCAATTTAAAAATTAACACAGTATAAATAACATAGAAAAAATTGACATTTTCTATGTTATTTATACTGTGACATAACCCATGACACGGGCTTCGCCCGTCTAGCCGGTCGGTTTAGGGACCCGCTCCCTTCAGCAATCATTGTCAGAGAATGGAAACACTAAACGTCCTGCAAACAGTCGCAGCCAGAAGAAAAATTCTTCCTCCCCCCCCCCCCGGCGAGAAATTTTGTTCCATCCACCCCTCCACGTATGGGCGAAAAATTCTTTCTTCGAGACTACCGCATTTGAAGGACCGATAGGAAATTTGTGTTGACGTATCGTTCTTTAAAATTCAATTAAAATCGAAATTTTAAGATAGATACTTGAAATGAGGTTTATATGAATGAGAAAGCTTTCATCTTCCAGATGATGTAAATATTTTCCTTGTAAGATAAAAACACGAAGAGCATCGACCGTATATGCTCAAAAGGCATAAATTTCTCGAAAAAGTGGGTTACATATTTTGATGAAAATATTAGTCTGTTTTAAATTATTTTTAAACAAATGAGATCTTGTTTGAAGGAGAAATGTCTGTAGTCTTAGATTGTAAAAAGATTAAAATTCTACGATCATTTTTTGCCGAGATATCGTAATCTGAAGTTAAAAAAACATAAAATATCCCACAAAACATAAAATAAAAAATTTTCTAGAATAAAATTTAAAATTCGGGCTTCGAGGTGCACCTTCCCATAGTCTGCACTACCCGTGTGCCAAATTTCATGACTGTAAGTGTCACAGATTCGCTTGGGGGCCGCACACACACACACACGCGCAAACATTCGCTTTTATTAATAAGATAATTAATGGTTACCTTAAACGTGTCAGGATGGCCGAGCGGTCTAAGACGCCAGACTCAAGGATTTACTTCCTCTGTTGCAGAGGTTGAGTGTTCTGGTCCACGAATGTGGTTCGAATCCCACTTCTGACAGGCATTTTTTGCCCCCAATTGTTATTACATTTATTGAGAAGAAAGTATTAAAAAAACACCAACCGGATTTATTTACGCGCCTTTGTGCATTAAGAAAGAAAAATACAAGAATCACTGTTTCTGCTGGAAAAAGTTATTACCGGAAAAGTTAGTATATTAAATGCCTCGTTTGGTTATACTACCGTCATATCAAACAAATTCTCACATATTCTTTGGTTTGTCTAGATTTTTCAATGAATTAATATTTTCTAAACTTAGGATTTTTCTTAATTTATTTCTTACGAATTTTCCTTGACGTAGAAAGTTGGAAAAAATCCAAAATGCTTTTTTTTAAATTTTATTGGAAGATACATGTTCGTTAGCATTCCCATACTTACAAATCAGTCATGTCAGAAATGTCAATAATCGTTAAATAGATAAGGATTTTACATGAAATACGTTTTAGAGGGTAAATAAAGCCCATCTAATAGTAAAAATTAAAACCGCAGCCCCCTAATTTGAGGCATCATTGTACATACTTCTTTACTGAATCTAAAGACATAGTGCCGTAACTACCTTTTTCATAGCCCTGAGGTTGGTTTTAATCTTCTGTTCATCACTTTCCCGAGAGCAAATAGATTTTATTTTATTGGATTATTGACGAATAACAAAAGTTTGAAAAATAAATAATTCGTATATTAACTATCATGATTTGTATTGTATACAATAACATTTTTATATTAAGGCTTCGTTTTTGGGTTCCTCTTTGCTTTTGACCCTGGTGCACCTAATGCCTATTTACGGCCCTTCATTTGGAATGCGAACACATAAGTTCATTTACATCAGTCTATTTATAAATGTAAATACGTAAGCATGCATGTACAGTTCTAATAAAGTTATTGTATTCGAATCTCGAATTTGGCATGATTCGCTGATTGTCCACGATTTTGTCAATAATAATAAAAATGGAATTTTTCTTAAAGCTTTATAGCCTACTGTCCTACTATAATAATACAAGTTTATATAGCACAGGTCGGTAGAACACTGTATTTTTCCAAATTCAAAGGTTTTATAATCTGGCATAATTTTATTGCTATCTAAATACTGATCATGTATTACACCACATACTCTTTTCAACTCTTATTTGGCTTTGTGTGCTTTTATTACTTAATTTAATTATAAAAATTCGAAGGCTTTAAACAACACGAATGAATATTATGGCCTTCTAAGAGCAGGAATTCCAGTAAAAACAACATTCTCTTCAATATATGTTCCCTACTACAGTTCGCCTCGTCGATGAACACATAACACCTGGACAACAGGTAAATTTTTGCTTCTTCCTGATTACGGTATCCCACTGAGACAATAACTAACAGCCAAGAGACAGGAAAAAGACATTTTCTTTCCTGGAAAGATTTAGAGATTTTTTAGAGGGGAAATAGAATCGTAGGCGAGAGAAGTCAGTTTGCCCCTTGCACCCTATTCTTGATAATATAAGGGTTTGTAGGAAGGCTCTTGTGGAAAACTATATCTTACTTACACACACACACACACACATATATATATATATATACACTCAAGAGCCAAAACATTATGACCACCTATGGCGCGCAACACAGCTTCAACCCGCCTTGGCATGGATGCCACAAGTCCTTGGTAGATGGCCGGAGACAGATTGTACCAGATGTTTAAGCAACGGTCACGCAAATCCGAGATATTACGAATTGGTGGTCTTTGAACTCTGAGCTGCCGTCCCATGACATCTCAAATGTGTTCTATCGGATTGAGATCCGGTGAGTTAGGCGGCCAGGATATTAACTGGAATTCAGCATCATGTTCCTGGAACCACTCCAACACAATTTTGAGCCTTGTGACACGAGGCGTTGTCCTGTTGGAACATTCCATTTTCAGCTGGAAAAACAGAGGCCATGTAAGGGTGCAACTGGTCCGCAATGATGTTCAGATACCCTGTAGCATTCATGGTCTGCTCTACCACAACCACGGGTCCCAGAGACGCCCAAGAGAACGTCCCCCAAAGCATAATACCGCCACCACCGGCCTGTGTATGACCTACTGTACATTGAGGGAGCAACAGTTCGCCTGGAAGACGGCGTATCCTGACACGGCCATCGGCGTGATGAATGACAAACCGTGATTCATCTGACCAGGCAACTCTCTCCCACTGATCCATGGACCAGTCGCGATGTTCCCGGGCCCGGCGCAGTCGGAGTTGGCGATGACGCTTGGTCAGCAAAGGCACATGAGTGGGACGTTTGCTGCGTAGCCCCATATCCAACAGTGTCCGCTGAACAGTGTGCTGCGATGCTATTCTACTTGGCCCTGCATTGTATTGGGCTGTCAGCTGAGCCACTGTCTGGCTCCGGTTTTGCTTCACCATGCGAGACAGTCTCCGACAACCTTTTTCTTTGATAGCGTGTGGACGTCCAACACCATGTCGTCTACTGCTGGTTTCACCGTCATTCATCCACTTTGCATAAGTACTAACAACTGTAGGTCACGAACAACCCACGAGTCGTGCAGTTTCGGAAATACTTGTTCCGAGCCTTCGAGCCATTACAATCTGCCCTCTATCAAAGTCGCTTAGATCCGCAGCCTTTCCCATCACACACAGAAGTAAGTGAAAGAATGATTCTTCAGACTCTCCAGCAGTAGTTAAATACCACTTCCACCTGATCACGTGCCTTCCACGTCATCCAGGCGAATTCATTGCAAAATGTAGGGGTGGTCATAATGTTTTGGCTCTTGAGTGTATATAAATATATATATATATATATATATATATATATATATATATATATATATATATATATATATATAGTGCAATCGCGATCTATCGTTCTTCAAGGGACCGACGGAACTGAATGAGAAATGCGAGAAAACGATAGATGCAGGAACATAACAAAGCTATATGATCGTCGGGACTGGGTGAAATAAACGACACATACGGGAAAACGATGATTCGGAGAATGATCGATCGATCGAGATTCCACTGTATATATATGCGTATGTAAATGATTTTTCGGTAAACACTGTGCTTACTATACAGCGCAACTCTAGATTTATTGGACGTTAATTAACTTGACACATCCCTAGCATGCTCTTTTCAAAATGTCTAACTAGAATTCATTTTTAGGTTGGATTTTTTTTCACGATAAATTTCTGCGAAAGAATGTTAGGGAAATATAATTTTATATTACGTTTGACCTATCTCAAGTGGCATATTTAGATATTGTAACGATCTCAATATTTAAACTGCCTATGGCATTTGAGAAATACATCTTCCGGAGATATACGGTTTGAGTCCAGTTTCGTCAGTAATGTATTCCTTTATAGATTTTAAATTAGAGAAGCCCTAATATCGTTGGAACAAATAATATTTTTTAAAAATCCAGAATCCATTAATATTTGATTAGAAATGATTTCTAGTTTTGTAATCCCAGTCAAAAAGCCCATATTTTAGTTATAAGTATCAAATATCCGTCATTAAATTAACCCAGCTGCGAATTAGAATGCCAATCAAGCATGACTTGGCAGTGGCGTAGTGAGGGGGGGGGGCAAGGGGGTCTATCATATCCCGGGCGACACTCACAGAGGGGCGCCAAATGATTCTTTTAACTAATTCTTTATATTATATTACTATAGGTTTTTCGGAGGGGGGGGGGGGGGGCCAAAAAGGTATCGTGCCCCGGGCGCCAGTTATGCTTGCTACGTCACTGTGACTTGGGCGAAAAACATTGATTCAAAATCAGAATCTTTAGTTTAAAAAATTAAGTACTATTCATTAGTTTTGGGTGTAAAATAACAAGGTATGATAAATTGGATTATCTGTGCAGATAAATTGATAGTAGCAAAACTAAAATAAAGCCTCACAAGCAGCGTAACTGAGTCTTATAATAATCAATTTCTTCTTAAACTTCTCAATACAGCGTTGAGAGATAGATATGTATCTCAAAACCTTTCAGTAAATTTTAGAGAAAATGCCATCAAGATTCTTACTTCTGAAAATGCTACAAGTTTTATAATAATGAATACAGGACAGTATAGAAATGTAAGTTTATAAAACTCATAGCGCGAAAGCTTTGAAAGAGGGTTCAGTGTTTTAATGCATATTTCTGCTGAATTGTCGAGGAGACATCCGATAATATGCAACTTAAAAATGTCGGTTTTTAGGTATGGATGTCTACCTTAACAACTATTACAACACGTAAGGAAGGAAACAATAAACACTCTGAAAGGAAATGGTCCTCTCTAGTTCTCCTTTTCAGAATTCTTGCAAAACGCGAGAAGTTACATTTTTCATGCTGGCAGGCAGGCCCGCCCTCAGGGTAGGGCAGGGGGGACAAAATACCCGGGGCCCGGGCTTCCGGGGGGCCCGGTTAAAATAAGAGTTGGCCTAAAAAAATGTATACAATGTTCAAATATTATGTGGAGAGGGGGGCCCGCTGTATTGTTTTGCCCTGGGCCCTGGCTCAGTTGACGGCGACCCTGCTGACAGGCAAGAACATCTTTATGGAACGTTTTCTATGAGTAATGTCTTTTGTCACTTGTCAGGGAGAAATGCTTGCTCACCCAAAAGTCAGAGTAATTGTTCGCTTTTATGTTTCAAATGCTCTAGGTAAAAACCCGTTCGAAACCAATGAGAATTTCAAGATTGCCTTCGGGTAAATACCACCCAAGATGTGGATGACATATAGTACATAGAATTAAGAATGTTGGAACAACCTGGAGAAGGACCTCTTCTGTAGTAAACGTCACTTCAAGAATTTGTCATTTTAACTGTACTGCAACTTGATAGCTTTCAAATAATGGTGTGAAAAGCAGTTTTCGAATTGATAGGATAAAGAAAGACTACCTTTTCATGTAAGCACGTACACTTAAAAAGAATTCTGACCTTACAATCAGATGACGAACCATAATTTGTAGACACCATTGTATAAAATGCTTTCTGAAGTTCTTGAAAGGAATGCCATTCATTTTTCATAAAGTTCACTGAACTCTCCTATGACTTAGAGCAGGGGTGTCAAACTCAAAGGCTAACTTGGGCCAAACAAACAAGATTTAACTGTAGGTGGGCCGCAAAAGAAATCAATATTAATACAAATGTATGTTTATTTACCCAATTACAGTATATTTAACAAAAATATACGCATTTTGTTTAATAATAGCAAAAAAAGAGTATAATTAAGAAAACATTTAGCGAATTCTTCCTATCTTATTATAATTCTGCGTTGGTATTTTAATATATATTATTGTGTGCCAATATATTGGCCGGCCGCAAAAATGTTCATCGCGGGCCGCGAGTTTGACACCCCTGACTTAGAGAGCAAAGATTTAATCACAATGATTGAGTTAAAATTTCAAGTTGCTAAATTTTTCCAAAATTCATTTTAAATTAAAATGTGTCCTAATTTCCCTCTATTTGAGAACCTTATAATTCAGGACATCAGAACAGAAGGGGTGAATAGGAAATTCATGGTTTTGAGAAATCGCGTTTAAAGTTTGGAAATGCAGTCAGGATAGAAAAGGTGATTATGGATTTTAGTAGTAAAAGCATTAAATTCGGCGTAATATATTTTATACTTTTATTACTACACTGCTGACCACTGTAAATGCAACACCCTAAAGGAAACATGCAAATAACATGAAATTTACAACATGCATTAGCGGAGGTGAGATATGCAAATGATTAGAATTTCAGCGCAGACGCACATTACGCGCGCCTGTGGCGCCACTTCAAAGCGCTATTCAAGGCTTGGAGATTTCGACGATTTCAAGTTCGGCAATTGTGTTTTTCTTGTGGTTTTTTAAAAAAAACGATCAATTATGCCTCGTCGAAAACAGCGATCATCTTTTGATCAAGTATCCGAGTTCGACAGAGGAAGGATAGTGGCCTACGGAGATTGTGGATTAACTTACAGGGAAATCGGTAGTCGTGTTGGACGAAACCAAACAACTGTAATGCGGATATGTGATCGTTGGATGCATTAGGGTACGACGGACCGGCGTGTTCGATCGCATCCACCTCAGTGCATCACTTCACGTGATGACAGGCAAATTGTGCGCACGGCAGTGACGGATCGCTCAGTCACATCACGAACCATACCACAGCACATGCAGTCTGTAACGCATCATCCAGTGTCTGCGCGTACCATTCGACGCCGTTTACAGCAGAGTGGTCTGTCCGCAAGACGTCCAATACTTTGTCTACCCTTGACGCAGAACCACAGACGTCTCCGCCGCCAATGGTGCGATGACAGAAGGATGTGGACGGCAGAATGGAATGAAATTGTCTTTACTGACGAGTCATGCTTCTGTCTGCAACACCACGATGGTCGCATTCGAGTCTGGAGACACCGTGAAGAGAGGATGCTGAACAGCTGCGTTATGCACCGCCACACTGGTCCTGCACCGGGTATTATGGTATGGGGCGGTATTGGATATCACTCTCGCACACCTCTAGTACGCATTGCCGGTACTTTAAACAGCCAGCGCTACATCTCCGAGGTGTTGGAGCCAGTTGTCCTTCCTTACCTTCAGGGCTTGCCCACAGCCATATTTCAACAGGATAATGCGCGACCACACGTGGCACGCATTGTCCAAAGGTTCTTCGTCAATCGACGGCGATTGAATTGCTTCCCTGGCCACCTCGCTCTCCGGATCTTTCGCCGATAGAAAACATGTGGTCCATGGTTGCTCTACGATTGACCCAGATTCCATCCCTAGCTGCCACAGCAGATCAACTTTGGCAACGTGTGGAAGCTGCTTGGTCTGCTGTACCCCAAGAACTCATCCAAAGTCTCTTTGAATCAATGCCGAGGCGTGTGGCAGCGGTGATCTCCAACAATGGCGGCTACTCTGGCTACTGATTTTGGCAGGAACCACACTTCACAGAAGTCTATAAATTTAATCATTTGATACTTGGTCAACATGTTATCTACAAAATAAATTTTGTTGTGCCTCTCTTGTCTTTCTTGGTGTTGGAATTTGGGTGGCCAGCAGTGTAGATATTTTTCATTAACTAATATCTAAGTAATAAAAGTCTGTTTTTTTGTTTTTTTTTAAAAATTTCTTTTAAAAATTCGTCCTTCCTCCTTCAAACTCCTGAATTCTTCAATACGTTGAAGTACAAATGGAATTTTCGTACTCAATATCTTTATATGAAAGGAACAATTCTTGTTGATTCCACTTACTTTTCAATCGCAGAGTGTAAATGATCAAAATACAACAAAATAAATTAAAGCACTCAGTGAATAAAAACTTTCTTTTTGATATTGTAAACTTAAACTAAAAACTTCATATAATAAATGCCGAATTTTCGTATAACGGGTATCAATGTTTTGAACTCTAAGATGTATATCCGTTCCTATGCACGTTGCCGATATTTTTCACCGATATTTTTGCCGATCATATTTTTCACTGTCACCTCCAATAGAGTAGAAACCCCTGGAGTAAAAGATAATATCAAGCTATTCTATTTATGATATTAACGTGAATACTTATTGGATTATCTTCACATGCAATTGTTTACGTTTATAATATAAAAAAGTAAATTATATACAGTGCAGAATAGGACTGTTTTAAATAACATAAAATTTAGTTCTTTGTAAATTTTACTTGAAATTATAAAAATAGAGTATTTTATATAACGTGTCCCTATTTCCTTTAAAGATCTGTATCTATAATTTCTACGTACGCAGCAAACATTCAAAGTAAAAAAACAAATTCAAAGACACTGGAATAAAGGTTGATTACAAACAGCGTTTTATTTGCGATAAAACTATATTGAGACAACTTTTCTGACTGGGAGGCATTGCAAAATAAGCAACATTGAGGTGATCTATGACTAGGACTAGGTTTCATGCATTTTCATGACTTACGTTTTTGATTTTGATTACGAGATGTTCCCGAAATTTTATCTGTCATTCTATGTTGCAACAAGTAGAATATGTCAGTGGCATTTAAACAAAATTTTACATGACTACGATGTTATAAAGTTCTAGTAAACCCCTCCTCAATTCTCTTAAGAACTTAAGCGTAAGAGAATATTTTCTATTTTTCAGGAGCTGAGTTGCAAATCTGAGAAACTTGGGCATCACCACTTATGAGACCCTGTGTGTTTTTCAAATAACAGTATAACCTTATTTATATTATGCACGATTTCCTTCGTCATATTTGTAATAATAATTTCATGCCATAACTTCCATATAATTTAAATTTCAGTGATTTAACTTAAGCGTAAGAGAATATTTTCTATTTTTCAGGAGCTGAATTGCAAATCTGAGAAACTTGGACATCACCACTTATGTGACCCTGTGTGTTCTTAAAATAAAAGTATAACCTTATTTATATTATACACGATTTCATGCATCATACTTGCAATAATAATTTCCTGCCACAACTTCTATATAATTTAAATTTCAGCGATTTATACTGCAATTATGTTCAAGTAAACATATTAGACATATATTAACTCGAATTCTGAGCAACCGTATTTTTGTAGGGTATAACAGTTTGCTTTAAATAACAGTAATAAATAATGTATAAAAAATAACTACCCTCGATTCTCTTTTTGAACGGGGATACATTGAAAAGAAAAGAGAAAAAAGATACTGTGAACATATAAAAACTGGAGTACGCTCCATCCAAATATACTGAATTAAAAAAATGTTAATTTTCATGTGAAATTTGGATACGGTCGACTGCACTTGAATATATCTGTACGTCAGAGGTAAACTATCATAAGTGAATTTTCTTCATTTTTGATATTTTTATTTAAGTGACTCCTTTTGGATGGAGTTTCTTTGAGAAAAACTGTCATATATGCAAAATAAGATGGTGGGTTGAATATGGACTTATAAACTATCGCATATGTAGTCCTGATGAGAGATAAACCATCACAAAACTGTCCTGAAGAGCTCTCCTTAAAAATAGGAATTTTGCACATATGATAGTTTACCTCTGACGTACAGAAATATGAAAGAGCATATCCACAAATCTTATTTTAAATATGTTTATTCGGGTTATTTTTGATATTGAAAAAGTGTGACAATTGGAAGTGGTAAAAATAAATTGAATTTATTTTTCATACATACATACATATAACATAAACATTCAATCATTCAATGCCACTACTTGACAATATAAGTGTGCCCGTTTCCTACTGTTTTTCGGTGGTGAAAAATCACTCTCGTCACTGGAATCATTTAATGGAGATATATAGACAAGTGTATCTTGAATAAAATTAACATCTTTAGTTTCTTTTGTTTCACTGGTTTTGAATACGAATTCGGTTATCAGACGATGTGATTTTGCTTTGTTAGTTATGATTCTTCATAACGAGCCATAATCATTTTTAAATCCCGTTGGAATTGCACAGCTCGTTCGACATTGTCATCATTTGTAAGAAAAGGATTTCTAGGTTTATTGACAAGTTGGAGGCCTTCTAGAATTGCACTTGCAGATAGTGGAACCACTCCTTTATCATCACTACTATAAAGTAACGTGGAATCATCTACATTCTATGAAATACTCTATGATAATATTGCACGTAATATAAGCTACAGCGCGACGCAATATTTTTTATTCTTTTTAGATTTTTAAACCGTATTAAAGTTAAAAAAAACTGTAAAAAAAGGGTTTCTTTTTCTTGAACCGTGTTATTTCAAAACCGTGCAAAAAGAGAACCGAGAGTAAATATTATAGTAAACAAGGTCAAAATACTGAATATTTAAGACAATTTAAAATCATGCCTTGTTAAAATAATTTGTTTCTCCAAACGAAGTTACTACAGTTAGCTTTATACTGAAAACTGTGCCTGAGATTAAAAGGGTTCGTTGAAATGTTTCTGCTGTATGTTGTCAAAATCTAGCCCCAGAAGGATTTTTCTAAATGCTCTAGAACTATGATTCAAACGTGAATTAATTTGTGCCTAAGTTGGAAGTTCTTATGAAGCGAAAATAAGCACACTTTTAAATTTCTAAAAGCTGGTAGACGTAATATGACCATCCACATACATTAAAGACTGTTTGGAGACATTTTGTTGTATTTTCGGGAGGCACATTGGGAGTGCGGTGGTCCAGTTGGCAAGAGCAGCGGGCCAGTGATCTGAACATCACTGGTTCCATGCTCGCCGCTGACAAATCCACCGCCGTGTACACTAATGGAGGCTGGTGTACGAAAAATCTGTCGTGGCTGCAATGTCCTCCAAGTTCTCAAAATTTACCTCTAGAGGTGCGGGGTGAAGTGTTCCGGTCTAGTCACTTGACTCGGTTCAAAACTACGGGACCTGTCCTTTAGCCAAGTCAGACTCCGACCCTTGTGGTGCTATTTGAAACCAAAGCCGCATCACTCTGCGCAACAGCTTTAGGGACTTGAACTGATATATAATATCAGTCAAGGAGCATCAGAAACAACAACCACCACCACCTTGAGAGTGGGTGGATCCCTCAACACCTTGCTGTTAATCAGCCTGTACCTATGTAGCATTTTTTTTTCATACTAACTGATATAAAACATAAACTCCTTAAAAGTCTTAGATCAAAACTTAATTCGCCCGAACAGGGAAGCGAACCCCGGACCGTTAGGTTAAAAAGCCTAACGCTTAACCGACTAAGCTATCCGGGCTCAAAATAAACTGTTTCCCATGCTGAACATTTTAAGACGTCAATACGTTTTTGAAATTTCCGATGCATGTTGCCAACTCTTAATTCGTGTCACCTCACAGAATAGAGTACAGTTCATTCATATCTCTGTCTGAACATTTGCCAGTAATATGAGCCAAATTTTGTGTTTGATCTGTCAAAAGCAAAAAAAGAAAACGACGTGGTAGGCTTTGACACAAAGATGCTCAATTTGGTTGATGTTCGTAGTATTGTCCAACCGAAGGCTATGCATTTGAAATTCATCTTTATTACAAAGGGCTTAACATTTAGTCACTAACAACTAGTTCCTAATAAACTTAATTTGTGTGAGAGGATGTTTCATTTAATGTATCTAGTTCTTATTTACACATTGCTATTGAGAAATGAAATCATTCTTTATTATTTTAAGTCTAAAGTAATCTTTGTTTCTTAACACTATGGAATATAACAAAATTCTTCAGAGTTCCATAGCATTATTAATATTGCTTATTCTCGTTATGTCAGATCGATAGTAAAGGTATATGGGTTAAAAAGAAGAAAATTACTTCCTCGTAACTGGTGAGGTAACAACAAAACAGAGGCTGGTGAATGTAAGCCCTATTTGCAAATTTGAATGAAAAAAAATATTTCCAGTTTTCTGCATTATGGACTTTAAAATATATGCACAGAGTTTATTTCAGAAATAGTAACAATTATTGCATGTAGGAAAATGTTATAATGATTGTAGGTATTGTCATGACGTGGCCGACAACAAGCCAACACAATCTCACACGAGATCAAATAAATCAGACTCATATTTGAGATAAGCAGAGGCGCGAAATTAAATTAAAATTAAGTTCCTTTATTAGAACTCACTATATACAAAATATTTACAGTTAGCCGTTCGGCTATTACTAATCATTAGATTTGCTAGTCGTGCATGGAACTAGCCACTGGTCTCACAAAAAAACTGTCTTATCAGCTTCCCAACGCTGACCAACCTCTCGACTTCGCCTCTGCCAACTGACTCCCTGTTCCTTCTTCAAGTCACCTCCAAGCAGACTTTCCCCCCTCCGAGGGGGGTTGGATTTCACTTCCGCCACCGGACGCCTTGTGCGGTCTTTGTCTTTGCCGTGCTGGTCACTTTCCAGTCAGACCAGCCCCTGAAAACTTTTTCATAAAGAGCATCGGCTAGTTCTCTGCCGATCTTTGTCCTGTGGTATTTCCGGCCAAGGTCCGTCTGCCCCATGGCGAACTGAAATTAATGATGCACCCTAGAATAACAAAAACTATTATCTGGGTTTTTCTATGGGTAGCCCCTTGAACCTTTATAATGCTGGTTTCCACGTCTCAGCTTCAGACTTCTTTGTACACAATTGTCCTGTGAACGTTGTGAGAAAGCATGGGATGTTGCACGACATCACAACTCCCTCCCCCTAAGAAAGTCCAAAGATCTTCTTTGGGGTATCCAAAGTTCGGATAATTACTTCAATATTCAGATATGAGATTGTGTTCTTTTAAGTTTTCCCAGAGAGATTCATGCGCGAGGGAAACTATCTTCCCACTCTTAAATTTCCTGCCAAGCATTAAGTGCTTCCGTTGTCACTAATTACGTTAAAAGTCATAATTACGCGTACTCAGTTTTGGAATTACATTCTTTTTTCTTTTTTACTGGGTATATATATTTTTCTTGATACACCACAACCACTCAAGATATAGCACAAGTCTATACTGAGTACATGACAACACATTTCATGAAATCAATTACATAAATCTCTTAGCTACAACAATACAACCACTTAATCTTAAATACATATATCATACCTAAAAAACAATACGAACACTCAAAATCTTAGATACATATATCATACTTAAAAAAACAATGCAACCACTCAAGATCTTAGTTACACATATCATACTTAGAAATAAAAACAATACAAACACTCCAAGTTTTAGTTACATGCCCAATTTTTCAGTCCTTGTCACTGAACTTAAAATGAACCTTTAAAATAGTACTTTTCACTACACTAGAATAAGCACTCGAAACCACTGTGTCACCTCTAGGTATACACAACCTGAATACATGGGCTTAGACAAAAATGGCCCACTCACATAACTATGGCTACACATAAATCCTTACTACTATTTTAAATATAACCAGTTTACCTAAATAACACATTTAAATATAGCCTATTTAACTCAAAACCTATTACTCTTAGAATACGACTCATGCCACTCTAACAGGTGATGATTCAATACTGATAGGTCCATTTAAATGTAGCATACACAATACACGTGACACTGCCTTTATGCAGGACATAAAATATTAGCACAACATCAAGCTTATCACCTGCTCGTCACAAGACTCACAGTATTTTTTTGTTAATTACAGGACATTTTAATTTTTCCTATTTTACCAAAAGTATTTTAATTTCTTCCATTTAATCGTTGGTCCCCAAAACTGACTCAACGTAACATTTAATTTAATCAATTACCTAAACTCGAATTGAATATCAAACAAAACAACTAAAGAAAATTACTTTCATCAAGAAAAATGGATCCGAACAAAATTTTTCACTATGTTAAATTCTTCAACATTAAAAAGGGTTCCAACCCCAAATTCCTTTTCTGATTTATTCATCAAAGAAATAACGGATCCAGACATACACATTCACTCATTATGAGTGCGGGACATTTCTTTTGAACAATACCCCGTCATCACATGGAAGTTGTCATTATCTTTAATACATTAACAATACCTAGAACCGAAATCTCATTTCACTACATATTTAAACATTTTACTTCCATTATACTAGATATTCCAATTTCAAAAATTTACAAAAATATTACTTGACCAACAATTAGTAACCTTGGATTCATATAGCATAGAATCTACACAATTTATCAGGATCTTCAGTTCATTTTGAACTAAAAACATAACAATATACCCAATCGTCTATACATATCAGTCACACAGTTGGACATAATACACAAAAAAAACCTCAATTAATTCTCACTGTGGAACACAATACAAATCTTTAACTAACTTTCCATGATTCATTAATCAAAATTAGTTGGTCAACTTACTTATGTATATACAAACAAATGAAACTCAATTACTAACATTCCTAACAATAGGTTACTACATTTATTTTCTTAGGTTATGAATTTGCCATCATACTTAAAGTAAACCACTTCATCGCAATAGATTAATAACATTATTTCTTAAATTATGTATTCACACTCACAACCAATTTAATACATTAATACAGTTCACAATATATTATTAATATTTATTCATTAATTTATGTAAATATCCTCATAACCTAAATTAATGCAAATGCATTTTACCCTCAGAAATTTTCATGAGAACCCTAACTCTCTCGTGCCGGTTCAGCTTGAATCTAGCAGTAATTTTCCTACTGACACCCCATTTGTTTTGATCCGCTGCCCACGAAAGTTTCTCCCTAGGTTCTCGTAAATTCCCAATTTCCTTCATTTTTACTTTAACCGGATTCCACAATGTTTTCTTTCGCCTACGTCTTAGGAAATTTTGCAATTGCTCAGCTGATTGACGCTTATTCCCCTCGTTTACGTATTCACAATTCTTTACAGATTCAACTGCGTTGCGAAAACCTATTTCGTGCTCGATTACTTTCACAGCACTCAACTCAAAGCCCAAAATTTTGAAAGATTCAGATCTCGGACAACCCTGCCCTGATAATTTAACCTTATCAATTCGATGGTTTTCCTTCCTTTCAAAATCTTGCCTGCTATTAATTTTCTCCCAGGGAATCCACCACGAAATTTCTCGCTCTAACTTTTCCTCACTATTCTCAAGTAAGGTGCAAATGTATACAATAGCTTTCCCTGCGATAACTACCATAATTGCTTCATAATGCGTCGCTACAATTACAACCATTTCTGCTACAATAGGGAGAAGGGTATCCGTCTTACAGAACAAACCTATTCTGCATCTGACCTTTTTCCGTAACTTATAATTCCACAGTTTGACCACTTCGGGGTTGACTAAACGCGGCTCTAGCCAACTAATAACAGGATAACATCGTGATTTACCCTTCCCATAGTTAGTCTCACCATTTAACTTATTGACCAAAACCTTCCCATTACAGGGTTTCCCTTTCCGACCCCTTAATCTTTCCGGTTGGACAATCCACTTCGTTCCCAATCCTTTTAATCTTATCTGTCCTAAACCTGAATTCTCTTTTGTCGGTGGGTTCTCTTGTTCTCCCAAAAACCATATGGGGGAACTTTCCCTTTTCGCCACGCGAATACTACTCTCTGTTTTCCCCTGAAAACCGTACAAAACGCCTCGTGCGAACAAAAACCTTTCAGGTTCAATACAGCCGTCCCTCGACTCCTGTTTTCCTGGAATCGGTAAGCGAGGCTCAAATTCTGAACTCGCCCTCAACTGATTTTCGCCCCGTCTACTGCAATCGGTCAACGCAAGGGGATTTTCCTTTGCGCTATTCGAAAATCCTGTTTCCGATCTATTATATTCTAATTTCTCTCGGTTTCTACCTTCTTGAAACTCCTCTAGGCTTTTACTTCCCAGAATTTCACCCGCGGGGTTATTTAGTTCAATACTTTCCTTCGCGCTACAAACGGAATGACTCTTTTTTTCTAACGGAAACTTGTTTTCCTTCCCCTCCGATTTTCCGGGTACTTCAGTTGGTTGGATTAAAACTCCGGTTTTCCCAACCTCCTCAGGACTCACCAGCTTAGAGTTACTGCTTTTACCTAAATTAGTTTCAATGCTAACCCCACTATCCGTTCCTTTTTTCTGAATAGCTACAAGAGGCGAAATTTCTGGACCTGTGTCCTCTGTACACAACCTATCCGTTTTATTTTCCCGAATAGCCCCACTAGGCGAATTTTCTGTACCTGTGTCCCCTGTA
The DNA here is from genome assembly GCA_907164885.2 of Dolomedes plantarius. Classification (NCBI taxonomy): domain Eukaryota; kingdom Metazoa; phylum Arthropoda; class Arachnida; order Araneae; family Dolomedidae; genus Dolomedes; species Dolomedes plantarius. Next base: position 15,302,391 of record OU015500.1, on the reverse strand, counting down.
CACAACCTATCCGCTTCAACTGGTTTAATCGCAATTTCTTCGTAAAATTTTATTGATTGCAAAAATTCTCTTAAAATTAACAACTCTTCACTATGACGTAACTTAAGTTCATCTCGAATGCCGAATTCTACTTCACTCTCAAGATCAAAGTTTAATTGTTTTAGATTTTCTATAGTCTCTTTATGGTTTCGCACAAATGACTCTTTGTCAAATTTGAATTCCTCTGACATTCCCGCGACTAAAGTTTTAACATCAGGGTCTAACGAAGTTCCCGTGGGCCTTCTGATTCTCGCCAGTTCCAACGCTCTATGTCGTTTTCGCTTTTCTAATTCCCAAGCTTCATTTCTATCCAACACAATTGATTCTAGAGAATTTTTCGCGAATTGTTCGTCAAAATCTGACGCTCCTATAATTTGCCTTATAATTCTTAGCTTTATGTCTGACATCGACACATTAGAATCGAATTTTGCTGCCAATGTCAGCAGGACACTTTTAGTATATTTAGCTAGAAATAGCTCCATTTCGGTAAATTCTGCCATAATTTCCCAAATTTTTCAATAACACTACAAAATACACTTATCTATATACTAGTTTTCAACCTCAATATCAAAACTCCTTGATATTCTGAAATTCACTACATTTACTATCAATTCAAAATACACTCAATAATAGGTAATCCTTTAAAATGATATCAACACAATGAACATGCACTTAATACTTAATAACTTAATGTTTGCACATAAATCCACTTCTTGCACAAATCACTCCTTAGTATATAAAGTTTCAAAATGATATTAAAACACAAAAATACTCTACGTATTATCTTTAATATCTGAACTTCATACCGAAATCAAAACAATTAGCAAAATATTAAATTTCAAGTTAATATCTTTATCCAAATACCCTGAGCAACTGCTCAAATTCAACACAGATATTAGTCAAATAATACACCTTGTATTATAAAATTCCACATATATATCAATGCACAATAACCCTTAGCAATAAGCTAATTTTCAAATGATAACACAATACCCTTAGCAATACGCTAATTTTCAAATGATAACACAATACCCTTAGCACTAAGCTAAACTTTTAAAAGAATACAAAAATACACTTGATACAGAACAATATAACAACCAATATATATATCTTGTGTATTTTTCATACACTCATACCCTAATAAATTGACACTTCCGGTTTCTCTCAATTTATTACATGCAGTGTACTTCTTTTCCAAAACTGAGTTTTTCCCTTAAACAAAGCAAAACCCTGGTGTAACAATTCAAATAAAATTACCTTATTCGAACACACAAGCCAGCATAACTATTACTTCGCTTAATACCCAGTTAAATAATTATGTCCACTTCAATTAAGTATTTCAACCAAATCAAATTAAACCGTTCTAAACAAAAATTTTCAAAATCCTGAACTTTTGTACCCCTAGAACTTTTAATTTAATTTACGTTCGCATTTACCTTAACTTACAATCCGCCTAGACAAATCCTATCAAATCTCTCTGGATTTAACTTAAAAGACATACCTCAGCTTGAAGAACTTTTTCACTCTGCTGCAAGGTGAACTCCTAGGCTTTCCGGCTTGTAGTTATTTCTTGGTCATAGATGAACGTCGACGCTTTTCCGAGACTTCTTTCACGTCCACAGCGCATTCCAGTTGAAATCGTAAAGGAGTGGCAGGTCCGGTGTCTTTTCTAACTAGACCACCATCCAACCGCTAAAGCCACCAGTTGTCATGACGTGGCCGACAACAAGCCAACACAATCTCACACGAGATCAAATAAATCAGACTCATATTTGAGATAAGCAGAGGCGCGAAATTAAATTAAAATTAAGTTCCTTTATTAGAACTCACTATATACAAAATATTTACAGTTAGCCGTTCGGCTATTACTAATCATTAGATTTGCTAGTCGTGCATGGAACTAGCCACTGGTCTCACAAAAAAACTGTCTTATCAGCTTCCCAACGCTGACCAACCTCTCGACTTCGCCTCTGCCAACTGACTCCCTGTTCCTTCTTCAAGTCACCTCCAAGCAGACTTTCCCCCCTCCGAGGGGGGTTGGATTTCACTTCCGCCACCGGACGCCTTGTGCGGTCTTTGTCTTTGCCGTGCTGGTCACTTTCCAGTCAGACCAGCCCCTGAAAACTTTTTCATAAAGAGCATCGGCTAGTTCTCTGCCGATCTTTGTCCTGTGGTATTTCCGGCCAAGGTCCGTCTGCCCCATGGCGAACTGAAATTAATGATGCACCCAAGAATAACAAAAACTATTATCTGGGTTTTTCTATGGGTAGCCCCTTGAACCTTTATAATGCTGGTTTCCACGTCTCAGCTTCAGACTTCTTTGTACACAATTGTCCTGTGAACGTTGTGAGAAAGCATGGGATGTTGCACGACATCACAGTATGAATATTTTATTAGTGACTTAGTGAAGTTGTATTTTTTGATACCCAAGTTTAATGTGCGGTGATGATTACGAAGAGATTTACATAAGTTAGTGCTTACACCACTAGCACTTTTTCACTAACCCAGGTTCAAAGGAAACAAATACTTTAGCCTTGGTTGCCTCTGCACAATATATGTCCTTAGAGTGAATAAATATGACAGACACTATCAAATGCTATCACATACATTTAATAAAGAAAAATATTACATTTCATTACAGATCAAATAATAAGGATGAACACATATCATATTACACATTAGTTCACATCACAAAAACATATAAATTTACCCTAAAGGAAGGGTTCTACTTGGTGTAAAAAAATTTAGAAAAGGTAATTATGATATATAAAAAAAAGAAGAAGAACGTCACACGTTTCACAAAATTTCGCGCGGTGAAGGAGTTCGGTTGAAGGGCCGAAATTGTAGTGCTCCAGGCTTCCGTCCGATTCTATACTCCTGAGTCGTGGGGAAGATTGCGACTCCGGGATCAGAATTGTAGGCAATTCATGGGACACATCTGATGAATTCACGCAGTGAAGGAGCTAGGTTAAATGGCTAAGAACGGCAGCGCTCTAGCTTCCGGCAGGGATTGCACTCAGTGGCGTAGCTAGAACTTTTGCCGCCCGGGGCGGTCTCCAATTTGCCGCCCTTTCTAAGTCAATAAATTGGTGGTTTTTATAAATTAATAAACATAAATAAATAATTATAATTGAGACAAACTATAGGTGGGGAAATTTTTTACCATTGGATGCCATATTTAAATTAGGCAGTAATAAAGGAGGCCGCTAAAGTTGATATACCTGTAAATGCAAGTTTTATAAAGACCACAAGAAACTTACGGAGGTCGCAATTTCCCCACCTATGAGACAAAACATATACCTAATTTATAAAAAAAATTCCATAAAATATGTTTATTTTATATTTTTATATTTATAAATAAAAATAAATAATTTCATTTCTTTTGGATAAACAAACAAATTGTACACATGTGTGTATGTAAACAAAACAGATTTATATATTTACTCATCTAACTTTCATAGTAGAAAAATCGTGTATAATGCTCTCAAAATTTATATTATTTGTAATTTCTTGTTCTATAGACAATATTGCAAGATTTTGTAGTCTTAAATCTCTCATTGTGGAACGAAGATAATTTTTTATCAATTTCAATTTGGAGAAGCTCCTTTCGCAACTACCGATACTGATAGCAATTGTTAAAAAAGTTCTTAGCAAAATTACAATGTTGGGTGCAGAATTTTCCAATCTATACTGTTGAATAAATTTTAGTAGATCAAGAGGGCCTTCTAATACTAAATAAAAATATGCCGCCCCAAAATATGTGCCGCCCGGTGCGGACCGCACCCACCGTACCCCCCTAGCTACGCCACTGATTGCACTCCTGTGTCGTACAAAATGTCGGCCACTGGATCAGAGGTTCTCTTGTTTCCGGGAACCCTTCTCCTCGGAGAACAAGCCGAGTATCCTCGCAGAGTTCACTCCAGCCAGAAAGAGAAACTTTCCCGACCTCCACGCTCACGCATTCACTCGATACTGCCGCACTCCCGCCAAAACCTGTCTGGTCGCTCAGAGTCCACGCTGCAGCGCCGTCTTTCATTGGACCAAGAAGTGGTCATTCAAGCCTAAGTCCGGCCCTTCTCCCCCAACCCTTCAAGAAAAGGAAAAACATGGCGGACATTTCGAACAAAATGGTGAATTCGCCATTTAGCCAAACAAAATAAAAGGGGGGACCGTAAAACACAAAAAAAATAAACTATTAATTAATACTGAGTTAGCTTTTAAGTGAGATGATGATAAATTACTATGACATTACTATTATTTGGTTTAGTTAGTAAAACTTATGGAATGATGAAAAAAAAAAGGAAAGTCGTTATTCGACAGTTAGAACAATCATCACGACAAATGGAACCATAGAAATGATAAGCTCATTAGTGTTTCATCTCTCTACTTCGATCCTTTTCGCACTAAGAGAATGAAATTACACTTGGGGGACATCTTCTGGCAATTTAAAAGTCATTTAAAGAAAATTTGTCTCTTTTAAAAACAGCAATAACTGTAACACTATTGTAATTTTAAGGCATTTTGTAGTAATGGCCCTTTTTGCATGATCTTGATATTTCCGATTCGTCTAAACTAGCGTTTCTTAACCTTTATAGCCCCCTCCCCAAATCAAAAAAAAGTACGAGAAATAAAGTTTTCCTTCTCCCGTCATAAATCTCACATTTTCTTACTTTTCCTTACATGAATTATAACTTGTAAGCCCGGAAGTCGAACGCGATATCCTTTGCTTTTCCTTTTCTTATTAATTTAGTTTTAAATTGAATGTCCCTGTAAGGTTTTTTTTTTTGTCACACATATTTCTATCTACCTCCTTCTGCTTCATCCAGTCTTTAACAGTTGCACAATAAGAACTAATAAGTTTTTGCTCTCTCTCTCTCTCTTTTCCAAGTTTTTGTATATACCAGTTTCTTACCACAGGAACCCTGGTAGCACCAAACTATTTAGTAAAATTAAAAGTTTAGATTTTTCTTTCAAGTTTCAAACGACTTCCCTGCCAAGTTTGTTTTTTGATGTATACTCATCTCTCTACATCTTCAAAGATTTAACAAGTGAAGCCAAAGTGGCTGCTTATTTATTATTAAGTCTTAACGCTAAAGAACATATAGAAATTTCTATTAAGAACGATTTATCAAGGTAAGCATTGAGTCAACAATACGTATTCTAAGGTTACATTTACCTAGAATACTCCACAATACCATGGAATGTTTAAAAATAGCCTCAATACATCTTCTCAGTGTCAGTAGCGAAATTATCCTGTGTTGGAAAATCTTGAGTAATCACTATCAAGGGACAAAGATCATGAAAATTCTTATGTGTGGTCTACACCAGTTTTTATTAAATAGTCGTAAGCTTAAGTCTTTCATGAGGTAAACCAACGTATACCGCTGAAATATAACAAAATGTTTTGAAAATATTATCTTCCAGGGGATTTCCTGGATATATTTAAAGCAGATTAACTTGTATATTGCCACTTTACATTTGTAGAAAATCATTTTAAACATCTTGTATCCAACATATTAGGCTTAAAGAATTTCGCATAAGGTTAAAAGAAAAAAAAAATTCTTCTACTTTAGATACCTACATAAAAGTTTCAGGACAGGTCCTTAGTAGGGCATTATGTATTCCTAGAGGTTTGTGTCCAGGGAAGGATCTAAAGGGTTGTGTTAAGCATTTTGCCTTATTTTCTTTGCAGATGTACCTTCTAACTTACCAAACTGCTTATAACATTAACACATATTATACAAATTGAATAATTACGTTGTCAATATGTAACACAGAGAAAGAAATGTAGTTCCCAGTGTTGCAATAATAAATGCAATTAAGTTCCTTCTAATTCTCTCTCTGCTGGCTTCTTTTAATTCTTCTCACTAGATCGCTGAAATTCCCGGCACTGAAATGGACAGTCGTAGCGCTAATTGACAGAACTGATTACTTCATAAAATCCCATATGAGACTCTAAAAGTTATCCTAATTTTCCAAACAATTATAATCTTAAAACTTACTTATTTATTTTAAATTTAATTTTATAAGTTGGTGAATAGCGGCATAACTTTAAATCTTGGTTTTACTGGTAAGATGTTTTTAAAGTCTTAAAAGATAAGAAAAGCCTTTCTGAATTAAATTTTTTATTAGAGGAATTCCTATTTCAAAGATCGCAGTTTAGGGTGATATTTGATAGTTCACTTCTTAAACCATCCTTGAATCATCTCAAATTCTAGTAGTGCAAAATTTCAGTAAAATGAACCTACTTGTTTGGCTTGTTAAAATTCGTTAACGATTTTCCCGTAAATAGACAAATGAATCTCTTGAAATATGTTTATATTTGAAGATTTGAAAACAAATTTTTAATTAATCTCTATAACTTATAACTGATGTTGACAAATATTTATTCATAATAAAAAATCATACGTTACCTAATAAAAAAATAAATTGATAAATAAATAACTATTTTCTTTCATGCGTGTAAAAATGCATCAAGAACAGAGGGATTTTTCTTTTCTCCTTACAAAATTTGTAAGAGAGGGTGTTAGGGAGGCTCATATTTGTGTCTAGGATCCCAAACCATCTAAACAGGGCCCTGTTAATGCACATGCACTTTACATACATTTTAAGATTAACACTATCCAGTGAAAAATAATGTTTTTCGTTAAGCTTTTATTTTTAATCAAAACATTATTGGGTAAAACCTTGCAAGGTTATTTTCAACAAAGAACTCGTGTCCACTCAAGCAATAACATTTTGAAGAGAAGACATAATACCAGCAGTATCAAGTTTACAGGAAAAGCCTTTCGGAAAAAAACTGCTGTGCAACCCACCTGTTGCGTCAGGTAAGTGAATTCGTAATCCTTTCAAATACTTTTCTTTGTAACTGACCGACTGTTTACAACGAAAATAAGAAAGCCGCCAGAGAGCCCAAATATCAGAGTCTGACCCCCGCCCCCTTGCCCAGCTGACCTCATTTTCCCCTTTCTAGCTTGTTCAACGTTACGGAAGCCCCCCTCCTTCCACCCCCCTGATATTACTGGCGTCCACTTGAGGCAGCGGTGAATTAGCCCCCAGGTAACACAATCTCGGACCCAAGGAAATTACAGGGGGTAGTTACCTGGTGATCCATCACTTTGCCGGCTTGATAAGGTCATCTATCTCACGCTTGACCAAAGTCCAGTTTCTGGAGTGACCTCAGGGGATTGGTGAAAAAAAAAAGAGAGGGGTTTTAGAGAACCTGTAAATTACGTTCTAGGATAGAAATGGGAAAGTTTCGGTGATTTATTACTTAATTGATGACTGGAAGAAAAGGGTAGTGTTTCAAGGTGCAATGGAGTGTATTTAGAATTCTTTTGTAACTTGCTGAGTGTTAACTTTAAAAAGAAAAAAAAATGGATTTCGGGCTTAGAAAGTAACAAAAGATTTAATTACTTTGAAGTAACTCTACGATCACACAATTTTTTTAATATGGTGAAAGGAATTCAGAATGTAGGATTTGAAGATATATATAAAAAATAGAAATAAATAATAAATTAATACTCTTTATAAGAAAAATTCCAAACATTTGCGGCTCCAGATACCATTAGCAGACTTTGATTACTACACTTTTGCAAAAGACTTGGGCTTAGAACCTCAAATTTTAATACGGACCCTTAATTATGCTGTAAATGTACACTAGAATCATACAAAAATGTGTTTATTTTTTTAAGCGTATTTTTAAATTCATGTTGTATTTTCAAATTCAGATTGTACAAAAACATAGAACTATCAGGATACTGTTTTGGATCCCTGAAACTCACTGCATCGGAATTTTGCTGTATTTTTCAAAGAATGGGTGTAACTGGATCATTTAATCTGCCTGTATTTGAAATTCTAAAACTATTTTTACAAATTAATACGAATTGTATAGTTAACGGAAAATATTGCTCCAAAGGTAATGAAACAGGTTAAATGACACCTTAACGTAAATAGGCTATTTTGCCCTCAGTATTCTTTTGCTTTGCTCTTCAGGAAGGAAGCTGTATTGGCGTTTAAAATGCGCAAATAAAGTTTACTTTACAGTTGTTTATCGTAAATATTTTAAAGATTCTCTTAACTTATTTTATAGTTTCTGATAATAAGCATTTAAACTAAAACACACTGCTTCTTAAAATCCTCAATATAATTAGAAAATTTTAAAAAATTATGTGGTCCTGTTTGTTTTTTTCTACTAGTTAACTTAAGTCATAATAAACATTTAATCAAGATGAATATCAGTTTTAGAACCAATCTTCAGAATCAGTCAAAAAACTATCTGCTTTTAACAATTGTCTCCTAAAACCATATCAGCACACATGACTTTAATATTATTAAGCGAGATATAAAATTACCTATAATTTTCAAATTCTGGCAGCACAAAATCTAAGCAAAGCAAACAAATGCGTTCTGAAAGGTTAATATCCAAAGAGGGTATAGTATTTTCTTCCTTCCTGAAAACTAAGAAATTTGGCATCAAGGGACCTCGAAAATATCCTACGCTAGAAGTTCAAACGGCACAAATGGACCCCTGATTATTAGTACTTTAGCGCGGTAGAAAATTGGTCTTAGTTTTTAAATACACTCATAAAGATAGCAGACAGGGAAAAAAATTAAATAATAGACAAAAGAACAAAAAATTGTTATTTATATTTTGTTGTTAAATATTTAATGCTATCTAAAGAGATATTTATTTATAAATTTCCCCCAATTTCCGGAACATTTTAAATAAAAGTAATGTAAATAATATTTTAATATTTAATATAAACTACCTAATACATATTGAATATGTAATTTATCATTTATGACACATTAACGTACGTGTTCTATTAATGCATTAACTGAGCTTAATTTATCTCTCAACATTTGTAAAACATTACATGCATACGAAAAAGTTTTTTAAAGAATAATAAACAATTTTTTCAATCCAGAAAAATGGACGACGATGGATGATAGGTCAAAGACTGGCGGGAGAAGACCCCAAAGATCTGTATGTACTTTCTGTAAAATTCCATTCTTTTGCCACTTTCTACTTAAAAGTAACTCTTATTGCTTGAGTGATTTTCCCAACTAAAAATATACCTTGACTAGTTAAAAATTTGATTATCTAACTCCGTTATTTCTTAAGTATGTTTATTACGAAAACAACTGAAGTTTTACCTTAATACACTAAACTTTAAACTATTAAATTTCAATAATATAATTTATTGGCTTTTCAAAATCTTCATATTCTACAGAAGACTTAATAGTTTGAAGCATTTGTTCGACATTTTAAAGTTTTTTTTATAGAATTCAGAACAAGAAGCCCAAGTAACACAAAACCGTTGGCAAGTCGTTGGCCAACCACTTTCGGGCATGGTTGGCCAACGGTGGTTTTTGGCCGTTGGCGCGAGGTTGGCCCAACGGTTGGCGTTCAGTTGGCCCAACGGTTGGCGTTCAGTTGGCCCAACGGTTGGCATTCAGTTGGCCCAACCATTGGATTTATAGGATTTGGCCGTTGGCGTTCTGTTGGCCCAACGGTGGATTTGTAGGGAAACGGTTGGCGTTCTGTTGGTCCAACGGTTGGATTTGTAGGGAAACGGTTGGCGTTCTGTTGGCCCAACGGTTGGATTTAAATGATTTGGCCGTTGGCACGAGGTTGGTCAACAGTAGGCATTCAGTTGGCCCAACAGTCAACTTTGTAGGTAAGCCTACATTAAATTTATTTAGGGCTATTATGCATTTTTCAACCCAGCCAGCAACTCTTTGTTCATCAGGCCAACAGTCAAACTATCCAAGGGTCAATAGTTTTGACATTTTGCTATTTTTCAGCAGATCGTTTACAAAGAGGATTTCCCCTTTTTAAACAGTTTATTAAGTTCTAGTATTTAGCCACAAATAATTTATATAAAAATAGTATATTCGAAATTCTATTTTGAATATATGAAATAGGATATTAAAGTATATTTATATAAAAATAGTGTATTCAAAAATGCTTTTTTGAATATACAAAAAGTTAAATCCCCATTGTAAACGGTCTGCTGAAAATTAGCAAAATGTCAAACTATTGACCCTTGAATAGTTTGAAAATTGGCCCAATGAACAAAGAGTTGTTGGCTGGGTTGAAAAATGTATAACTCTTTTCCCCAAAAAGTAGTCTGAAAACTGCAAAATTCACTCTTTTATGAAATCAAAAAGTTTCCATAGTTAAATATTAAAATGTACAAAAAGCAACAATACATTTTAATTTTAATGTTATTTTTAACAGTTTATATTTTGCTTGACATTGTTTATATAAAGTGTTTTGTTTTAAACACTTTATATCTTTTTAAAGAGAATAAATCTTATAGATTATATCCTTAGTGATATTATAAATCTCATGTCACTATATATATATATATATATACACAATTTATAATATCAATGCTACCTGTTGTTTTTAATCGGTCACTTTACTACATATATAAATTTTTTTAAATAAACACCTTTCCATTATAATCAACTGGTGTCAAATTGCACACTCATGCTCAGTTAATATGACAAATACTTTTTGTAAGATTACCTTTATATAAATATTTTTTTCATTATATATATATATATATATATATATATATATATATATATATATATATATATATATACATATATATATATATATATATATATATATATTTATATATTTATAAACACTTTATCTTCCGATTTGTCTTCAGGTCTGATACAATATATACAACTGAGGTCTGATTTTTTTAAAACTTTCCATAAAACTTTTATATCAATTTTTGGACTTACTTTGTTTAATATTTTAAAACAGCATCTTAATAAAGCATGTTATAGTAATTTTAATAAAACACAACTTTTCATCAATTTTTTTTATTTTAACAAAAAATTTAATAAAATTTAATTTTACATTGTCAGAAATACACAGTTCTTTTATCTCTCCCTCCTTCTCTGTCTTTCGAAAAATGGAAAAATCCCTTTATTAAGTCTTCAACAAATTTTTCCGTTATGACTTCTCCCTGGTCAGCCAGTCCGACAGAAGCTGTTAATATAAAAATAAATTAGTACACTAAATGAGTCAAAAGAAAAATAGCTATATATGCACCAAACAGTCAAACAAAAATGCCTGATTAAGTTAGTTTTTTTAATTTTTTAGAAACAAGTTAACTTATTATGAAATCTAACCCTAGCATTTACTCCATAATCAAAAATTTCTTCATGTTGCATGAACTTGTCTTAACTATATATATATATACAATTTATAATATCAATGCTTCAGGTATGTATCAGTAAAGGTTTATTTATTTGCTAAATTATCAAAGTACAAAATAAAACAACAATTTCAAATATGCAAACTAAATTAACACCAGAGGCAAATTAGACACTGCACAGATCTTTAATAATTTTAGTACATATTTATTTACATGAATATATCAACTCTCTGAAAACTTACTTAAAATTTAGACATGAAAAATTAAAATATCAAGAGCTATTTTCAGAAATTTCTTTACATTATAGGAACTAATCATCTTAAACTGCTTGTATGTATTTAGCAAAGTTTATTTTCATAAATTAACAGAGCAGAAAATTAAAGAATAATTTGAAATATTTGAACCAAATTAAAATTAGAAAAATAAGACATTGTAGTATATGATAGATAAGATTAATTTCCACATACATTTTACCAATACAACATTGAAAAAATTAAGGTGAAATTTTCCTTCTCTTAACCACACAGTAAACAATATTTTCTCAGTAAAAGTCAAATTAATTCTGTAGCATCAAAAGCCCAACAGTTTGTAAATGTATGTTTGTCAACACAAAGCTTTTTATTAGCACAATATCTTTAAAAAAAACCAACACTTTAATAATTTTAGACAATATTTATAACTCCACGAATATAAAAAAAAATTACAAATTTTGTACAAAATATCAAACCTACTAATGCCTTTCTATCTACTGAACATCACAGTATCTATATATTTAAGTTGCAAAGCCAGACCGATTCTTTGGGCTGTCTGGGAGAGAAAACTACTGCATCAATTTATTTCATTTTGGTCTTAAAAAAAAGATTTTAATCTATAGATGTGTCAAATATGGTTTTTGTAACCATAATCTCTATTAATTAGCGATAATTTATAATCTAAAATTGTTTTCTGTACATGCTCAGCGACATGTTTAAATCTGGCTTTAGATACTCACTAAGCACGAGGCTGCATAAACTACTGCATAAAATACTGTACTAATTAGATATAACTAAAAAATTTAAAACACATTAACATAATGATTTAAAAATACATATTTAATAAAGTTAATCAAATAATACTGGTAGGAAACAAGGGAAAATAAAAAAGAGTGAGGAACAAGACTTCAGTTTATACAAATAGGCCAAGAATTCAAAGCAAGTTTTTACCTAGATTCAATCATTCATAAGATGATAACCACACTTCCAGGTCTTTCATCTATGGTGCTAATGAGATCAGGACTGGCAGTCAAATAAAAATTTCCAGAATTTTCAATTCTGCATACCAGTTCCTTGAATACATGATCTTATAGACAGCTAAAAATAGAAAAATAAATCATATACCATGGGATTGTCAAAATACAGTCTTTAATATTATGTACAAACTTTATAATATATATTGTTAAAAATATTGCTAAAAAAGTAAATATTATAATAAGTAGCAGCTAATAAAATTTTAAAGACAAGTGAATTATTTTAATGAGTGATCAGCTTACTTCATAAATAGTCTTTAATATTATGTACAAACTTTATTAAGTATATTGTCAAAAATTGCTTAAAATGTAAATATTACAATAACTAGCAGATAATCAAATGTTAAAGACAAATGAATTATTTTAATGAGTGATCTGCATATTTCATAAATACTTTGTATTGATATTTTACTTTCAAACAAAATATTTAACATCAAATACCTGTTCGAGTCTGAGAAAGACAATTATTTTAAACTGAAATAAAATACAATTGCTAAGTTGATAGTAAGGAGAGAAAAATTACTGAAATTTCACCAAAGGAGACAGCTAATTCTATTTTATCCTTGTATTCATAAGCTAGTGATTAACTGATGCTTCTTTATAAATTTGACGATTTAATAGAGTAGGTTTTCTAAATTTATGAAGTAAACTGTGAGATATAAACTTATAAACAACTTAAATGCACTCAGAATAAATGTTCAACTTCTTATATAAAATGTTCAGTAAACTTTAATAACAGATATTTGAGCATAAATAAAAGTTTACCATAATGTTTTTATTATAAATACTCTAGTTAGAAATAATCTTACTGAAAGTACAAGGTAAGAATCATCAGTAAACACCAAATTTGATCAACTATTCAATTTAAAACTTTCTGAACGATCCGATTAACTAAAGTAACTCAACCATTTAAAATAAATAACATAAACACATCCATGATTTCAAAAAGTTTAAATACAACCATTCTATAAAGGATTATAAATATACAGATTACTTATTTTGTTCTAAAAATAGAGAAACAGCAAATACAATTACAGTAGTTAAATTTATTATTTGAGGAAAGCTTTGGCTGTTTTTATAGAAGTTTAACAAAGCATTTTACTTAAATTTACCAAGTTACGCTTCATTTTGATATGCATTTTAGAAAACTACTTGATGCTACTAATTAGCCAAGTACATCATTTTGTTTACTAAATAAAAGTATATTACTAATAAAATAATATACTTACTCTGGAATTCTTCGTAATATTACAATCACGTGGAACATGGAATGGCCGACATCCATTTCTTTTTACCGTTCATTTCTTCTCCCCACGTGCAAACAATTCGGCAAACCAGTTTCTGTCGTAGTGAATAATGCATTCTGTAACTGTTGGCCCAACAGCTTTAATTTGCAGTTGGGCCAACCATATTTTGTAACCGTTGGCCCAACCGCTTCCATTTGCAGTTGGGCCAACCATGTTTTGTAACCGTTGGCCCAACCGCATCCATTTGCAGTTGGGCCAACCACATTTTGTAACCGTTGGCCCAACCGCTTCCATTTGCAGTTGGGCCAACCATATTTTGCAACATTGGCCCAACCGTTTTCATTTGCAGTTGGCCCATCTGAATTTCTGGAATTTCTGCCAACGGTAACCATTCCCCAACGATGCCACGAAAATATGCGGTTGGGCCAACGGTGTGTGTTACTTGGGAGGATTTAAGTCTTATATATTAATAGATTTAACATATCACGCACATCAACTACATAGTGTTTTAATAAATGTTAATCCACTAAAATTGACGTTTTCACTCAAGGCTAGCGAATTTAAGGACAAACTTCTAACATATAGGGCTAAAGATATTTAGCGTCTTCAAAAAGCTCTCAATTTTTTTATAGACGTGATCGAAATTTGACGATTTAAGAACCTCTTGTCCTTTTAGTTACGTTTAAAAGAAGTATGATGAAAACGTTAGGCAATAGTTGTCTCGTGCTTACAGCGAGAAGGGGGTGATATTCTTTGTATGAGGGAAATTCCAATGTTATAATAACCTTCAAGTCATTGTTAAGTGACTGACACCTCTAAGGAATCTATATATATAAAACAGTTCCGTAACTGACTGACTGACTGACTGACTCACTGACATACAACACACAGACCAAACCGCTGGACCTAAAGGACTGAAATTTTGCATGGCGATTCTTCTTATAGTGTAGGGGTGCACTAAAAAAGATCTTTTAAAAATTCTTCTTAGATTTTTTTTAATTAAATTTTTAAGCTGTTTTAGTAACTTTTTTTAAGTTTGCATTTAAAATAATAATTTGAGGGTTATAAAATTTATATCACAAGAAAGATCCTATAAATTCCTTTAAAATGCAATTTTTTTCGAATCTTTACATTTATTTTCTGATTTTTGGTGAATTTTTGAAGATTAATTTTTAGAATTTAACTTATTAAATGCTGATCACGTGATTTCCTTTTCTGGTACTTTAAATAAATTTATCGTCACGTGCATAACAACTAAATAGACAAAAAAGTATTTTTTTTCTTGCTAATGAGGCAGACGAT
Source organism: Dolomedes plantarius (assembly GCA_907164885.2). Lineage (NCBI taxonomy): Eukaryota > Metazoa > Arthropoda > Arachnida > Araneae > Dolomedidae > Dolomedes > Dolomedes plantarius. The sequence goes on along the minus strand of OU015500.1, from coordinate 15,287,329 downwards.
TGGACATTATTTTGTCTATAAAAATATCCCTTACGATTTTTTTATAAATATATTTTTTTTACATCAATTGTTACTTTGATCGTCGTATTTATTATAAATATATATATATATATATATATATATATATATTTATTTTTTTTGCCATTAGTTGCATACATTGACCGTTGTATTTAATGTGAATGTACTCCGTAGCGAAGTGCGGGTTTTCAGCTAGTATAATAATATGTCATAAAGCTACAGATATGTCTGTAGCTTCATGTAATATGTTTACCTAGTCCGTCTCCTTTACTGAAAAGATGTTTCTCTCGCAACGCGTTTTCTCCAACTTCCGAAAATACCTGTTGGAAGAAGCTTTCAGTATCGGAAAAGGAAAGAAAGGGGACGATTTACTGACAACAAAATAACCACTGAAAACTATTCATAGGTCACATCATCGGTATAATTGTTGGTATTAAATTTATGCATTAGTTGGTCAAAATTATTCATTGGTTACCTGTTTGGTATAGGCAGTTAAATTCAGGGCCCGATTTAGAAAATTCTTGACTATAGGCTAACTCGGGATGAGGGCCCCCTAACACTGATGTGGGCATAAAATTTCCAAATTTAACACACACACAAAAAATAATCATGAATCATTGTGAAAGTACCATTTTACCAAGAATTGGCTAGTTGAAGCTTAGAAGCCTAGAACATTATCGAATAACAAAGAGCAATACAACATATTAACTTCATCATTAAAATACCAATACAATGCAACCAGAAAAACTTATTAATCCCTTATATAGTACACTATAACATACATATGATGAACTATACATGTAATTATACATATGATGAACCAATCAATCACTCAAATTTGAAAGGATATATAAAAAAAATTTTATTAAAAAAGGTAAAATAAAATAAATTGGGAATTTTCTCTCTTTTTTTTCCTTTTCAAATTAAAATTTTTGGGGGCCCTCAACATTCGAGGGCCCCTAGGCCCGGGCCTAATGGAAAATCAGGGCCTGGTTAAATTAATATTGCTGTTTTTTTTTTTGTTTTTTTTGTTGTTGTTGTTCCAAATAGGAGTGTTCTATAAAAGTTTCTCTAGCTATAAAAAATTACTTCGAGGACAGCGAAATTGGTATATAAGCGTACAACAAAGTCGAAAGAGCATAAGGCCAAGGCCAAGGCTGTAGGGTCCATAGCATAACTCAGTGACACGATAGGTAAATATGTCCGTTCACAAAGCAGATAATTTAGAGTTAAAATTCCAAGAATAGGCAAATTTTTTAGTGTCAAAATGGTGTTTTTAAACCAAGCAAGGTAAGTAGATGATAAAATGGGGCCGTAGTATTCGTTGGGAACTCCTGTATGATAGAAAAGTATAGAGATGAATCGTTAAAATACTTCTTTATAATCAACAGGGTATAGTGGCTTAAGCAATGATCTGATGAAACTGCTAACAAAAGTATATTCAAATAATATTTTCATTTGTTTAATTCAACTTAATTTAAGCAATTGAACGTCATATGATGTGTCTAAATGCCACAATTTTGTTCCTTTCTAGAATGATGGAAAGGAAGTACAGTAATTGAAGGATGTAACGGTCCCGACCTCCCTAAAAAACATTTTCGGATATAACACTGAGACACCAACGGAAAAACCTCGGACGCCAGCCCGGAAAATCTTACCAAGTCAACGTACAGAGGTACCGCCAACCAGCATACTGCATCAATATCGGATGAAATAGAAAACGGGCATAGAGTCCAATGAAGACTGCTTAGAAATCCAGGAGTTCTTAATGAGATCCAGCAACTTAAGAACTAAAGGTTATTTTGCTTCGAGCAAAATTCAAACAAAGAAAAAGGGTAAAATTGTTTTACAGGAATTTTAAAAAAAAACAACTGGCAACAAAATCTATTATAGGCCAGGTAATAGCAACGTACATCATGGAGACACTATCAAATCCATTCTATCACAGCCGCTGTGGGTAGTATGAAGTTATCTTGAGTTAAACTCCAAGGTTAAAACAGGGTTATATGAAGGCTTGATTTTACATTGTGTAAGTACTTTTCACTCACTTGCACAAAAGCTTGCAATCAAGTCCCAAAGACTATGGGCGATGAAGGTGCGGCTCCTGTTTTGAATTAGCACCACAAGTGTCGGAGTCCGACTTGGTTAAAAGACCGGTCCCGTAATTTTGAACCGAGTCAAGTGACGAGACCGGAACACTTGACCCCGCACCTCCAGAGGTAAATTTGAGAACTTGGAGGACATTGCAGCCACTCCCTATTTTACATGCCCCGGCCACCATTAGTGAACACCGCAGTGGATTTGCAGCGACGAGCATCGAACCAGGGACGTTAAGATCACTGGGCCACCATGCCCATACTTATCATGATAAACATTTTAACCTTCTATCCTGCATATATTAGATTTATTTAGATATTAGATTTAGACATCAAACATTTTAACCCTCTAACCATCTATCCTGCGTATATTAGATTTATTTTTCCTTTCCTCTTTAAATGAAACTGTTATTCCCTACAGAAATATTTTTTGCTCACAGAGTAATCGGTTAATAAATATTATGCATATGTCTTTCTAATTCTCGCAATCACAGTTTACAAAGCCAATATTCAAATTATATTGTAGGTGCTGCTCGAAACTGTTATTACAATTATTATAAGCGAATTATGTGCAGTTTAAATAATATTTTGTTGAAAATCTTATGTGAATGATAATTTAAACTTCTTTAACGTTGGTGACCTGAGCTCTTGAATTTATACCGTATTTACGCGTGTATAGGCCGCACTTTTATTCCATAAAATAGGCCGGTAAAAATGGGGGCGGCTTATACACGGGATTTTAAAATTAAATACAGTAAATCCCTTTACTTTACAACACTTTACTACCATAAAACATTAGTATCTATATACCTTACAACCTATTACACCATATCATACCCACGGCAATTCAGTGCATTGTAAATATTATTGTTTGTATATATTATACCTTAGGACTATTTAATAAAATTCTTGAGTTCCAAAGAGTTTGTCTTCGTGCGAAATAATTCCTAAGTGTACTAGTATATATATAATCATCTTTTCTACACTGCTGTTTCACTACCATCAGCTAAGGCCGTACCTGATACTGTTAGGTGAGAATTGAACTCTAAGGAATGTACGACATTGCTACATTTCGCAGAACGATTCTACTTTGAGTCTACAACGGAAGTCAGAAAAAAATTTCCCCAAATGTCATCTCAAAATTCAGGTGCGGCTTATACACGCACGCGGCCCATACACGAGTAAATATGGTATATATGATCCCTAGAACCACCCATGCTATGATGATTTAAGCATCTTGGTTATTTTGTTCTCCATGGGCAAGATATTCAATAGAATGGCTACTCGTACCACAACTAGATTAGCATTCTTATTCCCTGTGTATAGGGTTCAATGGGAGGAATTGAGCAATGATTTCACAACGGCTACTTGTCAAGTTTCTTTCCCTGGGAAAGTTGTGCATCGTATTGTTACACGAACTAAATCCATACGGCCTTTCATGTGACAATGGACTGTATATGCTTCCCATTCCAAATGCAATTACTCACAGGTGTCGTCCCTATGACCAATTCTTAGTCATTCAAAATGCCCTGCAAGAATTCCTGTGACACATTTTTCCTGTGGAAAACCCCCGCTTTCTACATGTATTTATTTTACTGATAAAAGGTCTTAATTATATCACCTGGCAAAAGAAGAGATATAAGTTAAAATGTAATGAAAAAAAAATAGAAACCATTTGTGTGAGAAAACCTGGGTTCGTTAAATTTTGCACTCCATTTTTGTTCCTCCCTTAAAAAAACTTTACCCCCTTAAAAAACCGCTTAAAAAGGACTTTACAGTTCATGAACAGATGGGGTTTACAAAGGAAATTAACGAGAGGAGGAATTTTCCATGGCATTTCTGTAAAAAATAAGGGAAATCCATCATCAAATCAAACCAGATAATAAATAGTTTTGTTCAATCAAAAAAGAAAAAAAAAAGACATCATGGAAGTAACTTAAATTCGAAGAATGAGTGTATAGCTAGTTCCCTCAAATCCTTAATACGATCACTAATTTAAAAATCTAAAAAGGAATTTTCCATAAAATTCCCATAATTCTGAACTTATTCAATATTTTCAGTTTTTCTAAGACTCCCACGATTGAAAGTAATGAAGAACACTGCCGCTTAAAAGGAATAAACACTGCCTTTTACCAAAGATCTCTTTAGATATACTTTTGTACTTTAAAAACCTGATTTTATTTGCTATATGTAGGATTAATAAAAAAACAGCTAAATTTCGTTTTATTAAGCTTTATAATAAGGCATGTTTATAACTTGATTAAAAAAAATCTTGAAATTTTTTTATATTTCCATTGCAGCAGGTCAGCAGACTCAATCCTACTGCCAAGTGTAGACACTATCGAAACGCAAAAATTGGACATATGCTGCCAAGAGCAGCAACATCAAGATTTTCGAAACGGTCCAGAATAACATTCTGAGGAGAATTAGAAGGGAGCATTGATGCCTAACTAATTAGCCTATTAGACGGGATTTCGACATCCAAACGTTCAGTAAACTTTTAACAATTTTTACAATAACATATACAACTTAAACAAGAAAATAACAGCCGAATTACCTGATTATGACTTTAGGGATCCTAAATACAAAATGCGTCAACGAGCAGCTCTTTTACATGGCGCGCCGGATTAATTTCTTTTGGCCAAGAAATTCATATTCCCCCATCATCTTTGTAAATTAGATTGCCTTTCAACTTTTTCTCATTTCTTTTCGCGTTTGTATTTTTGTCATTGTAAAAGAAAATTGAGTATTTGTGCATAAAAAAATATTTTTACGCTCTATGTGTGTATATGACTCTTATTTCTCTCCTCTTTTCATCTTTTCTGTTATTTTATGTGTAATTAAAAAAGCAACTTTCAATATTCTTAAATTTAATCATGAGCACCTTTATTCATTATACTAGAATCCAGTACTGGAGGGTAGACATCTTTTCCAGGCACTCCGATAATTGACTAACAGGAGGCATGAAACACAAAAATATATTTCAAAAACCATGCGAGATCTATATATAATGCACAATTGAATCAATAAAAATAAATGCATAAAGTACTGAGAGAGAAAAGATAATATTGCTCCCAGCTACAGTTGCTGTCGTCGAGGCTAGAACTCTTAGCCTAAAAATAAATAAAAGTTATGAATTAAATGTGATGTTAAATACCTCTAAGGTAAATATTCAATAATATAAGTCATTAATGCTCATTCTGGCATAATATAAAAATGTGATATGCATTTGTATTGCATGATTTATAATCTGAAATGAGTAATGCAAATGTTTAACGTTTCACGGCAATTCAAATGTAAGTTCGCAAAATAATCGGTGTTTAATTTTACGTCAACAATCAAATGTATACTAGTGCAACTTTTTCTGTTTGAATTATTTGAACGACTAAATAAGGTACTTGTCTCATTTTGCCCATTCCATCCTAAAGCCAACTTGGTATTTTCTCCTATCATTAATAAGATAAGACTAGATTAGTTTCCAATTGTGAACAAACAAAGAAGAGATTAGCTGTTTGTTGCAAACGATTAGCTTATTCTCTTCTTCATCCATCGTGTGAAAAAAAATACAATCTTCTATCCCTTATTTCCCCTATTTTAGTTTCTCAAATATACTAAAAGGGGCGAGTATGAATAAAGGAGCCTTTCGAAATTACGAAGGAAAGTTGAAAGTTCTTCATTTCAGAAATATTAGAGCTAAAGAAACCTGGTTTCTATCACCACACACACAAAAAAAATTATGAATTAGATGTTTCAATGTGCCAACTTTCGCACATTAAAACATCTAATGTTTTAATAAATTTGTCCTATTTTTTTAATGTTACAAACCAAATTTCCAGATGAAACATAATGAAGCATAACATCATGGTTGAAAAAAGTGTAATAATATGACAGATCTACGTACTGCACAAGCTACAGTGACAGTATAACTATTGAGATGCCTTTATCAGTAATCTTTAGAAAGTAACAATTCTTGGGAAGTAACAAATTGTATTTAACACGTTTTCCATTTCTGTAAAGCACGGATTACTGTTTCAGTATCACATTCACGGCAGAACATACTTTATGGCCTGTATGATACGTGTTTCGAGCAAAGATCGGCACCATTATTTGCATTATAGCAACCTTGCTGTCCCTCTCGCTTTTAAGTAGCTTTGAATTAAAGTCCCAAGAGGGTGCTAAACCAAAGGATTTAGTTTGATGTTTGTACGCGAACTTAAGATTGGTGACAAGAGTACCATCTTGCCTGAACGTTAGCAAGCTTACTTGATTTCGTTCCTGTTAAGCAACAGTATAATGGACATCTGTAAGACACTGAACAAATATTTACCATGATTTGAATCCAGAGCCATTTGCGTTATACTTAAAGAAAAAAAAAAAGGTTCCTGCATAAATGAAATCCTTAAGCACTTTGAAACTGCAATTAAAGGCACATAATTACATTTATATACTCTTTCATTGCATCAAAATAGTTCCCGCAAGTATTTAATAGCAAAGGAACTTGAAAAATGTACAAAATGTTTATGAAAACGACGAAATATCAATTTGTCTTCATGCAAGTCATTCATCTGTGTGATTTAAAAATTAAAGCTTTAACATAACACTGTATAAACAATAGTATTTACAAATTTTAGTTAATTTGAATGGGAAATAACTCGAGGAATTTTGATGAAAATCAAAAGTAGAAATATTATATTTTTAACGGAACGTATTAAGCGATTTATGTCGAATCTTTATCGTTTATGATAATCTATTTTTCTCTTGTAAATAATGGAAAATAAATGAAGTTATAGATACCGCATAGTTTCAGTTGTAAAATTTGAAACTTATCAATTACATTAAAATGTAATAATTATCAATTAAATTAACAGCAATTAAATTGATATCAATTACATTAAAATTTGGTTTGCATCCAACGAAATCTTCTGTAAATGTACAAGCGAAAGTTAGCTTGCCATGATGGGGTCTCGAACACTGGTATCATGATCTCGAGACCAGTATTCTATGAAAATTAAAATATTACAGGAATTTAAGGATGTCTATGATTCTATGATTAAGGATCTCTATATGAGGGAGTCTTTTCAATAAAAGAACATAAATATTTTCAATGACCAGCCTTCCTCACCTTTTGTAAGGCAAATGACACAGAGGTTACCTACCGGAAGCAGAAATCCCCGTAAGCCCGAATCCTGAATTCGCACCTGCAGTTGACAGGTGGGCGTGAAATGGGGGGGATGAAATGGACTACTTGATTGGTGAGTTTCAAACATTTTCAAACTGAAATTTTAATTTTATAAATTTTAACAATCAATCTAAATATGCATAATAATAATAAGTATAAATTGAGGTAATTCTAAATTTGTTTAATTTATTTACATACCTACATACGTATGTACATACGTATGTGATGTACATACGTATACATACGTATGTGATACATACGATGATACATACGATACGTATACATACGATGTACATACGTATGTGATCTTATTGTACAATAAGATCACAAATATTTTAATTTTCAGGCTCTTTTACACCAGAAGTAGGGAACCAGCATGGTAACTTCGATGCCCGCACTACGAATCATATTGAAGGTTGGCATTATGCCTTAAACAATGCAGTTGGAAAATCGCATGTTAATATTTATGAATTCATAAATCAAGTAAAAATCCAACATGAGAACAATGCAGTTGGAAAATCGCATGTTAATATTTATGAATTCATAAATCAAGTAAAAATCCAACATGAGAACGTTATTGGATGCAGGCAATAAACCTCCTAGAGTGAAAAAACAATATTTGAAAAGTAATGAAAAAATGATGTTACTCACAAGTGTCTATATTAACGAAGAAATAACACTGCAAGCATTTATATCTGCTGTTGGTTATTGATTTGAATTATTTATTATACAAAATGCTTAAATTTTAGTGTTAACCGTTTTTCAGAAATATATTTGTTTTGTGTTTTTAATATTCGGAATTCGGGCTTTCGGTGAGTCACCGACACGGTTAATTCGTCTGTGCATATTTATTTAATAATTTCATGATGAGAATTTTTTTCTGTGAGGAATATTTTTCAATGGTCGGGAGCAGAATTTGAGCCCGTGTCTCCAAATTTCAAGGCTTGTCTACCAACTGAAACTACATTGGCAGTTTGGGGAAGTATTATTTCAATGGTTTTCCTTCTAAAAGTTTCCAATGCACGACAGAACCGGAAATAGCAATTAAGGCCTTCCAGGTATGAATCCTTTACTGCCACTACAATTTAGACCAAGCAACCTCGAAGGCAACATTTGGGGTGTACCACCATCCCTACAAACCCCACAGAGGGACTTTTAGCTATTCCAATTTAACGCGCTAATACCCAGCGTAGACATGAAATCTTTTAGTGGTGCTAGTGAGGACTCGAACCGAGCACCTTCAGTACCGCATCCGACCCACTAACCACTAGGCTACTTCGGGGCCCCCTCTCAAAGTTTATGTACTCTCATTTTGACTAGAAAACAACCATATAAGGAATACTCTTTTCTTACGGTGACGGAATATTTGCAGGTAAATTCAACCCACAACGGAAAATCTGTGGGTTATATTATTTGCACATCCAAATTTTGATATACAAAAAGTGGCAAAATTTGCGTTTTGTAGCTTCTTGTAGAAGTATTTGTACATACAGTTTATCGAACCATTACTCATTATTTCTGATGTAATATATTGCATTTCTACAGAGTTGAAAATTGATCATACATTTAATTCCAAACGTTTTACGTAATGTTAGTTTTCTTACAACAATATGTATTTGATCTCTTAACTAATGATTTCTACACTTATAAAGAATGATGAATGTTATTAACAAGGTGTGATTAATGTTTTAAAGCTGAACAGCAAGATTTTCTCTATTTATTAAAAAAGAAAACAAAGGAAAACTGTACATCACTCAATCTTCCACGACTTGTATTCAGTCATCCTCAACGTATACAGTCACCTAGACACATTTTTTTACCCTGTCTTCAAAAGTTACTCTTCATATAAAAATTTTGATTAAATTTACTTTGAGCTCTGCAACCTTTAAATTATCTATCATAACATTAGGGTTCGTAATTGTTTACAGATTTTACCTCACACACCCACAGTTGAAAAGACATTATGGTACGTTTATTCTCGAAGGAAAAGATATTCATTACTGCTCGTCCCGTACAGGTAAGTCCACTAAGCGTTTATTGACTTCGTTCAATGCTCATTATCGTATCCTTCTAAGAAAAAGTATGGTAGTGATATACCGATGGAAAGAAGTTCCTTTTCCTCCACACTTTCCAGTGACCATTAAGTTGATAGATGACTGCCTTTAAAAAATGCGTTCTTTTCAAGGCTTTTGCAACATTAGCTGGAACACCACCTTTTACAAAGATCAGTTCCATATGGTTCACAGCAAGTTTCGGTGCAAAATTGATCTTTTAACACCATAATTGGTGTTAAATGACTATCATTTCCAAACTGTCGAAAACGACTTTACTAAGGGATTGAAGCAATTGTGCAACGGCAAAGAAAAACTATAAGATGCTGTAAAAAGCATTTCATTGTTTATTTTTTTCTTAGCTCCAGAGCTTTTTTCTATTTCAGAAATGAGTTATTTACATGAGATATTTTGTGTGTAAGACTTGTTTTATAAATTAAACTCCAAAATTTTTAAGTGTGTACATATGCGCATATATATACACACACACAGTGGAATCTCGATCTATCGTTTTTCAAGGGACCTACTGAACTGAACGATAAATGCGGGAAAATGATTGATGCGGGAACATAAGCAATATGATCGTCGGAACAGGGTGAAATAAACGACACATACGGGAAAACGATGATTCGGAAAACGATCGACCGAGATTTATATATATATATATATATAATACACAGTGGTGGGATTCAGCCGGTTCGCAACGGTTCTGTAGAACCGATACCAAATGTAGGTATCGGTTCTGGGAACCGTTTGCTAATGAGCGCCAGTTGCATCGTTCCCAGGACAAACATTTAAAAAAAAAATAATAAACCTACCCTACACCGGGCAGCTGGTCCAGTCTAATCGGAAAGAAATGGAATCCTACTCCTACAGAGCAAAGATTGTTAAGAATAAATCACATAGCCTATTATAAAAGCAATGAAAATTGCAAGTGACGACGCCAATTGAACAGCAATATGGCAATATCTTCAATAATAGTTTGTCAGGCATTTAATATTTTAAAACCTTTTCCTAAAACAACCTAGTTTTGTGTACCTCTGTTATTGTTTTTATTTGAGCAAATAATGCATGAATTACTAAACTACCTTTCGGTATACTTAAAATGGTCATTAGGACATCTATCTAGTTGTTAATTTAGTTGAATCCCACCATATATATATATATATATATATATATATATAATGATCAAACAAAGGCTTAAGTTTAATGACATTTAAATAATTTATTTGAATCTACAATGTTCCCGCAATGATGTGTATGTGCGAGTGCAGTACTGCACTCGCACTTAGCTTGTGACAGGAAAAAATTGCAGTAAACGAATTTAAATACCGGTAGAATATGTAAAATACTATGGTATTGAATGTAGTAAAACTGCATTCGGTAACATAGCATATAAACTTGTAATTTTGCAAATAGCGATTTTTTTTTTAAAGTTGCCAAATATAGTTTACAATCTACTCTATAAAACGTTTTCAGAATGTTCTTTTATACATCCAGAATATTCTTTATTTTCCGAGATATTCTAAATGGAAATTTCATTTAAGCAATATGAAAATGCGCTTTATAAAGATGACATTTTCCTATAACCATTCTGATTGAGCTTGAGAGTTATCAGCCATTTCCATCAGCATTTTCCTAGGTTTCCTATCATCAGCCATTTCCTTTGTACAATACTGCAGGAGACAGATTATAAATTTGACTCTGGGTATTGCAAATAAAATCTCTTTTTAGGTTGCAAGTTTCTGATCCAGAAGACCAGACTAACGAATTTTTCCAACGAAAGTGAAAGGTATTTACTTTCTTCAAAGCATTGTAAAGCAAGATGTCCCGGCCGTGTCCCACCTTTTGTGGATCTTCACATAAGAGCCTGTCTCACTGTTTGGGTGACATGGAACCGCCTTAAGTCCATCGGGATGAAAGGAGTAAACTTTAGCAATCTTCATCTGGAGAATTCTGGTCGCACAATGGAAATACACCTCCGTTAACGGACGTCACACACCTCCGTTAACGTAAGGTTGGTTGCTTTCCCCTGCACTGCATTCCAGTTACAAATGGATTACAAAAATAGTATTACAAGCGAGTATTTAACCGTAAGATAAATAGGGGTATTGCAATTTTTCTGGGGTCTATACTAAGAATTCTCCATTCTACCCTGAGTTGGGCAGGTGAAAATTCAGTAAAAGAAATAATCTTCTTAAAGGATGAACCTTAAGATGATATATTCATTGTCACCGTCTTGCTTTTTTTTATAAAAGTACAAAAGTACGTTAGGACTATGATGACCTAGGATGAATGGGAATAGATGAATCTATTCCCATTCATCCTAGGTCATCATAGTCCCAACGTTGATTAATATACAGTGTAACGATATTAATATACAGTGTGTACATAAATGAATATCCCACATTTGCAGGGCTATTGAAAGAAAACTAAACAAAGTACAAACTTGCTGTTCAGAAATAAAAAACAATTGAAAGTAAATTCGACACAGTTAGAAGTGTCGAATGCGAGCCCCTTTAGTATCACGAAGGATATCGAGGTGCTACGATAACTCATCCCACACTCTTTTCTGCATTGAAAGGCTTCAGATATGCGTGTCTTAAGTTCGTCAGCGTCATTTGATAGCGGTGGAACAAACACCTGATTTTTGATGTAGCTCCAGGAGAAAAAAAAAGTTTGTACTTTGTTTAGTTTTCTTTCAATAGCCCTGCAAAGTTGGGATATTCATCTATGTAAACACTGTGTGTATGTGTATATATATATATATATATATAATATATATATATATATATATTAATATATATATATATATATATATATTAATATATATATATATATATATATATATATATATATAGAGAGAGAGAGAGAGAGAGAGAGAGAGAGATTAGATCATTGGTCAGCAACGCGGTTCCCGCGAGACAATTTTAAAGTGCCCGCCTTTCAAATACTGAAAATTTTTAGATATCTGAACAACAAAACGCTCGTAGCTGTAATGAATAATTTTATTAAAAAAAATTAAAAATCGTAAAACCGTAAAACTGACCAGCCTGATCACTCGACAGCGTCATTCTCCCTGTTTATTTTTACTTCTTGCGTAAAATAATTAATGACGGACCAGCTGTGATTGCTTCTTTCCTTTATTAGCGGCACATTACATACTGGTTTGGTTTGGAGCGCTACGGTCAATTTTTGCTACACGAGGGCTAATTAGACCGGGACCTACTGCTTAAAGCCGATTCCGAACGGCTACAAACGTCCATGTCAAGAATGGGATTCGAACCCACAGACTTTGATACCGAATGCCAGCGCCCTAGACATTCGGCCATCGTCACATTACATAAGAATAAAACTTTACAATACACAGCGACAAAAATTTTAAAATATTTAAACTTATGAGTTTCAATACAAATTCTCAAGGCCTCGCTCATATCCTCCCCAGCTAATTGTTTTCTTATACTCTTTAAACAGTATTCAGCTTCTTAACCGTAAAATTTGCATAACGAAAAGACCTCCAAGGTTGACTTGTAGTTGCGCTGCTTCCCCAGTTGGTGACGTCACTGTTCATTTAGAAGCAAAATATAAAACGCAATATTCAGTGGCGCGCATGCTCCAACACTCCCCTTGCTTTTATGGTAAGTAAGCAAGGGGAAAGCAATTTAGCGATAAATGTATTTAAAGCCAAATTGGCGCCCTGGAAATCACATATGCAGAACGATAATTTACCCCATTTCCCAAATTTAAAAATGGTGATAGAAAATTATAGCAATGGAAATGCTACAACCTATCAGTTTGCTAAATATTTTGATTCCTTATTGGAAGAATTTAATACCAGATTTGAAGAATTCTATGAATTGAAGGCATTCTTGGCGTTTTTTATTAACCCTTTCTCTCATACAGAGAAGGATGTGACTCATAAAATCGTAACATATTTTGATACTTCCAATAAGGAGGACTTAGAATTGGAAATTATAAACCAAACATAAATATTTCCTTAGAGATTTGTTTACTAGTAGGATTTTTCTTATAATTCTTTTTGTTTTAATCACAAAACATTTTGTTTTAATCACACGTACAAAAGAGATTTCAGATTCGATGTAGTGTCATCGAAAGGATTTTCACATCCAGTGGTGCTCTCTACTCATGCAGCTCTTCAACGAGCAACAATAATTTTGAGTTTTAAAGACTATTATAGTACATACATACATACATACATACATACATACATACATACATATACCCTGATTATAAATATTTATCGTGCTCAAACTATTATAATTAGACCTATGTTTGTTTGGATATATTGTAAGTACTCATAACTTTTTTTATAAGACCATTTACCTCAGTAAATTTTAACGTGTGCCCCCTTGGTAGCTCGGAGAATGTCGAAGCGGTATTCCAGTTCCCGCCAAGTGTTATTTAACATGCCTTCTGTTACAGTACACACAGTACATGTTTCGTCTAGGAAATCACGCACTAAAGATCCCCAGTGTGAGGGTGCGACATCTTTCTGAAAAAGGTGCAGTAAAAAGGTGCAGTAAATGTTAGGGGTAACGCTTTTTGGGCTTTCTCTTGAATCGACGCCATTCCGGCCGAAAATGATGTCCTCCTTTCAAACATTCCCCTGAGTCCCTCTTGAAGGAGCACTCGCGTCATTTATTGCACAAAAAAAAAAAACTACTAAAACTGACCTATACAACGATACAAAAGTTACATTATTATATTAAACGGTTATTTTGTAATGAATTTCATAATCAGGGCAAGACTTTTGGTTCACCCTGTATATATATATATATATATATATATATATATATATATATATATATATATATATATATATAAGTACTTTTTTAAATATATACTCTTTTGAAAAGTTCAGAAAAGGGTTTTTACGCAGTTTTTCATGTTTGTATATGACAAATTCCCTGTTTCTCCTCTTAAGTGTCTATCGCTGCCTTTAGATGTCCATTTTTGGAAATATATTTAGCCTCATAATTCCTTCAGTGTATTATGAATACTTATTTTAAAAGAAATATTATTCTGATAAATAAATATTATCTGAAAAATAAATATTACTCTGATTTTTCCTTTCAGAGAAAGTAAGAAATCTTAAAAACATGTTTTCTTTGTTCAGCAAATACATATAAAAAGTTTCTTAACAATATGTGAGTGAAAGCTTTTTCTCATCCCTTTTCAAAGAAGGTTACCAAACAGTTTATTAGAGCATCATTTACAAACCGAGTTTTTTTTAAACCGGCATCTCGGTAACTCCCAGAAAGTGAAAGTATTGGTTCCGTCCACTCCCCAGCTTTTTTCCCGTGGCTCACTTTTTTTTAACCCCAATTATTTTTGCACACCCCATTATACAACTCCACGTGCGCTGAAAACAGGGAAGGGAAGGGGAAATCTTATCCCCTTCCTTCCCAAGGATGCCTGCTGACCCACTTAACTACATTCCCCTGTATTTTCTGTTATTTTTACTTAGCTCGACCCCTCTTCCAACCCCTTGAGTTCCTAAAAAACGTAGCAAAAAGAAAAATAGGGGGAACATATATAGACCTATACAGAAAAAAAAAATAGTTTCACGTCTTTAGAATACATTTTGACGATTCCAAAGAAGATTCTTTCCCTCGTTTAGAAAGATCCCGAAGTCCTTTTAAATTTAACCCTTTCTGCGTTGTGACGTCTTCTGAAAGGGAAGTGGGGGGTCATTCTTTTTTCTTCTTGGATTATGACAAATGGCAGGGCATATGCTGGTGGGAGGTAATATGGCACGACGTTGTGAATGAAATTATGAGCGTAAAGTTGTGGAACATTGTCCAAGGTTTAGATTTATTGCGAAGAGATATTGTGCTGGTTGCCACTTTTAGCTCCCTTGTTACTGGAGGTGACATATGTTTGCGACAATCTATCTAAGTTAAGTGACTTGCGAACAACAGGAAGGGCTAGGGAGGATGCAAGCAGATCTTTAATAAAAGACTTTACCCAGTTACATAAATTTTCACTAGTGTCATGTCGTTAGAGGGACTGAAATTTGAAAAAATTAATTGTAGTAAAAACATAAGAAAGCTCACTGACATAGTGAAATATTATTGACCTCACAAGTCTTTTTTTTTTCAAAAATAAAATGAATGGATAACGTGAGAAAAGTGCCATGGGCAATTAAAAATCTCACTGTTTATCGTTATTTTCATATACAGTCGGACCTCCATATATCGAACTTCCATATATCGAAATTTTCCCTATATCAAACTCTTAGCAAATCTCCATGTTCATTATATGGAAAAACTGTTTCTGTATACCGAAAAAATCTCTATATATCGAAATTTTTTTCAAGACATATTGGGAGATTTTATTCCAGTTTAGAATAAAATCTCCCAATTTATGGCGTTTGAAACAATACGTCGTAGACTTCGATTCGCGGAAAATGTCCCTGATGAAGATTTTAGTGGACTGAATAAATGCAAACATTTCTTTGATGAACTTTCTGCAAAACTGGCTGTTCATCAAGATATTCGCAGTTTTTTTTTTTTTAAGAATGTAACTGTGATCATTGTAACCACTGCCTGAATTATTGTTTTTTTTTTAAAAGGTAATCATAAAGGTAATCATAAAGGTAATCAATAAATCTTTCATATAAATTCATTTTTTACTTATTAACTTTCATTTAATGTGATTCGCATATAAATTGGAAATGGAGTTTCGTATACGAAAATTAGCTTTAATTTTAATGTTCTAGGAGAATTATGATAAAACTAAGATCAATTCTATCTATCGAAATTTCTATATATCGAATTTTTTTTCCGGCACTTTGCTACTTAGATATATGGAGGTTCGACTGTATATGTAAATGTAAGATTTTTCGCTTATCGTAAAAGGAAGAATATATTAAATCGCTCGAGATTATAATGCAGTGCACAGAAAGAAAATAGGAAATAATTTTTTTCTTTTCTTAGATACTATTACGACGTTTAAAAAAATTTTTTTTAAAGACAAACATATAATTTCTTTTCATAAAATCGTGGATTCATCAATTAATAAATACTATCTGACAGTTTGGAATTTGATATATCACGAAGGAAATAAAAGGGCAGCAGAGGAAAACAGTGAGTGATGTTTCAGTCTAATACATTTCGTAGGAATTCTACTAATTCTAGTATTTGAAACGACATACAGTCATTGCCAAAGAAAAGGTAACAAACAGGGAAATCCAAATACTTTTCACGCTTAATTTAAGTTTTGTAAGCAGTAAATTCTGAATTTTTTTAACACTACAATAATTTTTTACGAAAATTCTTCTTACTTCTTAGAATCCTTTTTTCTCTTATACGTTTTGTTTTATATTTACCTCTTTGAAGTAAAAAAAAAAGTTATAAAATTGTATTTTTTCGATTATTTTAAAAAATGCACTAAAAATATTAGCGTCAAGCAGAATTATCTTACAAACACGAAAACCTAATTCCGACTCATGCATTTCCCTAAAAACGACCAAGAATTATCTACTTCAATTTGTTTGTATATATTTTGGCATTTGTTTGTAGCAATATATTTTTTCACTTATTTTAAATTCATAAGTGTTTATATTTTCACTCTATAAAAAGTAGAATCTTTTATATACAAATCAAAGTATTTTTCATTCTGTGAGAGCTTACCATTAAGAAAAAAGAGTTACATTATTCACAAACATCTTTGTTCTCCTTGCTTATTGAAGTAAATAGGTTAAAAGTAGAAGAAGGCCTCATTTAGCTTTTGGTTATTTCAAGTTCAGTCTACCTCAAATTATAGCTAATAGCAGGCCTTTCAGTTTGACTGATGGACCTACTTGCTTTGGCGTTGCCAGTTAAGTGAAAACCATTTATAGACTAGCTCACAAGAGTATTTGCCGCTAACCCATCATTAGCAAGGCGATACTGTACTGATGAGGCAAGAACCAGAGATAACATAATAATATACTCAAAAATAAGTGGATTTCAAGCTAAATGTATTCAAGTTTTTTTGGTGTTGAAGGCATTCTTTCTGCTTTTTACCGATAGTTCGGCGAATGTATATAACAACTCTTTGTTTTTTCGAATAATCGTAGGCAAAGCCCTAACTTAATCTGATAAAACAACCCTTTTAATCTATATACAGGGTGGCTAATAAATACTGTAACACTCCAAAAAATAAGAGTTAATTTTAATAGTTTCGAAAAACAATTTATCTATCTATTTGTGTGATTGGCAACTTTTTGTAAACGCAGACGATTTTTGTTTAAAGTAAAACATGTAGAATATTTTTAAAGATGGAAGCCAAAAGGTTAATGGTTAAACAGCTTTTTGATCGCGGATTTTCTGCAGGTAAAATATTTAAGCAATTAAAATGCCTTAGTTTTAATAGGACGTTTATATATAGGACTATAAATCGATTATTGGATACCAATAGCTGTAAAGATCGACCAAGGTCCGGTCGTCCACGCACTGTTCGTACAAAAGAACGTATCAAAAGAATTCGTGGAAAGATACGAAGAAATCCACAAGGTTCTGCAAATAAAATGGCTGCAGAAGAGAACATCAGTCGCAGAACTATGCAACTTATCATAAATGAAGACCTGGGTTTTCGCCCTTATCGCAAAAGAAAAGTTCAAGGGTTGACTACTGCACAAATAGTAAAAAGGTTACAAAGATGTAAGAAATTGCTGAACCGGCACGGTAGCAAAAGAGTTGAAAAAATAATTTTCTCTGATGAGAAGCTGTTTTGTACAGAACAAAGTTATAATGCTAAAAATGATGTTGTATATTCAGCAACCTTCGAGAATATACCTGAAAATCTTCGAACTGTTAAACGCTTTCAGAACAAGAATTCTGTTATGGTTTGGGCTGCAGTGTCACACAATGGAAAACTGCCTCTGAAATTCATCGATAAAGGGATAAAAATCAATGCTGAATATTACAAACAGGAAGTATTGGCTACACATTTATTACCACATGCTAACAGATTGTATCCCAAAAAGAATTGGATATTTCAGCAAGATTCTGCACCGTCCCACCGATCCAAAACAACACAGGAATGGCTCCATGCCAATTGCCCGAAGTTTATCAAGCAAGAAGATTGGCCACCTTCTTCACCAGATCTAAATCCTTTAGACTATTGCATTTGGGGGATTTTAGAGTCTAAAGTAAATGCTAAGCAGCACAGAAGTTTGGACTCCCTCAAAGCTTCCATACGGAGTGAATGGGACAAATTACCTCATAAAATGATTCGTGCCGCAATAGGACAGTGGCGTAAGAGATTATCTTTAGTAATCGATAAAGATGGCGGTCGATTCGAGTAAAATTATTTCATGGTAAACTTTCATGTATAATGTTAATAATATTGTTGTATTTCCCATTTTCTATTTCATCTGTGTGTAATTAAATGATTCGATATTTGTCACAGTATTTATTAGCCACCCTGTAGTACTAAAACTGTGTGTTATAGATTGCCCGTAGTTTTAATATAACCGAGCGTGGCTGAACAGTACCAAGATTGTAAGAATACCCATCTTCTAAATTCAGAAGAACAAAACAATTTCGTTTAACGAAATTGTTTTGTTTTGTTTCAGCGTTAAAAGGATGTAAGAAGTTACTTATATTTATATATATATATATATATATATATAGTTTAGACAAAAGATCGGGATTCATTCTAAATTTCACTGATGCCATGTTTGTCAGCTTAAGTGAGGAATCTTTTAGTTTCTTCCAAATTGTTTTACTCCCAGAGAAAGATCGTTAACTTGATAACGCGTCTTTGTGCAGCTCAAAACTAAGGGAAAGGGAAATATCAGAGTATTTTGACATTAAAATGTTTTCATCAAAAACACTCTATTTAAAACAGGAAAGTTAGGGAGAAAGTTTTAAAGTTAGGGACTCAGTTAGAACAAGGTGCTTCTCAAAATAATTAGGAGTAGTTAATTTCAAAACTTGGATTATCAATAATGTGAGTGAAATGATACGTTAAATTAAATTATCCAAGAACATAACTTTTCGGTACTATACTGAAACTAGCTTAAATTTTTCCTAACTTAAGAAAAATGAAAAATTTCAAGCTGATTATGTACAAAAAATTCAAGCTCTGTGGTGTTATCTTATTGTGTGATTAAAACGTGTAATCAATTAAAATATTTATATGCGGTAGTAAATAAAACAAATAACAATAATTAGCAATCAAATTTAGCCTCTCGGTGGTTAAAAGTTTAAAAAAAAAAATTAGGTAGTCTCTTCTAACGAAACTGCCGCGGGTTATTAACGTAGGATTACTTATCGTTGCTTACCTCTTTTGTATGTATAT